>CM054057.1:371332812-371571343 GCA_028641055.1 Alopecurus myosuroides | reverse complement strand
CTTGTATGCAGGAACACAAGGAGCAGAAACGACTGAGAAGGTAGGAACTCACTCCAACCCGCGTGAGCCACTACGCCACCGTAAAGACGAGATAAGTGCCTTTCTATTCTCATGTTCTAAAGTTTTTCTGAAATGCATTTTGTACTTGAATGGTCGGATCATCGAGTGGGCGGTCGGGGTAAAGGGGGATTCTCGTGAAGCTTCCTTTTTAGGGTTTGTCCCGGGGGATTCACATGTGGAATCACGTTTCCTTAACGGGAGTTCCGGATATAACGCTCTCCCCGAAGCACAAGCGATCAGGGTCATCGTTGTGCGGTCTGGTGCGAGTCCGCGTAGGTCGGGCACCTCAAAGATGCAAGGAATTTTTCATATAAAGACATTATATATCAGGAATCAATAACAAACATTACTACTACGGAAGTGGTACGAAAAAATGAAAAAGTTACCGCTAAAGAGCATCTTGTACAAGATAAAGGGCTAAGCCTTCAGAATTGGAAGTTGCCGAGGACACATTATCGGATACACACCCTCTAGATGGGCCTACATCATCCGTGGGTGCATCACCCGTGGGGCGGAACAACGCCACCACCTCGCCAATGTAGGAGCTAACCGCGTCCGTAGCGGTCGCCTGGTCCTCTAGATCGTCGAACCTATCCAGAAACTGGGCGAACAAGAACTCCGATGCCAGGACGTAGAACCTTGGGAGGATTGCTCCCACCACTGCTCGGGCAATGTACTAGGTTTCACAAGTAGTAAACAGGCCTTTGGTCCAGAGGAAAATTTCACTCTAGTACCGGATAGCCTTTTGACGGGGACTAGAAGGGGGACTAGTCCCGATTCAATGGCTATGGGGCTGCACGAGACTAGTCCCGGGTCGAGCAGGACCTCTAGTCCCGGGTCATGATACAGACCGGGACTAGAGGTGTCTCGCCCAGCACGACCACGAGCGAGGACCTCTAGTCCCGGATTGTATAATGAACCAGGACTAGATGTCCTCTGTCCCTATATAATACCCCTACTCTCTTCCCCATCTGCTCTGGTTTTTCATTTTAGATGTTGAGGGGTGTTTGCTAGTTTGTTGTTTTTACCTATGTAGTAAGGTGCTCGATGAAATGCCGGACCTAACCATTTTCCTCCTCCTTTGTTTTTGACGTGTTAAAAGAGGTTAGCACCTTCTATTGAAGGGTTCTTAGAGGTTAGCACCTAAACCCTTTCATCCATCATTGATAATTGAGCTCATTTAGACCTGGACTAATTTTATCATCGTGATTGCATTTGATATATTTATATAATGCAGATGAGACATCCACGGATGTTCCATCACCGACGCTCTATAGAGTACACGCAAGGTGTGCGTTCTTTTCTCAGTGTGGCTAAGGCAAACACACGGAATGGTTTTATGTGTTGTACGTGTCGTGTCTGTCGGAATGAGAAGGATTACTCTTCCTCAAAAACCATTCACGTCCACCTGATACAGTTCAGGTTCATGTCTGGCTATAATTGTTGGACCAAACACGGAAAAACAGGGGTTATGATGGAAGACAATGAAGAAGAAGAGAACGATGACAACTATCCAATGTTCCCTGAATACGGTGGTAATGAAGATGAAGAGGCACCAGATGAGCCAATATTATATGATGATCTTCGTTGGGCCATTGTTGATGCACATAGAGATGCAGAAACTGCAAATGGGAAGTTGAAGTTGGAGCACATGTTAGAGGACCACTGATACGTCTCCAATGTATCTATAATTTCTGATGCCCCATGATGATATTATGCCAATTGCTACATGTTTTCTCTCTTCTTGATGTCATTTTTACACGTTTTCCGGGACTAACCTATTAATAAGATGCCAAGTGCCAGTTCCCTGTTTTCTGCTGTTTTTGGTTTCAGAAAAGTTGTTCTGGAAATATTCTCGGAATTGGACCCCACAAATCCCGAAGTTCCTATTTTCCCCGGAAGCATCTAGAAGACCGAAGAGGAGTCGAAGACGGGCACCAGGGAGCCCACACCATGGGGTGGCGCCCCCCCCCTGGCCGCGCCAGGGGGTGGTGTGGGGCCCCAGGGCTCCACCGCCTCTGCCCTTTTGCCTATTTATCCCCACCGGATGGAAAACCCTAGACACCTGATAAAAAATCCTCGAAAAGTTCCGCAGCCGCCATCGTCGTCAATCAAAGATCAGGGGGGTTCTGAAGCTATCTCCCAGCACCCTGTCGGAGAGGAGATCATCACCAGAGGCCTCTTCATCACCATGCCTGCCTCAGTACTGATGTGTGAGTAGTTCATCCTTGGACTACGGGTCTATAGCAGTAGCTAGATGGTTGTCTTCTCCTCCTATGCCTCAATGTTTAGATCTCGTGAGCTGCCTAACATGATCGAGATTGTTCTTATGTAACTATATGTGCTGTGTTCGCTGGGATCCGATGAATGTTGAACTTATGCCAAGTTGATTATAGTCCTTATTGCATATGTTATTCGTGATCTTGCATGCTTTCCGTTGCTAGTGGTTACTCTGGCCAAGTAGTTGCTAGTGACTCCAAGAGGGAGTATTTATGCTAGATAGTTCGGTTCATGCCTCCTTTTCGCCTGTGCTCGAGTGACGGAAATGCGACGGGGGAGGATGTGTTGTTGCCACTAGGGAGAAAACAGTGGTGTGAGTGCCCGCGTGTACAATCATTGCTTACATTACACACATTGCTTAATGCGATTATCTGTTGCTTGCAACTTAATACCTAAGGGGGTTTGGATGATAACCTAAGGGTGGATTATTAGTCATAGATGCAGTTGGATTACGGTCTATGTATATGGTTGCAATGCCCGCACTAAATATCATAGTAGTCATCATGTCATGAATGTGCACTACGGTGCAATCTTTATTTGTTAATTGCCTAGCTGTAATTTGTTCACCAAGCATGCCATCTTTGATGGAGAGACACCACTAGTGAACCTATGAACCCCGGTCCATTTTCCTACACTGTTAAACAAACCACTACAATTCCCTATTTTCTTTACTTACTGCAAGCATACACTATTTTCCACACTATACGTCTAATCTCTTTTTTCAGCAAGACCGGTGAGATTGACAACTTCACTGTACCGTTGGGACAAAGTATTTTGGTTGTGTTGTGTGCAGGTTCCACGTTGTTGCTGACACCGGTGAGGCGCCATCACCACTGTCGGGGGGTTACCCCCGAGTAGGGGTAAGGCAAGTGCTAAAGGCAAGATCAGAAGAGCAGTTTTGACCAAGTTGGCTGGCTACCCGGTACCCGCTACCCGGTGGACAGCTATTCGGCCGTACCTACCAATGGCCAGGAGGAAGAATCAAGAAAGTTATATTCTTCCGAGTAGAGGAGGTGGTCCGAGTAGAGGGAGTGGATTCCTACTCGGACCAGAAGTCAATGGAGCCGTTCTGACAACCGATCCCGCGTATCCTGCGTCCGTACGGCGTGCGGTTCAACTTACGGAGTGCGTGATTATCCGCACCACGGCGTGGCTACAGTGCGGTAGGCGCCTGTCTAGTCCTGTCACTGACAGAGGGGATAGGACAAGGCTAGGGGCCTACCCTATCTCATTGACAAGGGTGGACAGGTCCCATCTCCGAACGGCGCAACGACTTACGGGGCGAGTGTCAGCGGGAACCCGGAGGCGTGCGCGGTTCTGCAGGGCTCCTGTCACATCCCGTTGTACTTTATACTTGTTTTCTATTCGGCTGGGCAACAGTATATAAGGTGGCTACTCGGCTGAAGGCCTGATTGTACTGTGGCTACTCGGTAATACACATATAAAGAGAGAGGCAGGAGTAGGGGTGTTACCTCCACACGAGGGCGCTGAACCTGGGTAAGATCTTGGTGTTTGCATTGTTCGTGATCTACCACACGCGGCTACTCGCCGTGTGATCCCTCCCCGAGCACCTCCAGCGTCCATCGGCCCCAACTTTAGCCATCCCATGGCATCTGCCGTGATACCACCATGACAGTTGGCGCCCACCGTGGGGCAGACAGAGGCGCTGGCTGGAGTCCATGTTCGGACGGGACTCGTTTCTGCTACTAGGGAGCGCGTAGTCTGTGGCCTTGTCCACATATTCGGCTCCTTCGACTTCGTCACCGACAAGGTCAGAGATTTCGGCGGGAGGCCCATTCCGGCAGGCGGCTCGGTGCTCTCCTTCGGCTCACACCTCGTTTACGTCGCCACCGCCGTCGTCCGCGAGTTTCCAGAGGAGGTGCTGGTCGTGGAGGATCCTCCTGCCGTGCTCGCTGCCCGCGGAAGGCCGGTGGGCTGCTCCGCGGACAGCGTGGAGGTAATGATGACCGGCTTGGCAACCGATGCCGGGAAGGGCGCGGCTGCTGCCGCGGAGGTCATCGAGGATCTCGCTGGCCCGAGTGTTGGCGGGAGGACCCACAAGCCCTACGAGAAGGATTCCAACATCCCTCTCTCCACTACACCAACGATACCGGCATCCGCTGCACGGATGGGCATGCCGCCTCCCACCGATCTCGAGCTCTTGACCATGAGGGCGCAGCTCGACCGACAGCGCCATCAGCTGCTCGCTGAGCACCTGGAGCTTGAGAAGGTTAGGCTCGAGCTTAGCCTAGACCAGAACGAGTACAACAAGGCCCACGGCTTTACTCCTGTTGTTAGGAAGTCTAGCAAAGTAGGCGCTATGCGTCGCAACTTAGGCGCCGAGATGGCGATAGTTGTAGAGGCTCCTAGCCAATCTGCCACCGCAAACACCTCAACCAGGCCTAGATACAGCACCCCCGCCAAAACACTTAGAGCTGCTGAGGCTGTAGCCGCAGAGTTGCCAAACCTAGCTGGCGATGCGCGCGCTAGACAGCAGGAGAGCCTCAATGAGCTAGAGCTAGAGGCTGCTAGGCAGAATGAGGAGTTCCGAAAAGCCAATCCAGGTCCTGATGCTTCTCAGATCGTGCATTCGCGTGCGGCGAGATCTCATGACCAAGCGTCATCCCCGCATCCCAGTCGCGAGAGGGACCAGAGTGTGCGCTCTGGGAAGGGTAGAGAAATGCAGGTGTACGACCCGGTTCTCGCCGCGAAACAGTGCGCTGTGACGCGAGAATCCGGTCAGAAACACACTACTGCAGGAGCAGGCTATCAAGCCCATAGAGCTCAGAGCAAGGGACATAGCGGAGACAACACGGGGCCTTCTCGGCGTCCTGCTGCTCAGCCTACTCGGCAGAGGACGCAGCAGCGAGCTGCAGCACAGCCGCGTACGGCTGCGCCAGCAGCCAACCCTGTGGTGCAACCCGCTGTGGTGCAGGAGAACAGGTATGATGATGGCTACTCGGCGATGGGGCTAGCCGGTTATGCTGATCCGAGGAATGTTGCTGATCGCCCTGGTGAGCGCATGTTGGAGCCCAGCGATGCCAGGTTCAAGCTGGACAGGATCAATCTGTCCGCACAACTCGAGAACAGGGGGCCGCCTGGCACGGAATCCTTTGGGCCTCGCATCATGAACGAGCCATCAGTGAACCACTTCCAGCTGGCCAGAGGGACCAAGTGTTACAATGGCAGCACCAAGCCGGAGGACTGGTTGAGCGATTATGTCACAGCCGTGCACATTGCAGGCGGCAACCGGAGATGGGCTGTGCGGTATGTTCCGCAAATGCTTGAGGGTCCAGCTCGGACTTGGCTCAACAACCTGCCCAAGGACAGTATAAATTGCTGGCTGGACTTCTCGGAGGCCTTCATCAGCAACTTCACCAGCACTTACAAGAGGCCGAATAGGCTGCAACAGTTGTTCGCTTGCAAGCAGCGGGAAGACGAGACCGATCGCGAGTACCTTACTCGGTGGAGCACCTTGAGGAACACCTGTGAGGGTGTGAATGAGGCCCAGGCCATCACTTGGTTTGCGCAGGGTTGTAGACATGGTAGCATGCTGTGGCAGAAGCTGCAGCGCGAGATGCCGAGTACACTCGTGGAGACTATCAAGATCGCGGACATGTATGCACTTGGCGACCCAACCCAGCCTCTGATGGACTCCCCCGAGCCGAGAAAGAACTACAACAACAACAGCATCAAGCGCAATGATTTCCGCAACAAGCGCAGGGGTGACCGGATTGATACTCGGTATGATCCCGAGGAGGTGAATGCTGTGACCACGGCTGCTGGGAGTAGCCAGAGGCAAAAAAACTGCTGGAGCCCAGTACGGGCAAAACCAGAATCAGGGCCAAGGCATCAAGAAGCCGTATAATGCTCCCCAGCAGGGTAGCGGCAACTCTGGTCCTGCACCAAACTTCATCTTCACGGATATGAAGGATGGCCCCTACAGCTTCCATACTCGGCATCCAGCCAGGCCAGCCAACCACACTACTCGGCAGTGCAGTTGGTGGGAACAGATCAAGAACGAGGGCTTGCCTCCTCCTCCTCTGCCAGCTGCGAATGCCAATGTGCAACCAGCTCGGGCACCCGCTCCTCGGCCTGCAGTCTTCCCGAGAAGAGAGAACGTGAACCAGGTGGCTTTAGGAGCCAACCGCAACTTCAACAACGACCGCTACCGCAACAACAACAACAACGACCGCAACCACAACTACAACAACAACTACTACACCCGCAACAACAACAGGAACAACAACAACAACAGCCAAGGTAACAACAACAACGGCAACAATGGCGGTGGAGACCGCAACCAGTACCAGGAGCACCACGAGAGCTACATGATCTTCACTTCTGAGCCCACCGACAAGCAGTGTCAGCACAGGCGCGCTATGGAAGTCAATGCTGTGATTCCTGCCGTGCCCCACTACCTGCACTGGTGCAATCAAGAGATCACTTGGTCCAGAGCTGATCATCCTAAGGTGATGCCCAACCCGGGTAGCTACGCTTTGGTGGTGGATCCCACCTTCTTGGGTGCTCGGAAGAATGTCAGATTCAGCAAGGTGCTGGTTGACAACGGCAGCAGCATCAACATCGTGTACAGAGACACACTCGAGAAGCTCGGGATGGCCGAGAACATGCTGCTACCCAGCAGAACCACTTTCCATGGCATTGTACCGGGAGTGTCTTGCTCTCCAATCGGCCGCGTCTAGATAGACGTCCTATTCGGCACCAGGGAGAACTGCCGCACCGAGAGCTTGGCCTTTGAGGTGGTTGACCACCAGAGCCCATACCATGCCCTACTCGGTAGGCCCGCTCTCAGCAAGTTCATGGCTTCAACCCATACTGCATACTTGAGGATGAAGATCCCTGGTCCCAATGGAGTGATCACCATCTCGGGTGACTACAAGAAGTCCATGGAGTGTTGTCGCACCCGGACTTCTAGAGGATACTCACAGTCCGCTAAATAGTAGAACAAATGGCTTACGGGTCATACCGGCACCCGCATCTCAATATGAGCAGGCCAACACGTAAACGTGTGACAACCATTCTCTACTATCCATCGTCTGCGTAAACCATCCCATAGAAATCCGACTACTTCCATTGACGTACTTCATAACATACACACATGGTACGTCAACGGCATTTGAACAAGCGATATCACAACATATCTCTAAGACACAAAGAAATAGAAATAAGTTGCAAATAGCTCTCACTAGAGCAGAGATAGCAAATACAATCATCCAGAGGACACATGTCCCAACAAAACATCATTACATCACAGCGGAAGCATCCAAAGTGTCTGAGTACAGACAAGATCCAAATAGGCCTAAGAGGCCGGAAACGAAAAGACGGAGCCCATCCACGATGTCTCGGATCCTGCCCGGGTCCGCTATCTACTCGTCAGCAGCCTCGTCATACTCCACGTAGTAGCCACCATGGGGATCCTCGGAAACATAGTCTGCAGAAACCACAGCCCCAAAGGGGTCAGTACAGACAAGTACTGGCAAGCAAGACTCACAAGATACCATAGTGTACCCGGCAACACCAAGTACAGATGCTTTGGGTTCAACGGAAGAATAGGTGATACAAAAGTGCGGCAGCAGGCTGCTCTAACCAACTACAGAAACACGCTACAACATCCGGCTAAAAGAGAGGGATAAGATAGCGTATCGTAACCAACTACTAATAACCTCAAATAAACCCATCCTGGATCTCGCCCCTTATCCAAAGAAGCAATCCGAGGATAACTCACACAGCTGGATTAATGATGGTTCAAGTTATTGTGTCAATAAGACTATTACTAGTCAAGTTATCATTAGTTAGGTGTAAGTTGTTCTGAGTACTTGTTAGCCAGTACTTTCACCAAGTCATCCATAACCGCGGACAACACGGCTTCTCGAGAAGATTTAACCCTGCAGGGATGCACCAATTTGGCCGTACACGTAAGAATAACCCGCCAGATGGAATGGCCCTTCCACCAAGCGGGGCACTCAACACAACTCAACTCTTCTTCGCATCAAGCCCAAAGAACCCCGTGCAATTGAGCGCACGGCTAATCAAGCCCCACGAAGAAAAGGGGACCCACATAGCACTCTAAGAACGTGTCTCCCTAAATGCCGACTACAAAAGTTTCCACCCTGGCCTCAGGTTCGTACCTGCATATGCGTGCGGCAAATGGAAAACCCGAACTAAATGAGGCGATTTGGACGAGATGCGAATCGAATCAAATTGAGGGGGGCGCCCATACACGCTTCCCACATGCGGTTAGTGCGCTCATCATGGATCAGTAGACAAGACCCTTTTCCTAATTAGGGTCGACACTAGCAGGCCTCAAAACCACGCCGGGCCTCCTGCCGGTGCCTTATCATCAAATTAGCATTACCTCAAACATTAACAGGTTGATTGTTTAAACATCGAGCCCCAGAACATAATAAAATATGGTAACAGAAAGTAACGGACAACAGACTCGAGCATAAACAACCCTAAGCATGCTAGTAAGACACGGGCATCAAGCAACGGGGTTATAGGTGTGGAGGATAGGCTATATCAGGGTTACAGGATAACATGTGATAGGATCGAACACAAGCAACGAATCTTAAGGCTAGCAGAATAGACAACAGAAAGTATCGGTATCCAGTGTGAAAAGGAACACAATGGTTCATGTGAGTGAATACTTGCCTGCAAACTCAGTAGCCTGGTACTGGGCTAACTCCTCAGAAGTAGTGTCGTAAACCTCGTCTGTCTCAACGTCGTCGTCTATTCGAGAAGAAGCAAACAAACAACGCAGAGAGACAAACAATCAATAACATGGCATAATGCACAATCATGGGATGATGCATGACAATTTAATTTATGCATCAAAATAAGCTGGTTGACATGATAACATGTTTAAATGGACCCATATGCAATTTGGATTGCATATGGAAAGCCCATGAATTAAGGTTGGATTAAATGATCTACAACTAATCAACATGTGAAAGTGGATTAGCATGATGCATGGATGAGGAAAACAGAAAGAAAACAACAATAGCTTCAATTTGAAAAGGTGTTTACCAAGTTTGGAATTTTATTTATTAAGTTATGAAAATTTGCTTCTTAAAGGAGTTACACAAGCATGTGTTGTTTTCACCAATTTTACTTGTTCAAAATAAATAACAAATTTCATATTTGGAAGGAACACAGAATTTTAGGTGGAATACATGTTTCATTTGTTGAAAAAGGAATTAGAATGAATTAATTATGAATTAAACAAGTTTAAACAAGATTTAAATGAATTTAATTCAAGTATGAATTTATTTGAATTTTTGTGTGTTCAAATCATTAAATAAAATTCATATTTGAAAAGATTATATTTTTCAGGTTTGAAAACATATTTTATTTGTTCAAAAAGAATTTAATTTGACCAAGTTATGAATTTAGCAATTTTTAAATGAATTAAACATGGTTTAAATTATTTAACCAATTTCAATTATTCAAAACATGAAACAAAGTTTATATTTGAAAAGGTGGTTCAATTTGACATGGAAAACATATTTTATATGTGCCATTTGAATTAAGTTTGAAATAGTTATGAATTTAATCAAATTTGTAATGAGTTGTGTGAATTTGAATTTTAAAACAATTTGAAATGTTCAAAACAGAAAACAAATGAGTTAAACAGGTAGAGAATTAAATTTGGTGCAGAATACATATTTTATTTATATTATTTGGATTTGACTTGCAAAAGATATTCAAATTTGAAATTTGTGGGCTAAACTGTAATTTTAAAACTATACGGATTTGGTACAGGGGCCTAGCTGCGAAAAATAAGTTTCAGACAGGCCCCTGGGGCTTTTCTCACACGCGCAGAGCTGCCTCTGGGTCACTGGCAGTGGGCCAGTGCCCAGCTGTGCGTGCGTGGCGCGTGGGTGTGTGCCCGCGTGGCAACCAGGGCAAATGGCAGGTGGGCCAGGTACGCCCGCGTGGCAAAGGCAAAAATTTGGGGTTTAATCCGCGCGGGCGGGGCTCGAACCCGCGCCGCGGGCGTGCGCGTGCAGTGCTGCTGCCACTGCGTTGGCTCGAGTTCTTGTCAGTATAGGGGGCTCGGGGAGGATAAGGTTCAGTTAGCGCGTGTAACTGAAACTGAACTTAAAAGTTCAGTTAACTGAAACGGACAGAGGCTACCAGCGGCGACTGTTGCTGCGGTGCTGCTGCTCGCGGTGGTCGCGGCCTGCTGCTGCTGCTGCGTACAAGGGAGGCGTGTGGTCGTGCGTGCTCGTGCAGAGAAGAAAGAGGGAGGAAGGTGGACGTGCTCACCGGGAGGGACAGAAGGAGAAGGCGAGGCAGTGGACGGCGGCGACATCGAGGTAGTCGACGGCGTGGCTCCCGGCCCTCTCGGGCCCTGGCGGTGAAACGAGGATGAAGAGGCAGCCGCGGGGAGTCCGTTCCCGTGGCTAGTCAGCGAGGAGGTGGACCATCGCGGCGGCGATCACCAGAGATAGGTTGCGGTGGCGGTGGTGGTTTTCGGTGGTGGAGCAGAACAGAGGTGGAGAAGAGGATAAACGGCGGCGGTGAGAGGGAGAGAGGGAGGTGGAGGTCTAGGGCAGAGAGGGAGCTCGTGGTCGATCTTTAAGGAGGAGGAGAACGCGCGGAGGCCGTTCCCTCCGCCGTACGCCGACGTGGGCAGCTCGGATGAGCTGCCGTACAGGTAAGGGACGAGGGGAGGGGTACCAGGCCGTGCTGGTGGGCTGGGCTCAGCCCACTGGCCTGCCTCTCCCCTCTGTTATTTTTTTTGTTTTATTATTTTTCTGTTCTGTTTTTTTTTGCTGAAAAGAAAAGAGGAAGAAAATGGATAGTTTTGGGGTTAGAAAAACTTAGGGAAAATTTTATTTCTTGTTATTTACAAAACCCAAATGTGCCAAAGATTGTTTTTTCAAAATTTTGAATTAGTTGCTGTTTGTATTTTATTTGAATTTGAGTGAATTTTTGGTATTAATTGATTAAATGAAAAGAACAATTTAAAAGTTTTTATTTTGAAGTGTAATGGTAACAAATGATTGATTTGTTTTGTAATTTTCATAAATTTCAAATTGGTTGCTGTTTGGAAATTTAATTGAATTTTGAATGAAATTTGAATTAATTAGATTATTTAACTTAAGCAAGTTAATGGTTTGTTCTTCCAACTTTAATGGAAACAAATTAATGTTTTTATTGAATATTTCATTTGAAAATTTGTAACAGAACAAGTATGAAACAAAATTTGAAATTTGGTTTGAAATTCAAACAGAAAAATAAGGAATAACAAAGGAAAACAAAGGAAAACAAATGCAAAACTTAAGATGCCATGATGCAAAACATAAATTAACAAAAAGCAAACATTCTAGAGGTTGTTTTCATACTTGGGATGTTACAAAACGCCCCCCCTTGAAGGAATCGCGCCCCGAGATTCCTACTGAGAAGAGAAAAGGTCCGGATACTTCTTGCGAAGATCCTCTTCGGTCTCCCACGTTGCCTCTTTATCGGAATGATGAGACCACTGCACTTTCAAGAACTTGGTGCTCTTATTGCGAGTTTTGCGCTCGGTCTCATCGAGAATTCGAACAGGGTGCTCCTCATAAGAGAGATCTTCTTGCAGTTCAATGGAATCATGATCAACTGCACGTTCTGGATCTTTGAAGCACCTCTTGAGCTGTGACACGTGAAACACATCGTGCACCTTGGATAGCTTTTCTGGAAGTTCAAGACGATAGGCATTTTCTGCACGCCTTGAGAGAATGTTGAAGGGACCAATGTATCTCGGTGCAAGCTTTCCTTTGAGACCAAAACGATGAGTGCCTCTGAGGGGAGTTACACGGAGATATGCTTTGTCACCAGGTGCATAGATCATATCTCTGTGCTTGCTGTCATAGTAGCTTTTCTGACGAGACTGAGCAATCTTTAGATTGTCAAGAATGATGCGAACTTTCTCTTCGGCTTCCTTAACAATGTCAGGGCCTAAGAGTGAACGTTCACCAGCTCCAGACCAATTGATTGGACTCCTGCATCTGCGGCCATAGAGAGCCTCAAATGGTGCCATGCCTAGGCTTGCCTGGAAGCTGTTGTTGTAGGAGAATTCAGCATATGGAAGACATTCCTCCCATTTCATGCCAAAAGAGATACCACATGCTCTGAGCATATCCTCGAGAATCTGATTGACTCTTTCGACTTGCCCTTGAGACTGAGGGTGGTAAGCTGTGCTGAACAGAAGTTTGGTGCCCAATGCTTCTTGAAAGCTTTTCCAGAAATGAGAAGTGAATATGCTTCCACGGTCTGAGCTTATTTCCAATGGAACACCATGAAGAGGAACAATCTTTGCTGTGTAGAGCTCTGCTAACTGACTAGCTGAGATTGTTTCTTTGACAGCAAATAAGTGAGCTACTTTAGTGAGACGATCAATGACAACGAAGATTGCATCGTTGCCCCTCTTGGACTTTGGGAAACCCGTGACGAAGTCCATTTCAATCATGTCCCACTTCCACTCAGGGATTTTCAGAGGTTGGAGAAGACCGACTGTTTTCTGATGGACTGCCTTAACACGTTGACAAACGTCGCATTCAGAAACGTATTGAGCAATTTCACGTTTCATGCCAGTCCACCAGTACAGTGTCTTGAGATCCTGGTACATCTTTGTACTTCCAGGGTGTATGGAGAGAGGAGTTTCATGAGCCTCCTTGAGAATGACATCTTTGAGACTTTGAACTTGAGGAACTGCAATGCGTCCTTCGAAGAACACAGTTCCCTTGTCATCAATTGAGAAGGACTTAAATTTCTCCTTGCCTTCTTTGATGTGTTCTACCATCTTCTTGATTTCAGCATCACAAAGTTGTTCAGAACGAATCTTGTCCTCGAGAGTTGGACTGGCTGTCAAGTTTGCAAGATAGCCTTGAGGAACAAGACCAAGGTTCAGCTTCTGGAATTCTTCATGAAGAGGAGGTTGGCTTTCCATGATCATGAGATTATTGCAATACGACTTGCGACTGAGAGCATCGGCCATAACATTAGCCTTGCCTGGAGTGTAAGAAATGGTAAGATCAAAGTCTTTAATCTTTTCAATCCATCTCCTTTGCTTGAGGTTTAGATCTGGTTGAGTGAAGATGTACTTCGGACTCTTATGATCTGAAAAGATTTCAGTGCGATTACCCAACAAGTATTGTCTCCATTTCTTGAGGGCAAACACAACTGCTGCAAGTTCAAGGTCATGAGTGGGATAATTGAGCTCATGTGCGTTCAACTGACGTGAAGCATAAGCCACCACTTGACGTTCTTGCATAAGAACTGCACCTAGACCTTGGAGAGAAGCATCACAGAATATTTGGAAAGGTTTGGAAGGATCTGGGCCAACCAGAACTGGTGTAGAAGTGAGTTTAGTCTTCAGGAGATTGAAACTTTCATCACATTGTGGAGACCAGACGAACTTCTTGTCCTTCTTTGTGAGATCAGTGAGAGGTTTGGCAATCTTGGAAAAGTTTTGGACGAAACAACGGCAATAGCTAGCCAAGCCAAGAAAACTTCTAACTTGCTTCACCGTCTTTGGAGGTTTCCAATCAACAATTGCTTTAACCTTTTCTGGATCAATGGCTATGCCCTTGGCAGAGATGACATGACCAAGGTAAGCAACTTCTGAAATCCAGAACTCACATTTGGAGAACTTGGCATAAAGACGATGCTCGTGAAGTTTCATGAGAGTGAGACGAAGATGTTCTTCATGCTCTTCCTCGGACTTTGAGTAGACAAGAATGTCATCGAGATATACCACAACGAACTTGTCGAGGTATTCATGGAAGACAGAATTCATGAGACGAGAGAATGTCGCCGGTGCATTGGTGAGACCAAAGGACATGACGGTGAATTCATATAGAACGTAGCGAGTGGTGAAGGCTGTCTTTGGAATATCCTCTTTTCTGATCTTTATTTGATGGTAACCCATTCTCAAGTCCAACTTGGAGAATATTGAGGCTCCAGCAAGTTGATCAAAAAGATCATCGATACGAGGAATTGGATACTTGTTTTTGATGGTTTTCTCGTTAAGAGGACGATAGTCAACAACGAGTCTCTTTGTGTGATCCTTCTTCGCAACGAACAGAGTTGGGCAACCCCAAGCCGAGGAACTAGGTTGAATGTAACCTTTTTCCATGTACATATCAATTTGTTCCTTTAACAACTTCAGCTCGGGAGTTCCTATCTTGTAAGGATGCTTAGAGATTGGAGCAGTACCTGGCTCAAGCTCGATCACGAACTCAACAGCTCTGTCCGGAGGCATCCCTGGCAACTCTTCTGGAAAGACGTCAGGGAATTCGCAAACCACCGGAACATTTTCAAGTGAAGGTAGAGGTTTTGCATCGAGGTTGCACAGCTGAATGGAACTTGATTCATGTGGAGAATAGACTATCTGGCCAGAAGGGTGGAACAGAGTTATTGACTTTTGAGCACAGTCAATCCTTGCTTTATTAGCTTTCAGCCAATCCATACCAAGAATGACATCAATGCCAGAACTTCCCAGCAACATGAGAGAGGCAAGGAAAATGTGGCCTCCAATTAGGATTTGATTATCCTTACTTATCTTGGAAGTCAACATTTGAGATCCCGGGGAGTGAACAGTGATTTGATTGCTTAGTGGAACCACAATTAGGTTGTTTGTTGTGGCAAAAATCTTTGACACAAAAGAATGCGATGCTCCGGTATCAAACAACACTTTAGCTGGAAAAGAGTTTACGGGTAATATACCGAGAACGACGTCAGGAGCTTCCTCAGCTTTGTCGATCTTGACATGATTCACCCTTGCGGTCCTCCCGACAGGCCTGTTGTTGGAGTTGAAGGCTTTAGGCGGGTGAGCGCGCACCATTGCCTGGTTTGTGTTGGGACGAGGTGGTGGTGGAGGTAGCTGCCTCTGCGTGCACTTGTCAGCGTAGTGCCCCGTCTGCTTGCACTTGTAGCAAGTGACGACACGAGGAGGCCCTGGCCTTGGCTGCCCCATCGAAGCCCTCTGATCATGCATCTGAGCAGGGTTGGGTGGGCGGGGAGCGAAGCCTGGAGAAGCTTGGGCGTATGGAGCCCGAGTGACAGCACCATTTAGCACCCAGATGCGGCGCTTCTGCGGAGGGGTGGTCATGTTGGAGGAGGAACCACCCTCACGCGAGTGCTTGCGAGACTCCTCGAACGCCTTGCGCCCATTTTCCTCATTGAGCGCGGTGTTAACGAGCTCCTCGAAGTTGTTGGCCTTGACGTTTGTGAGGGCATACTTGAGTTCCGGGTTAAAACCTCTGCGGAACCTTGCCATCTTCTTAGCTTCAGTGGACACCTCATCACCAGCGTAACGAGCGAGGCGATTGAACTCACTCTGATAGCCAATGACGTCCAACTTGCCCTGCTTGAGTGAGCAAAACTCTTCACGCATCCTTTCCATGAGACCATCTGGAATGTGGTGCTTCAGGAAAGCTTCCTTGAAACAACCCCACGTGATTGGAAAGCCAGCTCTCATGGCCTGGTAGTTCTCCCACCAAGTAGCTGCCTGACCCTTCAGCAGATAGGAGGCATACTTGACCTTGTCTTCTTCAGCTACATGAGCAATCTCCAGAGCCTTAGCTATCTCACGGATCCAGTCATCAGCGTCCAGAGGCTCGCGTGTGGCCACGAAAGCTCTCGGACCCAGACTGAGGAACTCCTTGATGCTGACTCGTGGAGCCGTCTGGTTGTTGTGCTGATTAGTCTGAAACTGGGCCATCTGTGCCATGACTTGGGTCATCTGAGTCAACAGCTCCGTGATTGGCGGTGGCTCAGGCGGGTTGTTCCTTGTTGGCGGCATCCTGAATGGAAATGCATTTTAGCACAACAATAGAAAAGGATAGACTTGGAAACCGAAAGAGAGATTATTCCGACGCATGAATAGATAACCAACAGGTACATCATCACATGTTCAAATACATCAGAATATCCAACACACCATAAATGGTTCGAATGCCAAAGGATAACTAAACATAGCTAAGAATGGATACATCGGTACTCCCATGCTCATCACGCAGGACGGCGGCTAGGAGTACGGCGAGAGGTACGGTGAGGAGCACGCCCACGAAAGTAGGTAGAACGACGATCCACGTAGATCTGACGTGGTTTGAGAGCGACTCTGGGTGTGGTGAAGTACATAGCGTCGACTCCCTGTGCTCCAAAGCGTGGAATCCCAGTGTAACCAGCACCGAGGTTGAGGAGTGGACCTCTGATCGGCTCGTAACCTCCAGCATCTGGCAGACGACGACCAACTGGCTGATCGAAACGTGCAAAGCGCTCGTCTCCAACAAAGTCTGTGGTGTACGTCGCCAGACGAGTCAAAGCAAGGTAGAGCTGCTCTCTGACGGAAGCCAACTCCTGAGATAGTGTGCTGGCAACTGCGTCACTGTGCCTCACAAACTGAGCGGTGGTGTGCAGCCTGGAGTTATCATGCTCATAGACATCCAAGTTGTCGTAGAGAGTGAAATGAGCTCCCTCCGAAGTGATGTAACCACGGGGGATGTGGCGATAGATAGAATCGTCAAATCCCCAGTAGTCAGCACGAAGGACGGTGAGACTCACATAAGCTGCCTGCTGCACAGCCATATCCACTGTGGAACCTACTGCCTCGTAGCGGTGGACTACGCTCATGCCATCATCTGACAGAATGTAGACGATAGCCTGGTAGTAGGTCTGGTCAAACTCTCGCTGCTGCTCGTAGACCTGGTACTCTGGTGCCCAACGGAACCCTAGAAAAGTGACCATGTCTCTCAGCATCTCCGGATAACCGGCAGTGCTCTCGCAACGAGTCATACGAACCACCTGCGGGTAGAACCTGAGATCCATCTGCAGATGATCGGGGAAGTTTTGATTAGACGCCGGTAGAAGAACTGAAGTGGCAAGCAACAACAAGGTTTCAACGGACGAAAAGGATGTTGAGAAGAACAGGATATCGAAGCAACATTGGGGAAACACGAGACCAAACACTCCTGAGGTACTACGGAAAACCCATCCGGGCTTCTAAAGGATCAATATCTACTGCTTAAGGAATAGAGGATCTGCTTCCGGGGCTTACACGCCTCCGTTCTCAATCATGAGTAGGTAACATGATAAATCATGTCACAACCACCTCCATTCCTATGGTCTAGTAGATATAATTATCCTAGAGAAACCAGGATACGTGAAATCCTAACTTGAAAGTTTAGATGAGAAGAGAAAACAACGTTGCACTTCCTTACCAGAAAAAGGGAGGGTGGGTGGGGAAAGAAATAAAAGAACAGAATTCCTACTCTCACGTTTCATTTTTCCTATATAGCTACAAAATAGTTTCTAGACTGAACTGCGACCAGTAAAAGGAATCCTACAGGCAGACAGGCACTGATACCATTTGTCGCATCCGGACTTCTAGAGGATACTCACAGTCCGCTAAACAGTAGAACAAATGGCTTACGGGGCATACCGGCACCCGCATCTCAATATGAGCAGGCCAACACGTAAATGTGTGACAACCATTCTCTACTATCCATCGTCTGCGTAAACCATCCCATAGAAATCCGACTACTTCCATTGACGTACTTCATAACATACACACATGGTACGTCAACGGCATTTGAACAAGCGATATCACAACATATCTCTAAGACACAAAGAAATAGAAATAAGTTGCAAATAGCTCTCACTAGAGCAGAGATAGAAAATACAATCATCCAGAGGACACATGTCCCAACAATTCATCATTACATCACAGCGGAAGCATCCAAAGTGCAAGATCCAAATAGGCCTAAGAGGCCGGAAACGAAAAGACGGAGCCCATCCACGATGTCTCGGATCCTGCCCGGGTCCGCTATCTACTCGTCAGCAGCCTCGTCATACTCCACGTAGTAGCCACCATGGGGATCCTCGAAAACGTAGTATGCGGAAACCACAGCCCCAAAGGGGTCAGTACAGACAAGTACTGGCAAGCAAGACTCACAAGATACCATAGTGTACCCGGCAACACCAAGTACAGATGTTTTGGGTTCAACGGAAGAATAGGTGATACAAAAGTGCGGCAACAGGCTGCTCTAACCAACTACAGAAACACGCTACAACATCCGGCTAAAAGAGAGGGATAAGATAGCGTAAACTACTACTAACCTCAAACAAACCCATCCTGGATCTCGCCCCTTATCCAAAGAAGCAATCCGAGGATAACTCACACAGTTGGATTAATGATGGTTAAGGTTATTGTGTCAATAAGACTATTACTAGTCAAGTTATCATTAGTTAGGTGTAAGTTGTTCTGAGTACTTGTTAGCCAGTACTTTCACCAAGTCATCCATAACCGCGGACAACACGGCTTCTCGAGAAGATTTAACCCTGCAGGGATGCACCAATTTGGCCGTACACGTAAGAATAACCCGCCAGATGGAATGGCCCTTCCACCAAGCGGGGCACTCAACACAACTCAACTCTTCTTCGCATCAAGCCCAAAGAACCCCGTGCAATTGAGCGCACGGCTAATCAAGCCCCACGAAGAAAAGGGGACCCTCATAGCACTCTAAGAACGTGTCTCCCTAAATGCCGACTACAAAAGTTTCCACCCTGGCCTCGGGTTCATACCTGCATATGTGTGCGGAAAATGGAAAACCCGAACTAAATGAGGCGATTTGGACGAGATGCGAATCGAATCAAATTCAGGGGGGCGCCCATACACGCTTCCCACATGCGGTTAGTGCGCTCATCATGGATCAGTAGACAAGACCCTTTTCCTAATTAGGGTCGACACTAGCAGGCCTCAAAACCACGCCGGGCCTCCTGCCGGTGCCTTATCATCAAATTAGCATTACCTCAAACATTAACAGGTTGATTGTTTAAACATCGAGCCCCAGAACATAATAAAATATGGTAACAGAAAGTAACGGACAACAGACTCGAGCATAAACAACCCTAAGCATGCTAGTAAGACACGGGCATCAAGCAACGGGGTTATAGGTGTGGAGGATAGGCTATATCAGGGTTACAGGATAACATGTGATAGGATCGAACACAAGCAACGAATCTTAAGGCTAGCAGAATAGACAACGGAAAGTATCGGTATCTAGTGTGGAAAGGAACACAATGGTTAATGTGAGTGAATACTTGCCTGCAAACTCAGTAGCCTGGTACTGGGCTAACTCCTCAGAAGTAGTGTCGTAAACCTCGTCTGTCTCAACGTCGTCGTCTATTCGAGAAGAAGCAAACAAACAACGCAGAGAGACAAACAATCAATAACATGGCATAATGCACAATCATGGGATGATGCATGAAAATTTAATTGATGCATCAAAATAAGCTGGTTGACATGATAACATGTTTAAATGGACCCATATGCAATTTGGATTGCATATGGAAAGCCCATGAATTAAGGTTGGATTAAATGATCTACAACTAATCAACATGTGAAAGTGGATTAGCATGATGCATGGATGAGGAAAACAGAAAGAAAACAACAATAGCTTCAATTTGAAAAGGTGTTTACCAAGTTTGGAATTTTATTTATTAAGTTATGAAAATTTGCTTCTTAAAGGAGTTACACAAGCATGTGTTGTTTTCACCAATTTTACTTGTTCAAAATAAATAACAAATTTCATATTTGGAAGGAAAACAGAATTTTAGGTGGAATACATGTTTCATTTGTTGAAAAAGGAATTAGAATGAATTAATTATGAATTAAACAAGTTTAAACAAGATTTAAATGAATTAAATTCAAGTATGAATTTATTTGAGTTTTTATGTGTTCAAATCATTAAATAAAATTCATATTTGAAAATATTATATTTTTCTGGTTTGAAAACATATTTTATTTGTTCAAAAAGAATTTAATTTGACCAAGTTATGAATTTGGCAATTTTTAAATGAATTAAACATGGTTTAAATTATTTAACAAATTTCAATTATTCAAACATGAAACAAAGTTTGTATTTGAAAAGGTGGTTCAATTTGACATGGAAAACATATTTTATATGTGCCATTTGAATTAAGTTTGAAATAGTTATGAATTTAATCAAATTTGTAATGAGTTGTGTGAATTTGAATTTTAAAACAATTTGAAATGTTCAAAACAGAAAACAAATGAGTTAAACAGGTAGAGAATTAAATTTGGTGCAGAATACATATTTTATTTATATTATTTGGATTTGACTCGCAAAAGATATTCAAATTTGAAATTTGTGGGCTAAACTGTAATTTTAAAACTATACGGATTTGGTACAGGGGCCTAGCTGCGAAAAATAAGTTTCAGACAGGCCCCTGGGGCTTTTCTCACACGCGCCGAGCTGCCTCTGGGTCACTGGCAGTGGGCCAGTGCCCAGCTGTGCGTGCGTGGCGCGTGGGTGTGTGCCCGCGTGGCAACCAGGGCCAATGGCAGGTGGGCCAGGTACGCCCGCGTGGCAAAGGCAAAAATTTGGGGTTTAATCCGCCCGCGCGGGGCTCGAACCCGCGCCGCGGGCGTGCGCGTGCAGTGCTGCTGCCACTGCGCTGGCTCGAGTTCTTGTCAGTATAGGGGGCTCGGGGAGGATAAGGTTCAGTTAGCGCGTGTAACCGAAACTGAACTTAAAAGTTCAGTTAACTGAAACGGACAGAGGCTACCGGCGGCGACTGTTGCTGCGGTGCTGCTGCTCGCAGTGGTCGCGGCATGCTGCTGCTGCTGCTGCGTACAAGGGAGGCGTGTGGTCGTGCGTGCTCGTGCAGAGAAGAAAGAGAGAGGAAGGTGGACGTGCTCACCGGGAGGGACAGAAGGAGAAGGCGAGGCAGTGGACGGCGGCGACAGCGAGGTATTCGACGGCGTGGCTCCCGGCCCTCTCGGGCCCTGGCGATGAAACGAGGATGAAGAGGCAGTCGCGGGGAGTCCGTTCCCGTGGCTAGTCAGCGAGGAGGTGGACCATCGCGGCGGCGATCACCGGAGATAGGTTGCGGTGGCGGTGGTGGTTTTCGGTGGTGGAGCAGAACAGAGGTGGGGAAGAGGATAAACGGCGGCGGTGAGAGGGAGAGAGGGAGGTGGAGGTCTAGGGCAGAGAGGGAGCTCGTGGTCGAGCTTTAAGGAGGAGGAGAATGCGCGGAGGTCGTTCCCTCCGCCGTACGCCGACGTGGGCAGCTCGGATGAGCTGCCGTACAGGTAAGGGACGAGGGGAGGGGTTCCAGTCCATGCTGGTGGGCTGGGCTCAGCCCACTGGCCTGCCTCTCCCCTCTGTTATTTTTTTTTGTTTTATTATTTTTCTGTTCTGTTTTTTTTTGCTGAAAAGAAAAGAGGAAGAAAAGGGATAGTTTTTGGATTAGAAAAATTTAGGGAAAATTTTAGTTCTTGTTATTTACAAAACCCAACTGTGCCAAAGATTGTTTTTTCAAAATTTTGAATTCGTTGCTGTTTGTATTTTATTTGAATTTGAGTGAATTTTTGGTATTAATTGATTAAATGAAAAGAACAATTTAAAAGTTTTTATTTTGAAGTGTAATGGTAACAAATGATTGATTTGTTTTGTAATTTTCATAAATTTCAAATTGGTTGCTGTTTGGAAATTTAATTGAATTTTGAATGAAATTTGAATTAATTAGATTATTTAACTTAAGCAAGTTAATGGTTTGTTCTTCCAACTTTAATGGAAACAAATTAATGTTTTTATTTGAATATTTCATTTGAAAATTTGTAACAGAACAAGTATGAAACAAAATTTTAAATTTGGTTTGAAATTCAAATAGAAAAACAAGGGAAAACAAAGGAAAACAAATGCAAAACTTAAGATGCCATGATGCAAAACATAAATTAACAAAAAGCAAACATTCTAGGGGTTGTTTTCATACTTGGGATGTTACAAGTGTGCCTCTGCTGGCTCCCAGCTGGCGGAATCCATGGTCATTGCTGCCGAGAAGAAGAAGATGTACGAGGTGGTGGCTATGGCGCAAGCAGCGCAAGGTGGTGCACCCGGCATGCCGAGTTCCCAGTACGGGACTGCATTCCAGGCGTCCCAGGAGACAAAGAAGGTCCAGGTCGACCCTGAGTTCCCAGACCGCGTTGCCATCATTGGCGCCGGGTTGGGAGAGAAATAGGAAAGCGAGCTCATCCACTTCCTCCGTGAGAATCGGGACGTGTTTGCCTGGTCCAATGAGGATTTACCAGGTGTCCCGAGGGAGTTGGTTGAGCACTCTCTACACGTGCGGCATGATGCCAAGCCAGTGAAGCAGGCGACGCGCCGCTTTGGCGATGAGAGAAGGAAGGCCACTGGTGACCAGATCACCAAGTTGCTGATAAGCAACTTTATCATGGAGGTTTTGCATCCTGACTGGCTAGCCAACCCGGTGATGGTTGAGAAGAACAAGGAGGACCCCAAGGCGGATACCGCATGGCGGATGTGCGTGGACTACACCGACCTGAACAAGGCCTGCCCCAAAGATCCCTTTCCGCTACCTCGCATAGATCAGGTGATCAATTCCACTGCTGGTTGTGAGCTTTTGTCTTTCATAGATGCCTACTCTGGTTTTCATCAGATAGCTCTCAACCCTGCTGATCAAATAAAGATTTCCTTTATTACCCCGTACGGGGCTTATTGCTATCGTGTCATGTGCTTTGGGTTGCGGAATGTGGGGGCTACCTATCAGAGATGCATGCAGAAATGTGTGCATGATCAAATTGGCAAAAATGTGCAGGTGTACGTATATGACATTGTCATCAAAACGAATAAAACACATACTCTGCTTAGTGACATTGAGGAAACATTTGCCAACTTGCGCAAGTACAAGATGAAGCTGAATCCGACTAAATGCACCTTTGGCGTCCCGGCTGGCAAGCTACTCGGCTTCTTGGTATCCAGTCGGGGCATTGAGGCCAATCCTTCAAAGATAAAAGCTATCGAGAGCATGTCTTTGCTGAGATCCCTGAAGGATGTGCAAAAGTTCACTGGTTGCTTGGCTTCTCTGAGCCGCTTCCTGGGTAGAATGGGCGAGAAGGCCTTGCCTCTGTATCAGTTGATGAAGAAAAATGACAAGTTCGTCTGGACACCGCAAGCTGATGTGGCATTCAAGGAGTTGAAAGACATGCTGGGTAGCGCTCCAATCTTGGCTAGCCCGCTACCCAAAGAACCAATGCTGCTGTACATTGCTGCGACTAACCGAGTGGTCAGTGTGGTGATTGTGGTGGAGAGAGAAGAAGAAGGCAAAACTGTGTAGCGGCCTGTATTCTATCTCAGTGAGGTATTGTCCAATTCCAAGCAAAACTACCCACATTACCAGAAGATGACTTACGGCGTGTACCTGGGCGCCAAGAAGCTGAAGCACTATTTCCAAGAGCATCCCATCACGGTGGTGAGTTCTGCTCCCATCTCGGACATCATGGGCAACAAGGAGGCAAGTGGCAGAGTAGCCAAGTGGGCGATTGAGCTGGCCGCGTACGCTCCTGCGTATGCAAGAAGAGAAGCCATCAAGTCTCAGATCCTTGCGGATTTTCTAGTGGATTGGGCTGAGGTGCAGTATGAGCCTCCTACTCCGGTAGCCAATTACTGGAAGATGCATTTTGATGGCTCCAAGGTGAAGGAAGGCTTGGGTGGTGGCGTGGTGCTCACGTCACCCAAGCGAGATCAACTCAAGTATGTGCTGCAAATCCACTTCAAGGCATCCAACAATGTAGCAGAGTACGAGGCCGTAGTACACGGCTTGAAGGTGGCCAAGGAGGTTGGCGTGCAGCGCATTATATGCTATGGCGACTCGGATCTCGTTGTGCAGCAAGTTTCAGGCACTTGGGATGCTCTGGATGCCAACATGGCTTCATATCGGTTCCTGGTGCAAACCATGACTGGATTCTTTGAGGGATGCGAGTTCCAACACATACACCGGGCAGAGAATGAGGCAGCTGATGAGCTGTCCAAGTTGGGGTCTTCTCGGCAATACATCCCGGCTGGGGTTGCCTTGGAGCATTTGAGGAAGCCATCTATCAAGCCATCCCCCAACTCGGAATCCATATTTGTTCCTTCTCTGCCTCGTGAGGAAGTTGTTCCCATGGAGATTGACTGGGAGGCTGCAAAAGAAAACCCGGGGACTGCCGTCTCCATCCCGGGGACTGGCGCCTGCAACCCGGGGACTGTCCCCTCTTACTCGGGGACTGCCCCTCTTAACCAGGGGATTGTCACATTCATTGAGGGGGTTCTTGCTACATGGACAAGGTCTCGGGGACTCGCCCCCAACCCAGAAGAAGAAGAAGTGGTGGCTGATCCAATGGAAGTGGATGAACCAGTGTTTCCCATCCGGGGAACACCGAGTTGGGCTTTGCCCATATTATCCTTTCTCAAGGACGGCACCTTGCCGAGTGATGAGGTTACCTCGAGGCAAATTCAGAGAAGATCCAAGGGCTATACAATCTTCAGAGATGTGCTGCATACAAGAAGTCCTACTGGTGTGCTGCAGCGCTGTGTAGAGCCAGAAGAGGGAGAAGAAATATTGGTGGAGATACACCAAGGAGAATGCGGGCATCACGCCTCTTCTCGGGCTCTGGTCAACAAAGCTTTTCGGCATGGTTTCTTTTGGCTCACTGCCTTGAAGCAAGCTGAAGATATTGTGAGAAAGTGCAATGGCTGCTAGAGATTCGCAAGTAAGATTCATATGCCAGCTTCCGAGTTGAAAACCATTCCCATTACTTGGCCATTTTCTGTTTGGTGCTTGGATATGGTAGGCCCTTTCAAGCCGGCTAGAGGCAACATGACTCACATCTTTGTCATGGTTAACAAGTTCACGAAGTGGATTGAGGTGAAGCCTATTCGGAAATGTGATGGAGTCACTGCTGTGAGTTTCCTGAAGGATGTGATCCTGAGGTATGGCTACCCGCACAGCATCATCACGGATAATGGCACAAACTTCGTTGAGGGTGTGTTTGCGAGGTTCTGCAGAGATGAACATATTCGGCTAGATGTTGCATCAGTTGCGCATCCCACCTCAAATGGGCAAGTGGAAAGAGCAAATGGCATGGTGCTATCAGGCATAAAGCCAAGGCTGATTGAGCCGCTGCTGAAAACACCTGGGTGTTGGCTAGACGAGTTGCCAGCGGTGTTGTGGAGTCTAAGGACTACCACTAACCGGTCAACCGGCTACACGCCATTATTTCTTGTTTATGGAGCTGAGGCCATGTTGCCTACCGACCTAGAGCATGACTCGCCCCGTGTAACGCTCTACACGGAGGCAGAGGCTAGAGAAGCTCGAGAAAATGACGTTGACCTGCTAGAAGAAGCAAGAGAGTTAACTCTGTCATGTTCAGCTGTTTATCAGCAAAATTTGAGGCGTTATCATAGCCGGAAAGTGAACCCAAGGGTTTTCCGAGAAGGAGACATGGTGCTTAGGCTCGTGCAACGCACAGCCGGGATGCACAAGCTATCTCCTCCGTGGGAAGGGCCTTTCATTGTGAGAAAGGCTCTACACAATGATGCCTATTATCTTGTTGACGCACAGCCATCCCAGAAGAACAGGCCGGATAAAGCAGGAGAAGAATCCAAGCGCCCTTGGAATGTAGCTGTACTCCGCTGTTTTCATTCGTGAACAAATTATGTATGTACTCTCTTATCCAAGTTAAACTCCTATTCGGCAATCTGAAATTGAACTCGGGGACTTCCCTCGTCCAAACTGTTCCTTGTGTTTACTCTGCTTTACTTTGTCTACTCGGTTGAAACACTTAGAATTTCAAAAGCATACAAAGTAATGTGTTTAAACTCACCGGACACTCTGTGACTCTGCTGCTGTCCGCAACCTGGCTTCATGGCAAGCCAGAGAACAAGCCAAAGGGTCAATGAACACATGAAAAATTGCAAAGGAAACGAAGCGTGTAGCAACCGAGTAGTGTTTTTTACAGTGTTTTTTCTTTCCGGCTAAGTGGTGGGCAGTGTTACTATGAATTTTTCTAAGTGGCTAAGTATTTGAAACTCCTTCTTTGAACTCTTGTGACTCGACTACCAACAAAGCAACAAGTTGCAGGTAAGAGCTGAGATAAAAGGAAGAGCGGATAAAAAATGCAACTCGGGGACTTGCATATTAACGCAACCCGGCATTGAGCCAGAGTTGCTAAGAACTTAAACTAAAATAAAATGGAGTAGCAACAAGAGACTTAATTGTTTGATACATGTGCACCCGGCATCCCGGGGATCTGATGAAAAGTTAAGATAAGTGTTTAAGGCGGCAGTAGTGTCGACAGTGGCAGTGATACCCGCGTCAGTCTTCTCGGCATCGGCGCTCTCGGCATCAGCTTCTGTGTTGGCATTGGCGGCCTGCTCGGAGGTTGCCGTGGTGACAGAGATAAGATCCGCAGTCAAGGTCGATGCGGCAGCCTGGAAGCTGCTGCTGGTCGCACCCAACTCGGGAGCCGCCTGTTGGATCACCATCTCGGTGGTTATGGTGGGCTCCTCGACTTGGGTTTCCGGCTGCTCGACTTCGTCATCAACCCTGGCCTTGCCTTTTCCCTTCTCGGAAGCTCCTTTCGCGGCACCATCTTCGAAGAAGCCCAAGTCATCGGACTCGGTATCCTCATCTTCGTCGTCACCCTCGCTCTCCACCTCGGTGTCGGGCTCGGTGACGCCGTCGATGAAAATGGCGGTGTCCGTGTAGGAAGCCACCTCGTAAGCTGCTGCCTTGCGGCAAGCAACACAGTCGGGGTCCTCGGACCATTTGGAGCCCTCGCGCATCTTGAGGATCGTGTCAAGGTTCAGATTTTCATACCAGCTGCAGATGAAGCGAAGCAGCAGATCAGCTCCAGCCCGGGCTGAGGAAGCACGCCACTTTTTCAGCTCGGCCTTCACGCCATCCAGCTTCTCGGCAAGATCGCTGAAGCTGTTGGGCGCGGTTTCGTCCGGCCAGAACAGATCGTGGATTTTGTACGCTGTGGACACCATGGTGGTGCCCAGGCCTTTGAGTTGCCGCAGCTGGGTCTTGATGTTCAGGAGGTTGTCGTCGACGCTGGATTTGATATTGATGGGCAGCCCGGAATCAGCTCGGAGTTGCTGCGCCTTTGCCAGAGCAGGCGAGCTCGCGGCGCGAAGATCAGGGAAGATGTCTAGAAAGAAACCAAAAAAGTTAGATAAGGAGGCAGAGAGGAGATAAAATCGAGAAGAAAGAGTGGGAGGAAAAGCAAGCCAAGTAGCGAAGAAGAGAAACAGAAAAGTGCCGGGAAGAGAAAACTTACTTCTAAGATCAACAAGCAGCGCATCCAGCTTGATCTTCCAAGCCTCCTCGTCCGCAAGATGCCGGGCTTCGATGTTGCGCGTGTTGGCAACCTCCTGCGCGAGTTGCACGTTGTGCTTCTTCAGCACCTCGATCTCTGCCTCGAGCGCCTGCTTGGTGGCTTTGGCTGAGGTCTCGGTCTCTAGGGCGCCCTCGAGAGCTGTTTTCAGCTGCACTTGCATCGCCTCAAACTCGGCGCGCTCGGCGTCGCGTTCCTTCTTGAGTGCAGCATCTCGGGCGGCCAGCTGCTGCTGAACCTCGGCAGGCATCAAGAAATGGAGGTGATCTTCCCGGAACTTCTTGTATTCTTCTGCGAGAAGGATAACACTGTTAGAAGAGTAGCCAAGTAGAGGAGAAGATACAGACGGCAGAGTGGCTGGCAACTCACCCTCCAGCTCCTTGATCTTGCTCTCGGCGGAGGCAGTGAAGACGTGGCAGTGCTCGTGATGTTCTTGCAATTCTTTGAATTTGCCTGCAGAGTAAACTGAATTAGAGCAAAAAGCAAAAGCGGGCGTAAACACAAAACGCACAAACCGAATAGCTAGAAGCTAACCTTCAAGCTCAGAGATTTGGAGAGCGCGGTCCACTGCCGCCTGCTCCAGAGCAGAATCATCTTTGCGCTCGGCTTAAAGGGTCGCGATGCGCTTCCTGGCAATGCTGTGGTTCCAGAGCAGCCGCCGGAACAGGTTGGTCCTCTTCAAGAGGCTATTCTGTAAAGAAGAAGAAAAGGAGTTAGGAAATTTTGGGAAGATTTGGCCCGAGAAGACAGCACCTCGGTTGAGCGTCCGTCTACTCGGCTCGAATCTCGGGGACTGGGTAGTGGCTAAGGAGAGAAAGAAGAACAAAAGAGAAGAGATACCGCAACTCGGAAAAAGCAAGAAACACTTACAGCGTATGTCTGCTCGATGTCCTCGGCGGCTTTGCGGAGGACGAACATCTTTGCGGCCAGCGTGTTGGTGTCGGTGGCGATGGTCATGGGATGGCTGCCGAGATCAGCCTTGTTCCAATCGACGCGATAATGATCAACGTCGCCCAGCATGCTGCCGTTCCACTTATCGACGCCGTGGGCGTCACTCTCCCAAATCCTGTCGATGAAGCCTACCCAGTCCACGACCTGCATCAGCCCTTCTGATTGGATCTCATCCTCGCCAGCTTCGCGCGAGTAGATCTCGATGGGCTTCTTGGCCTTGAGCTTGGCATCCACTGCCTTGGCCGGGCCGTCCTTCAGAGCAGAGATCCGCTGCCCGCCTTTCGTCAAGGAGATGCCGTACTGCCTGGACCCAGACAGCACGTATGCTGGCCAGCTGGCTTGTGCACTCGATCCTGCGACTGCACCAGCAGATCCACTAGCAGCGCCAGTGGTGACTTGCGTGCTCTTCACTACCGGCTTCCCGGTGGACGCAGTAGGTACTTTAGGCGGTGGCATCAGGCTGGCATCCTGCGCAGCGTGGCGTGGCGGGTTCTTGCGGACAGCGGCATCTTCAGTCTTGAGGGTCTTCTTGCCGGTGTCCGCCCGAGAAGCGGGTGCAGGCACTTGGCGCGCAGCAGACGGAGCCGCTTGGCGTGAGGTGGATGGAGGCATAAGCTCGGATGCAGTCTTGGTCGTTTTCTTCTTTGGGGGAGGGCTTGGAGCAGTTGGTGGTGAGGCCTGCTGGGTAGGCGCCACAGGGGGCCGGCTACCCTGCGCAGCGTCCGGCTGCGCCTGGCTCTGGAGCACGGGCTCCACCACAGTCTTCTCAACCCGCTGCTCGGCAGCGGGATCAGGTCTGGCGTCGTCTTGTTCTTCTACCCGCGGCGTGGCCGCGGGGTCTTCATGAGCTGCAGCGTTTTCTTCCTGCTGCTCGGTGTGGTCCTCCGGCCGCTCAAGGGCGGCGCGGTTCTGGTTCTCGGAGTCTTGATCGATATTCTCCCCAGCTGAGGCAGCTGGGGGAGAAGGAGGTGTCTCATCGTGAGCAGCATCTTGCGCGCTCTGGTCCGCGTAGGACTGCTGCTCCAAGTTCTCGTCGTCTTGGTCACCCGCGCCAGTGTTCTCGGTGCTGATGTCCTCTTCTTCCATCTTTACAGGAGAGGGCGCACGCGCCCTATCCTGCTGCACGGACTCGTCCTCCTCCTCGGAGAGATCGACGAGTTTATCAATGTCGATGACGGATTTCCTCTTGCCGGTGCGAGTGGGGGCAGTGGCTGCGTCAACATCCAAGGGATCGCTGGAAGATGGAAGGAAATCAGAAAGAGAAAACTAGAGAAACAGAATAGCGAGTGGCAGAAGCTAAGTGTAATTCAAATGGAACAACTTACCCTCTGCGGGTGGGGAGTTGCCTTATGGTGGTGGTGGTCTTCTTCTTCTTCTTCTTCTCGGTCTTCTCGGTTTTCTTGGGCTTCTTGGTAGCGGGTTCTTGGGCACCACTGCCCGTCCGCTTCCGAGTTGTGGGAGCAGCCACAGAGAGAGGCTGGACGTCGATGGGATCCTCGGCCTCCTCGTCGTCCTCATGCTCGAGATCCTCTGCAGAGTAAAAGAGGAAAAGAGATTGAGAAGCAGAAAAGGAATTATGATTGCGCTACTCGCGGTCAGAGAGGCCAACTGGGTCACCTTCGTCATCCTCGGACCAGTCGCGGATAGACGCATCAACTTGGTGCTTACCAGGCTGATTGGCATGAGGGATGCAGAGGGTGTCCTGAGTGTCGTAGGCGGTCTCGTCGTCCTCTTCTCGGTCATTGTCCCAGTTGTCCTCGAGGACCTCCTCATCTTCCTCAGCCTGGCGATCGATGTGCTGGAAAGGCAAAAAGATGGCATGAGTAAGTTGAGTTCTGAACTAAGAAACCCTACCCGGTGTGGCATGCAAACACAAAGCATATAAGCCTAAGGAGTTCTACCCGGTGTAGCATGCAAACGCAAAGCATATAAGGCTAAGGAATTCTACCCGGAAAGACGTGCAAACATAAAGCATATTCGTTTCAGTTATTCTACTCGAAACAGCATGCAAGCATAAAGCATATAGAGCTAAGAGGTTCTACTCGGAATAGCATGCAAACACAAAGCATATTCAGCCAAGGATTTCTACTCGACAGGGCATGCAAACACAAAGCATATGAAGCCTACCAGAATATCAAGGGTGTCCTACTCGGTATCAGAGTGCAGAGGTAAAGCACAAAAGACTGACATGTTCGATTGGCTTGGTGCGGCAATACGGCACGAAGCCGTACTGCCAGGTGTCGGAGAGGGGCGTCTGCGCGATGGATATCGCCCAGATGGCTACGTACGCGGTGCTCAACTTGAAGGTGGTGGTCCTTGTGCAGTCCCGGGGCCCTCCCATGTAGCACATCTTGTGGGAGCGGCGCTGGAGCGGGAGCACTCGGCGCGAGATCCAGCACATGAGGGGATCATCGCGGCGGAATCCCTCTTCCTTCAACTCGGCGAGGCGCGACTCGAGTTGAACAAGGTCTTCGATCTTGTTCTTCGGATTGTAGCCCCAGTTCTGCTGGGTTGGCCTCGCGTTCTTCCACCTAGGGAGCCCTATCCGGTCCTGGATTGGCTTCCCTTCTTCGGTGGGGACGTTCTTGACGTAGAGAAAGGAGCGCTGCCATTTGCGCACCGTCTCCAATCCCTTGACGCGCGGGTGGCTACCAGTGGAGCGCTGCAGCATCATGGCACTCCCCGTCATCGTGATCGCGCGAGCGCTTTCTGTGTTTTATGGGTTGGGGATGCTCTGCTTCCGGAAGAAGAAGTAGCACGCCCAACTGCGGATAGTTGGGTACACGCCGAGAAAGGCCTCGTAGACCACCGCGTGGAAGGCGAGCATCACCATGGCGTTGGGGGAGGGATGGTGCGGCTGCAACCCGAAGTTGTAGAGGAATTCCTTGAAGAAGTCGGAGACGGGGAGGCCGAATCCACGCTTGAAGTGCGCGAGGAAGACGACGAACTCATCCTTCTCCGGCGTGGGGACGATCTCGTTGCCCGGCTACCTGCACCGCACGCCGGGAGGGACACGGCGGGTATTGACTAGCCATTGGCAGTCCTCCGATGTGACATCGGAGCCCCCCCATCCGGCGCGGGCGGCAACATCATCCTCTCCGCGAGCCATGGAAGCGAGAAGATTGGTGGGAGATTGGAGTTTGGATTGGATGAGTCTCTCTCGGGATCTTTCCGGCGGCGCGTGGAGTGGCGGCGCAGCAAGCGATTGCGTAGGCGGAGCGCTCGGCTGCGGCGGAGAAACGAAGAGGCAGGGGATTGAATTGAGCAGAAAAGAGAAGAAGAGGGAATCGAGGGGGTATTTATCTCTCCCCTCGAGTTGCCGTTACCAGTGGAGTTAGTGGGATCAATCCTGCAGAGAGATCGTGCGGCGTGGGAAGCGAACCGGTTAGAAACGCACACATCGCATATTGCGCGCGTAACGGGCGCAGTTAATCCCACGTCGAGATCATGGGCGATTTACTGCAGTTGAAGTGACATAACGTGCTGGTGGGCCCTGGTCGCAGTTACTGGCGCGTGGCCTGCCGTATCCCAGGCACCGATGCGTCGGAGTGACAGGGGTGTGACACGTGCCCCGTAGCGACACGCAGAGGTGGATTCGCACCGATTGAGCGGGATTGTGTTTCGAAGATTTCGCTAATTCTTTTTACTCGGCATCGGAGAAGAGAAATGGTGCTACTCGGAGAAGAAGAGATTCAAGCCAAGGATAAGGGCTGCTCGGAGGCGCTACTCGGCATCTTACAGTTCGAAGACAAGATTTGTTCTTTAAGCTGGAAGGGCCTAGTGAACAAGTTCGCAGGACTCTACCAGCTTCGGGGACTAATGTCGGGGGGTTACCCCCGAGTAGGGGTAAGGCAAGTGCTAAAGGCAAGATCAGAAGAGCAGTTTTGACCAAGTTGGCTGGCTACCCGGTGGACAGCTATTCGGCCGTACCTACCAATCGCCAGGAGGAAGAATCAAGAAAGTTATATTCTTCCGAGTAGAGGAGGTGGTCCGAGTAGAGGGAGTGGATTCCTACTCGGACCAGAAGTCAATGGAGACGTTCTGACAAAGGATCCCGCGTATCCTGCATCCGTACGGCATGCGGTTCAACTTACAGAGTGCGTGATTATCTGCACCACGGCGTGGCTACAATGCGGTAGGCGCCTGTCTAGTCATGTCACTGACAGAGGGGACAGGACAGGGCTAGGGGCCTACCCTATCGCACTGACAAGGGTGGACAGGTCCCATCTCCGAACGGCGCAACGACTTACGGGGTGAGTGTCAGCGGGAACCCGGAGGTGTGTGCGGTTCTGCAGGGCTCCTGTCACATCCCGTTGTACTTTATACTTTTTTTCTATTCGGCTGGGCACCAGTATATAAGGTGCCCTGCATCCTCCTGTGCGAGGGTCGACTCACTCATTCGGAACACTTAGAGAGAACTAGAGAGCAAGAGTGGCTACTCGGCTGAAGGCCTGATTGTACTGTGGCTACTCGGTAATACACATATAAAGAGAGAGGCAGGAGTAGGGGTGTTACCTCCACACGAGGGCCCTGAACCTGGGTAAGATTTTGGTGTTTGCATTGTTCGTGATCTACCACATGCGGCTACTCGCCGTGTGATCCCTCCCCGAGCACCTCCAGCGTCCATCGGCCCCAACTTTAGCCATCCCATGGCATCTGCCGTGATACCACCACGACAACCACCATCAGTGGCATCAACCTTCCGAAGATCCTCTTTCTCCTACTGGATTGATAACCTTGGTTCTTAACTGAGGGAAATTCTTACCGCTGCACTCATCACACCCTCCTCTTGGGGTTCCCAACGCACCATCCATAGTTTATGTAGCAAGAATTTCTGGCACCATTGCTAGGGATCTAAAGTCAACTCTGCAAGCAATCAAGAATTTCTGGCGCCGGTGCCGGGGAGAAAGAAGTGTTCTAGAAAGGGGAGTCTCTCACTCTCAACCTCTTTGATTTGTTTATTGTCTTGTTTTTCTTTTTTGTCTTGTTTTGCTTCTTTATATCAAAAACACACAAAAAATTAGTTTACTTATAGCTGTTATTTATTTACTGGCTTTTATTTTACTAGAATGAGTATTCCTGAAGTTGAGGTTCGTTCTTTTAGGCAACAAGGGGGAGAGAGTTCAAAAGATGCTTTCTATAGCATAAACAATGCTCATAATAGTTGTACAAAAAAAATTCTACCTTGATACTCCTGATTTTTTATGTTGGTACTACTGGCTGGTATAGGTATGTGTTAGATACTCTTACGTGTGGAAATTTTCTAGGAACTCCTGCCTTGGAAGCCTGCAATTTGATTGAAAGTTTGGTAGGAACGCACCCCCCCCCCCCCCCGCTATAACTATTAAAACTGGGACCACTTTGGAGGGTGTTATTAATAAACTAAACTCTTTGGAAATGAACTTACCAATTTTCTTTGATAATGCTAGCAAAGTTAATGAATCAATAATAACTATTGATAAAGGAATCACTGCTCTAGAAGCTGGCAACACTCATGATGATCTAAATTCTAGGATTGGTAAACTAGAGGAGGCTATGGGAACTTTAAGCTCAACTTTTTCATATCTTAAATTCAAAAAGGAGAAAGACTTTGTGGGAGAAGAGCAAAGATTCATGTATGTTCCCAAGATAACTAAACCCCAATCTCAATATGTGCTGAAAATTGCTAAAACGATTAATGAAACTAAGAGTGACCTTCATGTTGAATCTTCAGAAACACCTAGAGTGCCTATTGCTGCAGATAATGATTTAGAGGAAGTTCATGATGTTGATGCTTCTTCACTTGAAAATACTTGAGTTTCTTTCTATGCCTAGCGGAAAGGCGTTAAAGAAAAGCGCTATCGGGAGATAACCCGTTTTATTTCTCCGTTTTCAACCTGTTTTCTTTTTTTTTCTTTGCACCTGGGTGTTTTCTCTTTCCTTAGCAACCCTGCTGTATCTTTTCTTTCGTGTCTTTGTTGAGCCAAGTAAAGCCTCTAGTGGAAAGTTGAGACTATATTTCGGCTTTCTACGCAGGAAACAGATTTCTTGTGTCCACTGTTTAATTCGTATAAAATCACAGAAAACACAAAATGACCTGAGTTTATTTGTGCGCAATCCTGGGCTATATACGCAACTTTTCTTAGTTTACCACTTTTTGATTTGAGCAACAGAAGATTTTTGAAAAAAAATCATCTTTACCTGCTGTCCTATTTTGACAAATTTCTGCCAATAATTGCATTTGCATCTTAATCTCTTTCTTTTGGTGTACTTTTGAGAAAAAGAGTTCTAAAAGAAGTTGTGACAGTATCCAATGTGTTTATGAGTGTTATGCTTGTGTTGAAACTTAACCATGTGAATTTATTATTTCTATTGCACTAACGTTACTAATGAAGATTGTGAGAAGTTTGGTGTGAAGGAAGTTTTCAAGGGTCAAGAGAAGAGAATGATATGAAGTGATCAAGAAGAGTGAAGAGCCTAAGCTTGGGGATGCCCCGGTGGTACATCCCAGCAAATTCCAAGAAGACTCAAGCGTCTAAGCTTGGGGATGCCCAAGGCATTCCTTCTTCATCGACAAATTATCAGGTCACTTCTAGTAAAACTATATTTTTATTCGGTCACATCTTATGTGCTTTACTTGGAGCGTCTTTTATTTTTGTTTTCAGTTTTTATTTTTATTTTTGCAATAAGCTTGGTTGGACCCCAGCATTCTTTTATTGGAGAATGAAACGCTCCGCTTTTTCATGGGAATACTTTGTATTCTTAATCTTTGTCTGGATGCTGCATTTATTTAGCTCCTGTTTTGCATGCATCTCTTTTCTAAGAGCTGTTAGTTTCAGTACTGTTATGTGAGTGCTCTCATGTTTGCTTTCTGTATCATGAAGAGTATTTTTGTTAAAACATATCTTGTATGGTGCTGGTTGGGATAAGAAACTGTTGTTTGAAGTAGAATTTTTAATTGTGCAAGTAGAAGCTTCTATAGACTGTGGCTAGAACTTTTTCGTATAATGCTAGATGTTATTTTAGTTTTAAATAGTGGTTATTGAGTAGCATGATTAGCCTCAAATAGATGAGAGTCTTTAAGGTGCCATTGAAAGATTCATGAGTTGTTCTTGTCATATTAAAGCATTAATTTATGGTAGTTGACTTGACGCATGCTCACATCATGTTTCTGACTATGAACCAGTCACTAATAGCCTCTATGATCATTTAATTTTTGAACTTTGATACCTCTTATGCTTTAATTAATGATGTTTATGTTGTTATGCCTGATTATGGCTCTTATGCTCTCTTGATTTGTCGCTCCCAGTCTTTTGCTAGCCTGCACCTGTAACTGAGTATGAGCTCTACTCGTGCATCCAACTCCCTAAAACCTTCAAAATTGCTTGTGTATTACCTTCAAAATGAAGTTTTCCCATTGTGTCCACCATACCTACCTACATGTGGTATTTAACTGCCACTCCAAGTAAATTGCTTGTGTATTACCTTTAAAATCTTCAAAATTACTCCTGCTTTATGTTCCTGTTTTTCCTCATGAGGACGTAAATAGAGAATCTTAATCTCACTTGTTGATTGGATTTCACACCCTGGACTAGTGGCTTCATCCGCTTATCCAAATGATAGAAGAGCTGGCAGAGGGGTGCCCAACCCCAAATTAATACACAAAATCTCTTCACTATTTTTGCCCCTGATTTATCAGTCAAAGCATAATTGTGTAAACAAAAGAGAAAGAGGGATGACCGTCTATACCAGTTGCGTCCTTCATTGGGATCCGCTCTTGTGGAATCTAGTTTTCTTGTGACGTACTATATTTTATGTTTACCATTCGTTGACATTAGCATACATCTCCTGATAAGGGGTTGCCCGATCTTCTCGATGAACTCACACGATAACTTGATGGATAAATTGTGTCTTGCTGAAACCTCTCCAGCTGATCCCTGATGCCAATGCAACAACTCTCAATCCCTTTGGATATTCTCAACTCCACACACTTGCACAACGTAATCAAAGACTACGAGTGGTCCTATATCTACTGATTCCCAATGGAACAACAGATAGCACGCAGAATTTGCAAGGGGGTAACTCCACCAAACCGGTGGGGATAATTTCAGATGAACATGGTTCAATTCTGGAATCTAGGGTTTATCTTAAACTGGTTCTAACCTCTCTAATTCGCACCTAAGAGGTATATATGAGGGGGTGGCGGCCAAGAGAGGGGTATGCGGCCACAACCAGCCCTAATGCGCCCCCTAGCCCACTCCCACTCGGTTTGGTGCAACCAAACCATTACAAACTGAACCCAACATGGGTTCAGCCCATTGGACTCGCAGGTCCTCTACTAAAAACGTTTGGGACAGCCTAGGACATGTCCTTACTGCTCCCATATCAACCCCCAATGCATGGATGGCTCCTTTAGCTCCTTTAGGTCTTGTGGGAAACAATCTCCATGTGTGCACCATTGTTTTCCACCATTGCATGCTTGTTTTCCATCTCCTCTTGATGCTCTCCTCCATCCATGTTTGTGTTATCAATAAACCTATCATACATAAATACATATGCTTAGGTAGTATAACATTCTTATAAACACAAACAACACATTCTTATTGTAATCATAAATTAACTTCAATATTTCCTTCCAACTCAAGGATGAACAATCATCATGTACCCCTATAATATCCATATCATCTCCCAAAATTTAGACACTCCTCCATAGTATGTGATTGTTGGATGGTACCCAAGGATTCGGTTAGCCATGGTTGGTGAAAGATGGATGGGGGAAGTGTCAAACTTTTAATACCTCTATTTAATAAAATAAAAAGCTCTATCACATGAGTGATCCCTGCTTACCTCTTTGAAGGGCCTTTCTTTTACTTTTATGTTGAGTCTCCATCTTGTAACTTTATGCACAGTTGAGAGAGCATTTTTTCCATTCTGAGTTTTATGTGCATTAGTCCCAAAAACATTATTTGTAGTAGTACAGCCCATCATAGGCTATACTTTTGCGTGTAGTACTGGCCCCTGGACCGTTCACCAACACACACAGCACAGATAGTAATCAAAGGAAACAAATGTATTGAATACTATCGAATATCCAGAGTAAAGTAATTTATTACAAACTGCATAGCGAAATGCTAGCTCAAAATAATTATTAATAACACAACAAAGGAGCGGTAGACCTCCATCTTCTTGTTTGCACGCCACAGGCGAACAAAGGTTGATGTGAAGCCTCGAAAACCTACGAAATCTAATCCGAATCTGAATAACCTGCACGTTGGAATATGCAGCCCCCAAAAGGAGGTCAGATCATTCTGAGCAATGGTGGCAAGTCACACTATGGTGGTATATAAATGGCAAGTGCTAGTCTACATGCATATTTGGCTGGTGGAGTTTGTAGGCTATTTTTCATAAAGGCATTTGACCTATCATTTATTAGAAATTAAATTTTGCACGTAATTGGACACTTTAGTTGATAGCAAAGTGCTCCTACCCTTTGGATTAGCACACTGAAACACCATCAGACACTTCTCCAATAACCCATAGTCAAATTGGTAGTAATTAATAAAACAAGATGAACGAGATATGTCATGTTTCCCATCTAGTTGTTGAATTGTCCCTAACCAATGGAACACGGCTAGGATCTTAGTTTTAACCCTCGCGAGGTTTGTGCCCTTTACCCGTGTTGCCTAATCGACCCAAAACACCATGATAGACCATTAGTAACACGGAAGGAAAGAAGACTAAGCCAACTCATAAGAAGTAGATCCCCAAACCCTCCACGAGCCGGACCATCCTACCACTATACTACATCTCTGGACACGTTGGGTTCGAGTCACCACAACCTACAAATTATGTCTAGCCCATACTAATATGAAACACGGTTGCACGCAAGAAAAACTACATAAAGAAACCAAACATAATCTCAATATACTGGGCGGCCGTCCCCACCAAACTTTGTACTCTGATGACATGCTAGCAATCCGCCCAGTGGTTAATTAATTATCATGTTGTTTTCATAAGAAATTAAAATAACAAGCAATACTTTAACATGATAATAATCCCAACCACGATATCTATAGCATGGCTATGCAATCTACAAGTACGATGTTCGCCTAACAATGGATTGCTACAATCTACGGTAACATATGATCACTCCACTTGGGTGTTAGTGAAGCAATCTAGCATAGAGATATCACTCAACTCCTACTCATGCATAACTACTATAAACTCTAATGCATATAGTAAAATAGTGGGTTCATGCGTGTCACTTTCCTTGACAACACGAGCAGATGTTCACACAGTCCTCGCAAACGGACTCGTTGTAGTCGTTGTAATCTACACGTTGCAATAAACATACATAAGCAACAAGACATAACAATATGCAACACATGCATGCATGAAAGTTTATTAATGTAAAAATAGATCTATTATCATCCTCTGGTTGTTAATGACATGTATGATGCAAGAAAAGTGTTTTTGTTGCAAAGAAAATAATTAAGGCAATTATAAAGATTTAATAGTGCTAGATTAAGAACATGCAAGATCTAACTTGAATTAAGCATCTACACAAGTTAATGTTATTTTTCCTGGATAGATCTAATCAAAACAAGATTATATAAAAAAAGATTTGATGAAATTTGAGCTACGGTTGATTTTATATGATTTAAAAAGCCTAAAAAGCATATTTGAAAACAGAAAATAAATATGGGTCAAAACATAGATTTGATTGTGTAGATGGATAGATCTCATTTTTCTCTTTCGTTTGGTATATTATATGCGTAATTTGGAGCTATAGATCTAAAGATATAGATTTTACAAGATTTAAGGAAATCTGGAATTCTTTAAAAAAATGAAAAGTTGACTGGGGTTGACCGTGCTGACGCAAGCATGACGTCAGCACGACGTCAGCGCGGGAGTTGACCGCGGTCAGATCTGATCTGTGCCGTCGGATCGAGATCTGATGGCCCAGGACGGATCGCGTGCGGGGGCTCACCGGAGATGGCCGGCGGCGGCGCAGACGACGATGGCGGCGGCGATGCAGGCGTTCCCCGGCGAAGGCGATGGCGGCGGCGGCTCCCTCTCCTCCTCGCGAACCTCGGGGTGGTGCCGACGGGGGCTCTCGGGGCGATCTCGCTGGCGGTGAGGTCTCCCGTGCGGCGGCGGCGGAAAACGGCGGCAACGCTAGGGTTTCGAGGGCGGAGTGCGCTGCTCGAGTCGGTTTGGGTGCGGACGTCGAGGCGGGGGCGCGGTATTTAAAGGCGAAGGGGGTGGCTTGGGCGAGAGGGCGAACGGGGCGTGGCCGGTGCGGATTCCGCACCGCGGCGGCAACCGCCTCCGTGTTCGGGGCGGATTCCGGCGAGGGTGACGTCACCCGTGACGTCACGGTGCGCGTCGTGTTTTTTTTTTGATCGAACCCTTCCGCAGCGAACCGGTGCGGGCTGGTTGGGCTTGCCCATCTGCGCTGCGCTGCGCTGCGCGCGCTCGCTGGGCTGGCTCGGCCGGCCCGTTCCGTTTCCTTTTTTTTAACAAAACTAAATTGCCTATAACTTTTGAAATACAAAGCCAAAATGCGTCAAACCAATTTCAAAATTTTTGAAATTTCAAAACCTATCACCCTAGTTTATTCTTAAGGGGATTTTTGGAAAAAAAAATAAAATAATAAAAATAGCTTGGCTTATAATGCCTTAACGAGAGTTTCTGTTTCTTTAAAACATGAATTTGATTTAGGGCTTTCAATGCAACAAACAAATGCAAATTTTGAAACCATGCCATGCTATGCAGATGGTCTAAATGCAAAATATTCCAAATGTAGGATTTGGGATGTTACAGACTAACCCCCTTAAGATGAAGCGCGCCCTCGAGCTTCGGAGTGGCTAGCAAATAGGTGTGGGTGGTCTTCTCGAAGATCCTCCTCTCGTTCCCACGTAGCTTCCTCTTCGGTGTGATGGCTCCACTGAACCTTGCAAAATTCGATCGTCTTGGTCCGTGTCATTCTCTCCATTGTATCTAAAATTCTGACAGGTTTTTCCTCATACGTGAGATCACTCTCCAACTGAACCTCCTCCAGCGGAATTGTATCCCTTAATGGTGTATCTGCCATTTCTGGGTGACACCTCTTCAATTGAGACACATGGAACACGTCATGGAGGTTAGACAATCCTTCTGGCAATTCCAACTGATAGGCTCTCCCTTCCGTGACAGAACCTTATACGGTCCAATGAAACGCGGTGCTAGATTTCCCTTAATTCCAAAACGCTTAACTCCGCGCAGTGGCGATACTCTTAGATATGCCCTATCACCAATCTCGTATGTCACTTCCCTACGCTTAGAATCTGCATAACTCTTCTGTCTTGATTGAGCTACCTTCAACCTATCGCGAATCAGTCTAACCTTCTCCTCAGCGTCCTTGATAAGGTCAGGACCAAAGAAACTACGTTCTCCTACTCCATCCCATAACAAAGGAGTCCTGCACTTCTTGCCATATAGTGCTTCGAATGGAGCCATCTCTATGCTAGACTGATAGCTATTGTTGTAGGAAAACTCCGCGTAAGACAAACTCTCATCCCAACTAGAGCCATAATCCAGAGCGCAAGCTCTCAACATATCCTCTAGGATCTGGTTCACTCTCTCTGTCTGACCATCCGTCTGAGGGTGAAACGATGTGCTGAACTCTAGTCTTGTTCCTAATGTTTCGTGCAACTGACGCCAGAAATGTGATGTGAACTGTGTTCCTCTATCAGACACAATTCCCTTTGGCACCCCATGTGCACAGATGATCCTACTGATGTATAGCTTGGCCAATTTGGCGCTGGTGTAGGTGGTCTTCACTGGTATGAAATGAGCCACCTTAGTCAAATGATCGACCACTACCCAAAATAGAATCATAGCCAGACCTAGTTCTAGGTAATCCTGTAATAAAATCCATTCCAATTTTATCCCATTTCCAATCTGGTATTGGTAATGGCTGCAATAATCCTGCCGGCTTCTGATGTTCTGCTTTTACTCTACTGCACACATCACATAATGCAATGTACTCCGCGATGTCCCTCTTCAAGTTATTCCACAAAAATCATTCTTTCAGATCCATGTACATCTTGGTATTCCCTGGGTTAATGGAATATGGCGAGTCATGAGCTTTTGGAATATCACCTTTCTAATTTCAGGATCCTGCGGTACACAAATACGCTTCCCAAACCATAATGTACCATCGGCATCTTCATGAAACTCCTTCATCTGTCCTTCACTCATTTTCTCTCTTATTTCCTTTATTCCTTCATCATCCTTCTGGGCTCCATTGATCCTGCCCATAAGTGTTGGCGTTACCTCCATGGTTGCCAAATACCCTTCATTCACTAATTCCAAACGGAGAGACTTGAATTGTTCACACAATTCATCTGGTAACTCCCCTACAGTGAGTCCATTCACATATCCCTTGCGACTTAATGCGTCTGCCACAACATTAGCCTTTCCTCGGTGGTATTGGAGATTCAAATTGTAGTCCTTTATCAACTCCAACCATCTCCTCTGCCTCATATTCAGCTCCTTTTGCGTGAATATATACTTCAAACTCTTGTGATCCGTAAAGATGTCACATTTCTTGCCCATGAGATAATGTCTCCATGTCCTGAGGGCATGTACAACTGAAGCTAGCTCTAAATCATGAGTCGGGTAATTCTTCTTGTGATTTTTGAGCTGTCGTGATGCGTATGCAACTACTCTCCCATCTTGCATCAATACACTACCTAGTCCTCGACGTGAAGCGTCACATTACACTTGGAAATCCTTCTGGAGATCCGGTAAGCATAGAACAGGTGCTGTTACTAATCGTTGCTTCAGTTCTTGGAAACTAGTTTCACAATCCTCAGTCCATCGGAACTTCTTTTCCTTCTTCAGCAATTCTGTCATTGGTTTAGCAATCTTGGAGAAATTCTCAATGAACCTACGGTAATATCCCGCAAGTCCTAAGAAACTCCGGATATCCTTCACATTCTGTGGTGATTCCCACTCATTACAGCTGATACTTTGGCTTGGTCTACTGAAATACCATCTCCTCACACTACGTGTCCTAGAAATCCTACTGTATTCAACCAAAACTCACATTTTCCAAACTTAGCATATAACTTATGTTCCCTTAGCTTCCCAAGAATCAAACGTAGGTGTCCTCCATGCTCCTCTTCATTCTTGGAGTATACTAGAATATCATCTATGGATACCACCACAAACTTATCCAAGAACTCCATGAATACATTTTTCATCATGCTAATAAAGTATGCCGGGGCATTGGTCAATCCAAAAGACATGATGGTGTATTCATATAGACCATACCGTGTCATAAAGGAGGTCTTTGGAATATCCTCCTTCCTAATCTTCAGCTGGTGGTATCCAGATCACAAATCGATCTTAGAGAACACACTAGCTCCCTTCAGCTGATCAAACAAGTCATTGATGTTAGGGAGTGGGTATTTGTTCTTTACCGTCACCTCATTCAGTGAACGATGGTCCATAACTAGACGATGTGTCTTATCCTTCTTTTCCACAAACAAAACTGGTGCTCCCCGTGACGAGGAACTCCGTTGAATGAACCCTTTATCCAATTGCACTCCAAGTTGTTTCTTGAGTTCCTTCAATTCATCCACATCCATCTTGTACGGTCTCTTAGCTATAGGCCCGGTTCCGGGTATCAAGTCAATGACAAACTCGATGTCCCTATCAGGTGGCATCCTTGGTAGTTCCTCCGGAAACACGTCGGGGTACTCCTTCACTATGGGTACATCCTCTAGGCTAATCCCCTTAAGAGAATTCAACTTGGTATCATTAAGAACGTGCGTGGACCTATATTTGATTCTTCTTCCTTCAGGTGTCGTGAGTGTGATTGTTCTCTTGGCACAATCTATCTGACCTTCATACTTTTCCATCCAATCCATTCCAATAATCACATCTAAACCGTGTGAATCCAACACTACGAGGTCTGTGGGGAAAGTGTGTGTTCCTATAGATAAGGCTAGTAGGCGACACCCCTGGGTTGATAGCATTTCCCCACCTGGAGAGCTAATTCTAATGGACCTCTTAAGAACCTCCGTATCTAGATTACTTCTATCCACAAATGCCCTTGATATGAATGAATGCGATGCTCCAGTATCAAATAGTACGAGTGCGATGTAAGTATTAACCAAGAACTTACCGAGCACGAGGTCTGGTTCAGCATGCACCTCCTCCATGTTCACATGGTTAATTGTTACTTTCTGGGACATGTTGGCCTTGGTTCCCTCTACGTACTTCTCCTCAGTGCACCTATCGGTGAAGTGTCCCGTTTTCTTGCATTTGTAGCATTGCACCTGGCTAAGGTCCTTCTTGAAGGTGTGGTTGTGGTTGCGGTTCTGTCCGTTGCCTCCCTGGTGTTGGTTGTTGCCTCTGTAGCCACTATTATTGTGACCATTCCCTCCATTGTGCTGGTGACCTCCACGATGGTTGTGCCCATTTCCTCCAGTCCTGTGCTGTCATAGTTTCCACCGTTGTCATGGTGAGTGCGTATCCTCTGATGTGTGCCTGAGCTGTGGTTTCCTCCCATGTGTTTCCTCTTGCGCTTCTCAGCCTGCTTGTGTTTGCCCTCCAGTATGATGGCATTGTCAATGAGTGACTGGAAGTTAGTGATGTGAACCACTGACAGTTGAATGGCCAGCTCATCATTGAGGCCATCAAGGAACTTCTCGCGCCTTTTAGCATCGGTGTCCACATCCTCTGGTGCATAGAGAGCTAAGTTTCTAAACTCATATATGTACTCAGTAACTGAGCGATGGTACTGTCGCAGGTTGCGGAATTCGCTCCTCTTGAGACTCATCACTCCAGACGAGACATGGGTGTTGCGGAATCCCTCTTGAAACATATCCCAGGTGACCTCCTCAATGGGGTGGGTTATCTGATAATTATCCCACTAGGAAGCAGCTTGTCCCTCCAGTAAGTGAGCGGCAAACCTCACTTTCTCTTTCTCACTGCAACCAATAGTCACTAGGTCCTTGCTCACAGAACGCAGCCAATCAAGAGCAAGCATGGGCTCAGATGCGCTAGAGAACTTGTCTGGCCTCAACCTCAGGAAACGAGTGAGCATGTCCACCTGTGGTGGTGGTGGTGGTGGGGGATTGTTGTTGTTGTGGGTGATGTACTGGTCCATCAGTTGGACTAGCTGGGTCACTGCATTCTCCATGTTGTTGTTGTTGTTGTTGTTGTTCTCCTCTTCCTCGTTATTGCGGCTGGTGTCGCAACGGGGATCCATCTAAAGGTTAGCATAGACGAGTTTAGATAAATAGAACTAAGGAGAATAGCTACCCATACTATGTATGAACCAAACAACACTTGCAATCATCAATCAATCCAATCAAACACTTTATATAGCTTTTAGAAAATACGCCTAAAATTCCTGCGAAATTTAAGTTACTTAATGTTTACAAAACTTATTGAAAATACTCGAACTACTATTGCCATACCACAACTTTTAGTATGGTCAAACCTATCATGATTTATTCCCTAACGAAGACTAATGGTGGGCTAACTATCTACTTCCGGGAGCGCTTGCCACTTGGAGATGTCACTCTCTTCTTCCTCTTGCGATCCTCATTCACGTCATAGTCCTCGTCATCCGTGTCTTCTTCATCCTTCTCATCTACCACCTCCTCTGGATCTTCCTCCTCTTCTTTAGGGCCTTCCATTTTGATCTCCTCATCACAGCTCTCCTCACTATCCACGCGACTAGGTGGTAGCAGTAGTGGAGGTGGTTGAAGGAGCTCCTCAGGTAAGTCCATGCTAATCACATTCCTTGCGAGTATGTGATCCTTCTCCACTAGCTCCATAGTGAGTCTAGTGTCACATGCCTTGAAGTTCTCTATCTGGGCCTTGAGTGCGTCCATCTGAGCATTGAGAGCATTCAGCTGGGCGTTGAGAGTAGTGATCTCCTGTGCTTGGTGAAATGCGGTGGCCCTTGCCTCCTCACTCTGCATCATGTACTTACGAGCACACTCCTCCATTCCAGTGCTATAGGACTCCAAGTCTTCCACGTGCTTCAGCATCCTGGTCTTGTCTGGATCATCACTCACCATGGCATTTCCATCTTCATTCCTCCTCCCAAAATCTCTATAGATAGAGTCTTCAGATATCCGTTCACGGTAGTCATAGTTTAGCCGAGCCAGTGCATACTTCATTGCTGCGACGAGTCCCAATTTCCCAGCTGGCGTAATTATCCCGGTAGATGAGGACTTGTTCTACACCATTCACAATATCCACCACAATGGTGGTCATGAGGTCCCACATCTTGTCTCCGGGAACGTTGCTATCCATCTTGTAGCCTTCAATCTTAGGTAAGAAGAATCCGAGCAGCTTGGTTAGGTTTGCTAGGTCATTCTCGAACTCCACATCCGAATTCTCCTCAACATGGAAGACTTCTTGAGTACTCATCTATAAGGGGATAAGAGTGAAAGTTAGCAAAGACAAGTGGTATGAGACGAAAGGTAATGGACATAAAGATAGAAAGTAAAGTAGAATTTTCATCCTATGGCTTCCTATTCCAAACTTAGGTTTTCGAGCCTACAGTCAACATTTGCTCTGATACCATCTGTAGTAGTATAGCCCATCATAGGCTATACTTTTGCGTGTAGTACTGGCCCCTGGACCGTTCACCAGCACACACAACACAGATAGTAATCAAAGGAAACAAATGTATTGAATACTATCGAATATCCAGAGTAAAGTAATTTATTACAAAATGCATAGCGAAATGCTAGCTCAAAATAATTATTAATAACACAAGAAAGCAGCGGTAGACCTCCATCTTCTTGTTTGCACGCCACAGGCGAACAAAGGTTGATGTGAATCCTCGAAAACCTACGAAAACTAATCCGAATCCGAATAACCTGCACATTGGAATATGCAGCCCCCAAAAGGAGGTCAGATCATTCTGAGCAATGGTGGCAAGTGACACTATGGTGGTATATAAATGGCAAGTGCTATTCTACATGCATATTTGGCTGGTGGAGTTTGTAGGCTATTTTTCATAAAGGCATTTGACCTATCATTTATTAGAAATTAAATTTTGCACGTAATTGGACACTTTGGTTGATAGCAAAGTGCTCCTACCCTTTGGATTAGCACACTGAAACACCATCAGGCACTTCTCCAATAACCCATAGTCAAATTGGTAGTAATTAAAAAAACAAGATGAACGAGATATGTCATGTTTCCCATCTACTTGTTGAATTGTCCCTAACCAATGGAACACGGCTAAGATCTTATTTTGAACCCTCGCGAGGTTTGTGCCCTTTACCCGTGTTGCCAAATCGACCCCAAACACCATGATACACCATTAGTAACACGGAAGGAAAGAAGATTAATCTATAACTCATAAGAAGTAGATCCCCAAACCCTCCACGAGCCGGACCATCCTACCAAGATACTACATCTCTGGACACGTTGGGTTCGAGTCACCACAACCTACAAATTATGTCTAGCCCATACTAATATGAAACACAGTTGCACGCAAGAACAACTACATAAAGAAACTAAACATAATCTCAATATACTGGGCGGCGGTCCCCACCAAACTTTGTACTCTGATGACATGCTAGCAATCCGCCCAGTGGTTAATTAATTATCATGTTGTTTTCATAAGAAATTAAAATAACGAGCAATACTTTAACATGATAATAATCCCCACCACGATATCTATAGCATGGCTAAGCAATCTACAAGTACGATGTTCGCCTAACAATGGATTGCTACAATCTAGGGTAACATATGATCACTCCACTTGGGTGTTAGTGAAGCAATCTAGCATAGCGATATCACTCAACTCCTACTCATGCATAACTACTATAAAATCTAATGCATATAGTAAAATAGTGGGTTCATGCGTGTCACTTGCCTTGACAACACGAGCAGCTGTTCACACAGTCCTCGCAAACGCACTCGTTGTAGTCGTTGTAATCTACACGTTGCAATAAACATACATAAGCAACAAGACATAACTATATGCAAAACATGCATGCATGAAAGTTTATTAATGTAAAAATAGATCTATTATCATCCTCTGGTTGTTAATGACATGTATGATGCAAGAAAAGTGTTTTTGTTGCAAAGAAAATAATTAAAGCAATTGTAAAGATTTAATAGTGCTAGATTAAGAACATGCAAGATCTAACTTGAATTAAGCATCTACACAAGTTAATTTCATTTTTACTGGATAGATCTAATCAAAACAAGATTATAAAAAAAAGATTTGATGAAATTTGAGCTACGGTTGATTTTATATGATTTAAAAAGCCTAAAAAGCATATTTGAAAACAGAAAATAAATATAGGTCAAAACATAGATTTGATTGCGTAGATGGATAGATCTCATTTTTCTCTTTCGTTTGGTATATTATATGCGTAATTTGGAGCTATAGATCTAAAGATATAGATTTTACAAGATTTGAGCAAATCTGGAATTGTTTAAAAAAAACCGAAAATTTGACTGGGGTTGACCGTGCTGACGCAAGCATGAAGTCAGCACGACGTCAGCGCGGGCGTTGACCGCGGGCAGATCTGATCTGTGCCGTCGGATCGAGATCCGACGGCCTAGGACGGATCGCGTGTGGGGGCTCACCGGAGATGGCCGGCGGCTCCCTCTCCTCCTCGCGAACCTCGGGGTGGTGCCGGCGGGGGCTCTCGGGGTGAATCTCGCCGGCGGCGGAAAACGGCAGCGGCGCTAGGGTTTCAAGGGCGGAGTGCGCTGCTCGAGGCGGTTTGGGTGCGGACGTCGAGGCGGGGGCGTGCTATTTAAAGGCGAAGGGGGTGGCTTGGGCGAGGGTGCGAACGGGGCATGGCCGGTGCGGATTCCGCGCGGCGGCGGCAACCGCCTCCGTGTTCGGGGCGGCTTCCGGCGAGGGTGACGTCACGGCGGGGCCCACGCGTCAGCGACGCGTCGTGTTTTTTTTTATCGAATCCTTCTGCGGCGAACCGGCTCGGGCTGGTTGGGCTGGCCCATCTGCGCTGCGCTGCGCGCGTGCTGGGCTGGCTCGGCCGGCCCGTTCCGTTTCCTTTTTTTTAACAAAACTAAATTGCTTATAACTTTTGAAATACAAAGCCAAAATGCGTCAAACCAATTTCAAAACCTATCACCCTAGTTTATTCTTAAGGGGATTTTTGGAAAAAAAAAAGAAAATAATAAAAATAGCTTGGCTTATAATGCCTTAAAGAGAGTTTTTGTTTCTTTAAAACATGAATTTGATTTAGGGCTTTCAATGCAACAAACAAATGCAAATTTTGAAACAATGTCATGCTATGCAGATGGTCTAAATGCAAAGCATTCCAAATGTAAGATTTGGGATGTTACATTATTAATTGATTCATGATGTGTTATTGTTTGTTCTGAAATTGTTTGCTCTAGTCTTCCTCATGAACTTTGAAGGTGTCCTGACATTTATGTTTTGCCCCACTCTTAAGGACGAGCGAGATATCACTTTTCCATGCTTCCTCTACACTTGAAACAAACATATATCTTTCTTTGCATTGTTATTCATAATCTATTATTTGAGATACTTCTCATGATGCAAAGTGATTTCTATGCTTTATTATTAAAGTTATATTTATCATGTTTGTGTTAAAAGTTCTATGATCTCAGGTTACATATGCTTTTACATTTTTATGATCAAGTTTATGTTAGTAGCATGTCACCTCAGAAATTATTTTTTTATCGTTTACCTACTCGACGACGAGTAGGAACTAAGCTTGGGGATGCTTGATACATCTCCAACGTCACTACCAAATTTCGTGCGATCAGGAATGTTATGAGCGGAACATTTTTATAACGTCGCTTGTTTCCGTCGTGGATGGCTGAAAAGTGGAGTTTGCTCTCGACGTATTGGTTTGGTCCGTCACAGACTGGTTTTGCCCGACTTTTTGCTAGTTTTACGTCGCGGATTTTCATCTTCAGCCTAGTATCCCACTAAGAGCCCAGTTGCCTTCGACAAAACTTGCCTGGTCACGTAGAACGTCGCGAATTTTTCTTGGGGCCACACATCCTGCCCTATTTGACTGCTTTGACCGGCAACGACCACGCCCTTGGTGCCTGGCCCCACCTTCAGGCCATGTGCACCGTTTGTAGCCGTTGGTACTGTGGAACCCAATTTAGCCGTTAACACAGCCGAATGTACCAATTAAATAACTCGACCACACCACAGCAAAGCCACTACCATAAATCCTCCGTCGCTGCTGCCGTAAATCCTCCGCCTTTACCACACCGCTGTCGTAAATCCTCCGCCGTTACCACACCGCCCTATCCTCGAACACATGATAGGGCGTGCAGATAAATTTCCCTCTCCTCTTTCTCCCTTGGCGATTCTAGGGTTCTTCCCTGTCTCCCTTGTCTCACATGGCGTGCAGGGAAAGCATGGCCGCTAGCGGCGAGAGGTTGCGCTCGTGGCACGAAGGGGGGTTTCCTACTCGCCGACGCAAACCTATCCCATACACTCTGGCGCCCTTGGACCACTCCAATGAAACAAAATGTCTGTGAAGTTTGAAGATGGCGATGTGGATTTCTTGGACCGACCATAATCCAGGCCAGAGATTCTTGAAATGCCAAAGACGCTTGGTAAAGATTGGTTGCAAGTAATGGACAGAATTCTAGGAACAGGTGGTTCTTCAACTGCGTAATGTAGTGTTTAGAGAGATGGACAAGAATAGCACATTGCAGGAAGAGATAAGTACACTGAGGCAGAAGCTGGATCAGGTGTTGCGGCAAGGGGTACAGAGAGAAGGTGCTAATGAAGCTGTTGGAAAACCTGCTCATGAAGGCAAGATTCCATATTCTGGCCACAATATATTGATGATTTGGGTTTTTTCAGTTTTATTTGCAATGTGTGTTGGCATGATGATGTCTGCAGTTGAGTAATGGCATATTAGCAATGTACGGAAGATAATTGGGTAATGGTAGCACTTGAGTAATATCATGTTCGCGGTCAATTTTATGAGCACTTATGTACTCTATGTTTAATACTATGGTTTTTACATATACGAGACAAATAGCTAAAAATCACACACACACACACACACACACAAAAACAAAATTCAAATAAAATGCAAGAATGCACGTCAGTTCAGCACAAGCATTGTCGCACCCGGACTTCTAGAGGATACTCGCAGTTCCGTTGAACAGTAGTTGATTGGATTACGGGGCTTACCGGCACCCGCATCTCTTACGAGTAGGCCAACACACGTATGTGTGACAACCAACCCCTACTGTTCATCGTCTACGTAAACCATCCCATAGAAATCAGGATACTACCATTGACGTACTTCATACCATACACACATGGTACGTCAACGGCGTTTAACAGAATGATAACACAACATATCTCTAAGACACAAAATATTGAAATAAGTTGCAAATAGCTCTCACTAGAGCAGAGATAGCAAATACAATCATCCAGAGGACACATGTCCCAACATAACATCATTACATCTCAGCGGAAGCATTCAAAGGGTCTGAGTACAGACAAAATCCAAATAGGCTTAAGAAGCCGGAAACGAAAAGACGGAGCCCATCCACGATGTCTCGGATCCTGCCCGGGTCCACTATCTACTCGTCAGCAGCCTCGTCGAACTCCACGTAGTAGCCGTCACGGGGATCCTCGTAAGCGTAGTCTGTGGAAACCACAGCCCCAAAGGGGTCAGTACATAGACATACTAGCAAGCAAGACTCACAGTTCACCAAAGTGTAACCCGTCAACACCAAGCACAGATGCTTTGGGTTCAACGGAGGAAAGGGTGATACAAAAGATGCGGCAGCTGGCTGCACTAACCAACTACAGAGTTACTACCACTTCCGGCTAAACAGAAAGAAGATAAGATAGCGTATCGTAACCAACTATAACTAACCACCAAACAAACCCATCCTGGATCTCGCCCCTTATCCAAAGAAGCAATCCGAGGATAACTTACACAGTTGGATTAATGATGGTTCAAGTTATTGTGTCAATAAGACTATTACTAGTCAAGTTATCATTAGTTAGGTGTAAGTTGTTCTGAGTACTTGTTAGCTAGTACTTTCACCAAGTTAACCATAACCGCGGAAAACACGGCTTCTCGAGAAGATTTATCCCTGCAGGGGTGCACCAATTTGGCCGTACACGTAAGAATAACCCGCCAGATGGAATGCCTCCCACCAAGCGGGGCACTCAACACAACTCAACTCTTCTTCGCATCAAGCCCAAAGAACCACGTGATGTGCGTGCGCGGCTAATCGAGCCCCACGAAGAAAAGGGGACCCTCATAGCACTGGAAGACCACGCCGCCCTAAATGTCGACTACAAAAGTTCCACCCTGGCCTCGGGTTCGTACCTGCATATGCGTGCATCAAATGGAAAGCCCGAACTAAGTGTGGCGATTTGGACGAGATGCGAATCGAATTAAATTGAGGGGGGCACCCATACACTCTTCCCACATGCGGATAGTGCGCTCATCATGGATCAGTAGACAAGACCCTTTTCCTATTAGGGTCGACACTAGCAGGCCTCAAAACCACGTCGGGCCTCCTGCCGGTGCCTTATCAGCAAATTATTATTACCCAAGATTAACAGGTTGTTGTTTAACATCGAGCCCCAGAACATAATAGAAATATAGTAACAGAAAGTAACGGTAACAGACTCGAGCAAAAACAATCCTAAGCATGCTAGTAAGACACGAGCAACAAGCAGTGGGGTTATAGGTGTGGAGGTGAGGCTATATCAGGGTTAAAGGACAACATGTGATAGGTTCGTAGCAGAAACAACTATTCATAGGGCTAGCAGAATAGACAACGGAAAGTATCGGTAACCAATGTTGAAAGGAACACAGTGGTTCATGTGAGTGATAACTTGCCTGCAAACTCAGCAGCCTGGTACTAAGCTAGATCCTCAGAAGGGGTGTCGTAAAGCTCGTCTGTCTCAACGTCGTCGTCTATTCGAGAAAAAGCAAACAAACAACGCAAAGAGACAAACAATCAATAACATGGCATAATGCACAATCATGGGATGATGCATGACCATTTAATTGATGCATCAACATAAACTAGTTGACATGGTAACAACATGATTTAATGGACCCACATGCAATTTGAGTTGCATATGAAAAGCCCATGAATTATGGTTGAAACAATTGTTTTACAACTAACCAACAGGTGAAAGTGGATTAGTATGATGCATGGATGAGGAAAACAGAAAAATAACAACAATAGAACAATTTTGAAATAAGGTTTACCAAGTTGGAAATTTGTTTATTAAGTGTTGGAATTTTTGTTACTTAAAGGTGTCACACAAGCATTTGTTGTTTTCACCAATTTTAATTGTTCAAAACAAATAAAAAAATTCATATTTGGAAAGTACACAAAATTTTAGGTGGAATACATGTTTCAATTATTGAAAAAGGAATTAGGATGAATTATTTATGAATTAAACAAGTCAAACAAGATTTAAAAGAATTAAATTCAAGTATGAATTTATTTGAATTTTTATTTGTTCAAAACATTAAACCAATTTCATATTTGAAAATTTTATACTTTTCTGGTTTGAAAACATATTTTATATGTTCAAAAATAATTTAATTTGAGCAAGTTATGAATTTAGCAAATTTAAATGATTTAAACATGGTTTAAATTATTTAACCAATTATAATTATTCAAAACATGAAACAAAGTTTATATTTGCAAAGTACATGAAAAATGGGATGGAAAACATATTTTATTTGTTGAGTTTGGAATTTTTATGTTCAAGTTATGAATTTTGCAAAAATTAAGAAATTAAACAAAATTTTAATATTTCACCAAATTAAAATATTCAAAACAGTAAACAAATTTTATATTTAGGTAGAGAATTTAAAATGGAGTGATTTACATGTTTAAAGTTTTGCAATTGGAGTTTCCAAACAAAAGTTATTAATTTACCAAGTTGAAGCATGTTTATGGTTTATAGAAATAATTATGGACCTAGAAAAGATATAGGGACTTGGAAAGAAAATTACAGGGACCTAGATGAAAGTAGCAGGGATCTGTGAGCAATTTGGGATAGATCTAGATCTAGGAAAAAAGAAGGAAAAAGATGGGGTTTTGATGCAGGGGGGGATTCGAACCCCTGCCCTCCTGCCTGCTGCGCAAGGACAGCAACCAACTGGGTCGCTGCTAGTTTTTGTTACAGAGAACAACCGCAGGGGGTTATGGTTCAGGAAAATGCACTGAACAATTCGGAAAATAAGGAGCAGAAAAAGGTGGTTGCGGGGACTCGACCCTACGAGCTGCTGCTGCGCAGCGAGCGGACGCAGCCAGCTGGGCTGCTGCGCTGGTTTGATTGCATACGGGATCTAGTTGGTTTTGTACCTCACAAACTCGGCATAACTGAACTGCAACGAACACACGTACATGTGTTCTCTCTGACGGACAAACAAGCACGAACAGGGAGCAGCAATGGCGACTTGGCACGGAAGGAATTGATGCTCAAACAGCGATGAAACGAGAGGGGGTTTAGGGGAATGGAAAGAGGGTCTTACCCTCGTCGCAGGGGTGGCCGCGGCACGGCCGGGGGGTGCCGGACGCGTCGGCGGCGAGCTCCGGCGGCCGGCGTCCGTGGCAGCAGGTAACGGAGGCGAGGTCCTCCTCGATGGCGGCGGTGGTGGGGAGAGAGAGGGAAGGAGTAGGTTTAGGGTTAGGGTTTCTGAGGGATGGGGATAGATATAGGAGGGGGGAAAAAATCGGGTGGAGCAGGTGGGGCAGCAGGTCGCTGTCCACCATGGACGATGTCAGCGTACGGAGGTGGGGAAGAAGAGGGGTAGCGGGCTGAGGTTTTGGTGGGCTGGGCCTAACTGGCTGCACCACCCCTCTCTCCTTTCTTTTTATTTTATTTTTTTCCTCTGTTTTTATTTTTTTTTTGCTGCAAGAGACATAGGAAGGAAAAGGGCTAGATTTGGGGTTAGAAAATTTAGGTAAAAATTTTATATTGTTTCATTTTTGTAACAGCAACAACTTGTAAGTTTTTTATTTCAAAAATATTTGAACCATGTGTTGTTTGAAATTTGAGTGAATTTGAATGAATTTTGATTATTAAGTGATTTATAGAAAACAAGATTTAAATAGGGTGATCATATAATTTTAATTGGAATCAAATGATTATAATTGTTTTGGTAATTTTCATTATTTGAAATTGGGTGCTGTTTGAAATTGAAATTGAATTTGAATGACATTTGAATTAAGTGAAATATTAAGAACAAATTAATAGTGAGCCTTTTTATTATTTTTCATGGAAACAAATGGGAGTTTTATTTGAACCTTTTATTTGGGAATTGGTAACATAACAAGTATGAAACAAAGCATTTGATTAATGTTTGAATTTCAATTGTGAAAACAAAGAAAAACAGATGCAAACAAAAGGAAAACAAATGCAATGATTAAGATGCCATGATGCAAAACAATAATTAAACAAAAAAAACAAACATTCTAGGGATGTTTTCATACTTGGAATGTTACAAAACGCCCCCCTTGAAGGAATCGCGCCCCGAGATTCCTACTGAGAAGAGAAAAGGTCCGGATACTTCTTGCGAAGATCCTCTTCGGTCTCCCACGTTGCCTCTTTATCGGAATGATGCGACCATTGCACTTTCAAGAACTTGGTGCTCTTGTTGCGAGTCTTACGCTCGGTCTCATCGAGAATACGAACAGGGTGCTCCTCATAAGATAGATCATCTTGCAGTTCAATGGAATCATGATCAACTGCACGATCTGGATCTTTGAAACACCTCTTGAGCTGTGACACGTGAAACACATCGTGCACCTTGGATAGTTTTTCTGGAAGTTCAAGACGATAGGCATTTTCCGCACGCCTTGAGAGAATGTTGAAAGGACCAATGTATCTTGGTGCAAGCTTTCCTTTCACACCAAAACGATGAGTGCCTCTGAGGGGAGTTACACGGAGATATGCCTTGTCACCAGGTGCATAGATCATATCCCTGTGCTTGCTGTCATAGTAGCTTTTTCTGACGAGACTGAGCAATCTTGAGATTGTCACGAATGATACGAACTTTCTCTTCGGCTTCCTTAACAATGTCAGGGCCTAAGAGTGAACGTTCACCAGCTCCAGACCAATTGATTGGACTCCTGCATCTGCGGCCATAGAGAGCTTCAAATGGTGCCATGCCTAGGCTTGCCTGGAAGCTGTTGTTGTAGGAGAATTCAGCATATGGAAGGCAATCCTCCCATTTCATGCCAAAGGAGAGACCACATGCTCTGAGCATATCCTCGAGAATCTGATTGAGTCTTTCGACTTGCCCTTGAGACTAAGGGTGATAAGCTGTGCTGAACAGAAGTTTGGTGCCCAATGCTTCTTGAAAGCTTTTCCAGAAATGAGAAGTGAATATGCTTCCACGGTCTGAGCTTATTTCCAATGGAACACCATGAAGAGGAACAATATTTGCTGTGTAGAGCCCTGATAACTGGCTAGCTGAGATTGTTTCTTTGACAGCAAAGAAGTGAGCTACTTTAGTGAGACGATCAATGACAACGAAGATTGCATCGTTGCCCTTCTTGGATTTTGGAAAACCAGTGACGAAGTCCATTTCAATCATGTCCCACTTCCACTCAGGGATTTTCAGAGGTTGGAGTAGACCGGCTGTTTTCTGATGGACTGCCTTAACACGTTGACAAACGTCGCATTCAGAAACGTATTGAGCAATTTCACGTTTCATGCCAGGCCACCAATACAGTGTCTTAAGATCCTGGTACATCTTTGTACTTCCAGGGTGGATGGAGAGAGGAGTTTCATGAGCCTCCTTTAGAATGACATCTTTGAGACTTTGAACTTGAGGAACTGCAATGCGTCCTTCGAAGAACACAGTTCCCTTGTCATCAATTGAGAAGGACTTAAATTTCTCCTTGCCTTCTTTGATGTGTTCTACCATCTTCTTGATTTCAGCATCACGAAGTTGTTCAGAACGAATCTTGTCCTCGAGAGTTGGACTGGCTGTTAAGTTCGCAAGATAACCTTGAGGAACAAGACCAAGGTTCAGCTTCTGGAATTCTTCATGAAGAGGAGGTTGGCTTTCCATGATCATGAGATTATTGCAATAGGACTTGCGACTGAGAGCATCGGCCATAACATTAGCCTTGCCTAGAGTGTAAGAAATGGTAAGATCAAAGTCTTTAATCTTTTCAATCCATCTCCTTTGCCTGAGGTTTAGATCTGGTTGAGTGAAGATGTATTTCAGACTCTTATGATCGGAAAAGATTTCAGTGCGATTACCCAACAAGTATTGTCTCCATTTCTTGAGGGCAAACACAACTGCTGCAAGTTCAAGATCATGAGTTGGATAATTTTGCTCATGTGCATTCAACTGACGTGAAGCATGAGCCACAACTTGACGTTCTTGCATAAGAACTGCACCTAGACCTTGGAGAGATGCATCGCAGAATATCTGGAAAGGTTTGGTAGTATCTGGGCCAACCAGAACTGGTGTAGAAGTGAGTTTAATCTTCAGGAGATTAAAACTTTCATCACATTGTGGAGACCAAACGAACTTCTTGTCCTTCTTTGTGGGATTAGTGAGAGGTTTGGCAATCTTGGAAAAGTTTTGGACGAAACGACGGCAATAGCTAGCTAAGCCAAGAAAGCTTCTTACTTGCTTCACCGTCTTAGGAGGTTTCCAATCAACAATTGCTTTAACCTTTTCTGGATCAATGGCTATGCCCTTGGCTGAGATGACATGACCAAGGTAAGCAACTTCTGGAATCCAGAACTCACATTTGGAGAATTTGGCATATAGACGATGCTCGCGAAGCTTCATGAGAGTGAGACGAAGATGTTCTCCATGCTCTTCCTCAGATTTTGAGTAGACCAGAATGTCATCAAGATATACCACAACGAACTTGTCGAGGTATTCATGGAAAACAGAATTCATGAGTCTAGAGAACGTCGCCGGTGCATTGGTGAGACCAAAGGACATGACGGTGTATTCATATAGACCGTACCGAGTGGTGAAAGCTGTTTTTGGAATATCTTCCTTTCTGATCTTTATTTGATGGTAACCCATCCTCAAGTCCAACTTTGAGAATATTGAGGCTCCAGCAAGTTGATCAAAAAGATCATCGATACGAGGAATTGAATACTTGTTTTTGATGGTTTTCTCGTTAAGAGGACGATAGTCAACAACGAGTCTCTTTGTTTGATCCTTCTTTGCAACGAACAGAGTTGGGCAACCCCAAGCCGAGGAACTAGGTTGAATGTAACCTTTTTCCATGTACATATCGATTTGCTCCTTTAACAGTTTCAGTTCAGGAGGAGCTATCTTGTATGGATGCTTAGAGATTGGAGCAGTACCTGGTTCAAGCTCGATCACGAACTCAACTTCTCTGTCCGGAGGCATCCCTGGCAACTCTTCTGGAAAGACGTCAGGGAATTCACAAACCACCGGAACATTTTCAAGTAGAGGTAGAGGTTTATCATCGATGGTGTATAGCTGAACAGAACTTGATTCATTTGGAGAATAGACTATCTGGCCAGAAGGGTGGAACAGAGTTATTGACTTTTGAGCACAGTCAATCGTAGCTTTATTGGCCTTCAACCAATCCATGCCAAGAATGACATCAATGTCAGAATTGCCAAGCAGAATGAGAGAAGCAAGGAATATGTGACCTCCAATTAGAATCTGATTTTCATGACTGATCTTGGAAGTTTGCATAGTTGCTCCAGGGGAGTTTACTACTAGCGGGGAACCCAAACCAACAAAGGGGAGTTTAACTGCTGTCGCGAAGATCTTTGACACGAAATAATGCGACGCCCCGGTATCAAACAACACTTTAGCTGGGTTAGAGTTTACGGGGAATGTACCGAGAACGACGTCAGGAGCTTCCTCAGCTTTGTCGAACTTGACATGATTCACCCTCGCGGTCCTCCCGATAGGCCTGTTGCTGGAGTTGAAGGCTTTAGTCGGGGGAGCACGCACCATTGCCTGGTTGGTGTTGGGGCGAGGAGGTGGTGGAGGTAGCTGCCTCTGAGTGCACTTGTCAGTGTAGTGCCCCGTCTGCTTGCATTTGTAGCAAGTGACGACACGAGGAGTATCTGGCGTTGGCTGCCCCATTGAAAACCTCTGACCATGCATCTGAGATGGGTTGGGTGGGCGGGGAGCAGAGCCTGGAGAAGCGTGGGCATATGGAGCCCGAGTGACAGCACCATTTGGCACCCAGATGCAGCGCTTCTGCGGAGGGGTGGTCATGTTGGAGGAGGAACCACCCTCACGCGAGTGCTTCCGAGACTCCTCGAACGCCTTGCGCCCATTTTCCTCATTGAGCGCGGTGTTAACGAGCTCCTCGAAGTCCTTGGCCTTGATGTTGGTGAGGGCGTACTTGAGTTCCGGGTTAAACCCTCTGCGGAACCTTGCCATCTTCTTAGTCTCAGTGGACACCTCATCACCAGCGTATCGAGCGAGGCGATTGAACTCACTCTGATAGCCAATGATGTCCAGCTTACCCTGCTTGAGAGAGCAGAACTCTTCACGCATCCTTTCCATCAGACCATCTGGAATGTGGTGCTTCAGGAAAGCTTCCTTGAAACAACCCCAGGTGATTGGGTAGCCAGCCCTCATGGTCTGGTAGTTCTCCCACCAAGTAGCTGCCTGACCCTTCAGTAGGTAGGAGGCGTACTTGACCTTGTCTTCCTCAACAACGTGAGCAATGTCCAGAGCCTTGGCCATCTCACGGATCCAGTCATCAGCATCCAGAGGCTCGCGTGTTGCCACGAAAGCTCTCGGCCCCAGACTCAGAAACTCCTTGATACTGACTCGTGGAGAGTTCTGGTTGTTGTGCTGATTAGCCTGGAATTGGGCCATCTGCGTCACGACCTGAGTCATCTGAGTTAACAGCTCCGTGATTGGCGGTGGCTCAGGAGGGTTGTTCCTTGTTGGCGGCATCCTGAATAGACATGCATTTTAGCACAAGAACAGAAAAGAATAGACTTTGTAACCGAAAGAGAGATTATTCCGACGCATGAATAGATAACCAACAGGTACATCATCACATGTTCAAATACATCAGAATATCCAACACACCATACATGGTTCGAATGCCAAAGGATAACTAAACATAGCTAAGAATGGATACATCGGTACTCCCATGCTCATCACGCAGGACGGCGGTGAGTAGTACGACGAGAGGTACGGTGAGGAGCACGCCCACGAAAGTAGGTAGAAAGACGATCCACATAGATCTGTCGTGGCCTGAGAGCGACTCTAGGTGTGGTGAAGTACATAGTGTCGACTCCCTGTGCTCCAAAGCGTGGAATCCCAGTGTAACCAGCACCGAGGTTGAGGAGTGGACCTCTGATCGGCTCGTAACCTCCAGCATCTGGCAGACGACGACCAACTGGCTGATCGAAACGTGCAAGGCGCTCGTCTCCAACAAAGTCTGTGGTGTACGTCGCCAGACGAGTCAAAGCAAGGTAGAGCTGCTCTCTGACGGAAGCCAACTCCTGAGATAGTGTGCTGGCCACTGCGTCACTGTGCCTCACAAACTGAGCGGTGGTGTGCAGCCTGGAGTTATCATGTTCGTAGACATCCAAGTTGTCGTACAGAGTGAAGTGAGCTCCCTCCGAAGTGATGTAACCACGGGGGATGTGGCGATAGATAGAATCGTCAAATCCCCAGTAGTCAGCACGAAGGACGGTGAGACTCACATAAGCTGCCTGCTGCACAGCCATATCCACTGTGGAACCCACTGCCTCGTAGCGGTGGACAACGCTCATGCCATCATCTGACAGAATGTAGACGATAGCCTGGTAGTAGGTCTGGTCAAACTCTCGATGCTGCTCGTAGACCTGGTACTCTGGTGCCCAACGGAACCCCAGATAAGTGACCATGTCTCTCATCATCTCCGGATAACCGGCAGTGCTCTCGCAACGAGTCATCTGAACCACCTGTGGGTAGAACCTGAGATCCATCTGCAGATGATCGGGGAAGTTTTGATTAGACGCCGGTAGAAGAACTGAAGTGGAAGGCAACAACAAGGTTTCAACGGACGAAAAGGATGTTGAGAAGAACAGGATAACGAAGCAACATCGGGAAACACGAGACCAAAAACTCCTGAGATACTACGGAAAACCCATCCGGGCTTCTAAAGGATCAATATCTACTGCTTAAGGAATAGAGGATTTGCTTCCGGGGCTTACACGCCTCCGTTCTCAATCATGAGTAGGCAACATGATAAATCATGTCACAACCACCTCCATTCCTATGGACTAGTAGATATAACTATCCTAGAGAAACCAGGATTCGTGAAAACCTAACTTGAAAGTTTAGGTGAGAAAAGAAAACAACGTTGCACTTCCTTACCAGAAAAGGGAGGGTGGGTGGGGAAAGAAATAAAATGGCAGAATTCCTACTCTCACGTTTCATTTTTCCTATATAGCTACAAAATAGTTTCTAGACTCAAACTGCGACCAGTAAAAGGGATCCTACAGGCAGACATGCTCTGATACCATTTGTCGCACCCGGACTTCTAGAGGATACTCGCAGTTCCGTTGAACAGTAGTTGATTGGATTACGGGGCTTACCGGCACCCGCATCTCTTACGAGTAGGCCAACACACGTATGTGTGACAACCAACCCCTACTGTTCATCGTCTACGTAAACCATCCCATAGAAATCAGGATACTACCATTGACGTACTTCATACCATACACACATGGTACGTCAATGGCGTTTAACAGAATGATAACACAACATATCTCTAAGACACAAAAGATTGAAATAAGTTGCAAATAGCTCTCACTAGAGCAGAGATAGCAAATACAATCATCCAGAGGACACATGTCCCAACATAACATCAGTACATCTCAGCGGAAGCATTCAAAGGGTCTGAGTACAGAAAAAATCCAAATAGGCTTAAGAAGCCGGAAACGAAAAGACGGAGCCCATCCACGATGTCTCGGATCCTGCCCGGGTCCGCTATCTACTCGTCAGCAGCCTCGTCGAACTCCACGTAGTAGCCGTCACGGGGATCCTCGTAAGCGTAGTCTGCGGAAACCACAGCCCCAAAGGGGTCAGTACATAGACGTACTGGCAAGCAAGACTCACAGTTCACCAAAGTGTAACCCGTCAACACCAAGCACAGATGCTTTGGGTTCAACGGAGGAAAGGGTGATACAAAAGATGCGGCAGCTGGCTGCACTAACCAACTACAGAGTTACTACCACTTCCGGCTAAACAGAAAGAAGATAAGATAGCGTATCGTAACCAACTATAACTAACCACCAAACAAACCCATCCTGGATCTCGCCCCTTATCCAAAGAAGCAATCCGAGGATAACTCACACAGTTGGATTAATGATGGTTCAAGTTATTGTGTCAATAAGACTATTACTAGTCAAGTTATCATTAGTTAGGTGTAAGTTGTTCTGAGTACTTGTTAGCCAGTACTTTCACCAAGTTAACCATAACCGCGGAAAACACGGCTTCTCGAGAAGATTTATCCCTGCAGGGGTGCACCAATTTGGCCGTACACGTAAGAATAACCCGCCAGATGGAATGCCTCCCACCAAGCGGGGCACTCAACACAACTCAACTCTTCTTCGCATCAAGCCCAAAGAACCACGTGTTGTGCGTGCGCGGCTAATCGAGCCCCACGAAGAAAAGGGGACCCTCATAGCACTGGAAGACCACGCCGCCCTAAATGCCGACTACAAAAGTTCCACCCTGGCCTCGGGTTCGTACCTGCATATGCGTGCATCAAATGGAAAGCCCGAACTAAGTGTGGCGATTTGGACGAGATGCGAATCGAATCAAATTGAGGGGGGCGCCCATACACGCTTCCCACATGCGGATAGTGCGCTCATCATGGATCAGTAGACAAGACCCTTTTCCTATTAGGGTCGACACTAGCAGGCCTCAAAACCACGCCGGGCCTCCTGCCGGTGCCTTATCAGCAAATTATTATTACCCAAGATTAACAGGTTGTTGTTTAACATCGAGCCCCAGAACATAATAGAAATATAGTAACAGAAAGTAACGGTAACAGACTCGAGCAAAAACAATCCTAAGCATGCTAGTAAGACACGGGCAACAAGCAGTGGGGTTATAGGTGTGGAGGTGAGGCTATATCAGGGTTAAAGGACAACATGTGATAGGTTCGTAGCAGAAACAACTATTCATAGGGCTAGCAGAATAGACAACGGAAAGTATCGGTAACCAATGTTGAAAGGAACACAGTGGTTCATGTGAGTGATAACTTGACTGCAAACTCAGCAGTCTGGTACTGAGCTAGATCCTCAGAAGGGGTGTCGTAAAGCTCGTCTGTCTCAACGCCGTCGTCTATTCGAGAAAAAGCAAACAAACAACGCAAAGAGACAAACAATCAATAGCAATGCATAATGCACAATCATGGGATGATGCATGACCATTTAATTGATGCATCAACATAAACTAGTTGACATGGTAACAACATGATTTAATGGACCCACATGCAATTTGAGTTGCATATGAAAAGCCCATGAATTATGGTTGAAACAATTGTTTTACAACTAACCAACAGGTGAAAGTGGATTAGTATGATGCATGGATGAGGAAAACAGAAAAATAACAACAATAGAACAATTTTGAAATAAGGTTTACCAAGTTGGAAATTTGTTTATTAAGTGTTGGAATTTTGGTTACTTAAAGGTGTCACACAAGCATTTGTTGTTTTCACCAATTTTAATTGTTCAAAACAAACAACAAAATTCATATTTGGAAAGTACACAAAATTTTAGGTGGAATACATGTTTCAATTATTGAAAAAGTCAAACAAGATTTAAAAGAATTAAATTCAAGTATGAATTTATTTGAATTTTTATTTGTTCAAAACATTAAACCAATTTCATATTTGAAAAGTTTATACTTTTCTGGTTTGAAAACATATTTTATATGTTCAAAAATAATTTAGTTTGAGCAAGTTATGAATTTAGAAAATTTAAATGATTTAAACATGGTTTAAATTATTTAACCAATTATAATTATTCAAAACATGAAACAAAGTTTATATTTGCAAAGTACATGAAAAATGGGATGGAAAACATATTTTATTTGTTGAGTTTGGAATTTTTATGTTCAAGTTATGAATTTTGCAAAAATTAAGTGAATTAAACAAAATTTAAATATTTCACCAAATTAAAATATTCAAAACAGTAAACAAATTTTATATTTAGGTAGAGAATTTAAAATGGAGTGATTTACATGTTTAAAGTTTTGCAATTGGAGTTTCGAAACAAAAGTTATTAATTTACCAAGTTTAAGCATGTTTATGGTTTATAGAAATAATTATGGACCTAGAAAAGATACAGGGACTTGGAAAGAAAATTACAGGGGCCTAGATGAAAGTAGCAGGGATCTGTGAGCAATTTGGGATAGATCTAGATCTAGGAAAAAAAGAAGGAAAAAGATGGGGTTTTGATGCAGGGGGGGGATTCGAACCCCTGCCCTCGTGCCTGCTGCGCAAGGACAGCAACCAAGTGGGTCGCTGCTAGTTTTTGTTACAGAGAACAACCGCAGGGGGTTATGGTTCAGGAAAATGCACTGAACAATTCGGAAAATAAGGAGCAGAAAAAGGTGGTTGCGGGGACTCGACCCTACGAGCTGCTTTTGTGCAGCGAGCGGACGCAGCCAGCTGGGCTGCTGCGCTGGTTTGATTGCATACGGGATCTAGTTGATTTTGTACCTCACAAACTCGGCATAACTGAACTGCAACGAACACACGTACAGGTGTTCTCTCTGACGGACAAACAAGCACGAACAGGGAGCAGCAATGGCGACTTGGCACGGAAGGAATTGATGCTCAAACAGCGATGAAACGAGAGGGGGTTTAGGGGAATGGAAAGAGGGCCTTACCCTCGTCGCAGGGGTGGCCGCGGCACGGCTGGGGGTGCCGAAGGCGTCGGCGGCGAGCTCCGGCGGCCGTCGTCTGTGGCAGCAGGTAACGGAGGCGAGGTCCTCCTCGATGGCGGCGGTGGTGGGGAGAGAGAGGGAAGGAGGCGGATAGGTTTAGGGTTAGGGTTTCTGAGGGATGGGGATAGATATAGGAGGGGGGGGAAATCGGGTGGAGCAGGTGGGGCAGCAGGTCGCTGTCCACCATGGACGACGTCAGCGTACGGAGGTGGGGAAGAAGAGGGGTAGCGGGCTGAGGTTTTGGTGGGCTGGGCCTAACTGGCTGCACCACCCCTCTCTCCTTTCTTTTTATTTTATTTTTTTCCTCTGTTTTTTTTTTGCTGCAAGAGAAATAGGAAGGAAAAGGGCTAGATTTGGGGTTAGAAAACTTAGGTAAAAATTTTATATTGTTTCATTTTTGTAACAGCAAGAACTTGTAAGTTCTTGATTTCAAAAATATTTGAACCATGTGCTGTTTGTAATTTGAGTGAATTTGAATGAATTTTGATTATTAAGTGATTTATAGAAAACAAGATTTAAATAGGGTGATCATATAATTTTAATTGGAATCAAATGATTATAATTGTTTTGGTAATTTTCATTATTTGAAATTGGGTGCTGTTTGAAATTGAAATTGAATTTGAATGACATTTGAATTAAGTGAAATATTAAGAACAAATTAATAGTGAGCCTTTTTGTTATTTTTCATGGAAACAAATGGGAGTTTTATTTGAACCTTTTATTTGGGAATTGGTAACATAACAAGTATGAAACAAAGCATTTGATTAATGTTTGAATTTCAATTGTGAAAACAAAGAAAAACAGATGCAAACAAAAGGAAAACAAATGCAATGATTAAGATGCCATGATGCAAAACAATAATTAAACAAAAAAAACATTCTTGGGATGTTTTCATACTTGGGATGTTACAAGCATGCACACACGCATGCACATCATTTCAACACAAGCATGCAAGCAGGCATGCACAACATTTCAACACACAACATGCAAACATGCATGCGCATCAGTTCAAGAAAAGCATGCACAGAAAGCATGCAAAATCAGTTCGACACAAGCTTGCAGACATGCATGCAACACTAGTCTGCATCGCTATCATCTGCGGGTAGTGCACCCGGATTACTATCATACTCCGCATATGTTTCGTCTACTTCATCCTCACTGACTTCTAATTCATCGTCACCATCTTGTACTTCACCTTCCTTATGTTGCACGTACACTTTTTTCTGATCTTTGATATAAGCCCAAATCTCATCTGCTGAGAGGATGCGGGGAGCCATGTCAGTGCATTCCAAAGTAGCCAGAGGCAAAGAATGGGATATTGGGTCAGCAGGAACATCCTCATTGTCAGAGACTTCGACATCTTGATAAGCTAGAATACTAGGCCTCTCCTCCTCATCATTGTCCTCCTCATCTTTGTCCTTCTCATGTTCGGACACATCAAAGGTCCGCCTATGCTCACATTTTTGGACTATTCGCCAGTGTTCTCCCCCTACATTGTCTGGCATATAAAAAACTTTTTGTGCCTTGGTTGATAAGATATACTTATCATCCTCGTACCACAAACTAGAAATGTTTATGCTCCTAAACAATTTATCATACTTTTCCAGTTTAAACCTGTGCATGCCCCTGCGTGCTTCAAGACGATACCAGTCATAACCAAACAGAACAACTGTCCGTTTATGTTTCTCGGTAGAGATATAAGTCAGCTCTTTGATTTCCTTGAGGACACCATAAAAATCTCTTGCGTCCCCGCTGTAATCTCCAGCATCCATGACTCCACTATTTTGCGTTTTCTTGCCTTTTTCATGCTCAGCGGTGACAAATCAAACTAAGTTCACATGACAAACTAAATATGTTTTAACTTTGCTGTGTGGGCCAAGTGCCAATGCGAACAACTAATCTTCATGAACTTCTGGTCTTTCCCGTGCCTTGTTCATCATCTATGTACCATAGAAAAAAGAAAAACAATATGGTTAAAATCATGCAATCAAATGCAAAAGGTCTAAGAGAAATGCAAAAGGTCTAAGAGAAATGCAAAAGGAAACTTGCATGCTCTTTGAACCATCTTGGAAAATCCGGCTCAACCCTAACTTTGACATCAGGTGTCCCTTCTTCCTCCAGCTTTGTCCTGAACTTTCTGCAAACCATGAAGAGTTATTAAACTCCGGTAACTATGGGGTATACAATGTGTAGGGTAACATAAAATTCAGAGGTAGTGAACATACTGGATATAGCCTGTAACCTTGCTGCAATTGTTTAGGACATACCAAGCCATTCTATGAAGCTCTATTGACAGGGTCTCAGTGCTATCATGATTGATCGCACTATATGCTCCAACTAAACGCGTACCATGGCCAAACACATCACAAGATGATTCTTCTCGTTCAACTTTTTGTTGAACCTCATATCTCCGTTGCCGGTTGTACCTTGTCTCAATATCTTCTTTCAAGTATCTAGAGGCAAATGTCAAGCACTAGGAGGCAATGTACGCCTCTGCAATTGAACCTTCTGGATGTGCCATGTTCCTCACATATCTCTTCAAAGTACACAACATCCTCTCGATTGGATACATCCACCCATAGTTCACAGGGCCTCGGATTAAAGCGTCGTCAGGTAAATGCACAGCCAGGTGGACCATAACATCAAAAACGCCTACGGGAAGATGTTTTCAATCCTGCACAAGATTATTGGGATTTCAGTTTTTAGCCGAAGCAGAACACTTCTTTCCAACCTTTTACTGCACAAGTCCTTGAAATATTTGGCTAGGTCACCTATCGCCCGATAGACATCGTCTTTCAATAATCCCCGCAGCCCAGCAGATAATGTTCTCTGCAACAGGATGTGGCAGTCATGGGTTTTAAGTCCCGAGATCTTGCGTGTTTGTACGTTGACACACTTGGACATGTTGGAAAAAAAACCATCTTAATATGTGCAGTCAAATAGAAACTGGCATAGCTGTGTCTTCGGATCTTTGTTTAGGGTATAGTTTCCATATGTCATTACACATTTATATTCCTTCGGGTCCACATCCGGGGGCATTACCGGTGGATCCAGCTGCAATTTTTTTCTAATGCCAAGGGTATGAAGATCCTTCCTAGAATTGACGGTGTCCTTATTCTTCCTTTATAGTTCAAGGATGGTGCCAAGGATGATGTCTAAGATGTTCTTTTCGATGTGCATCACGTCGAGATTCTGCCGAAGTTTCAACTTTGGCCAGTAATGCAAGTCCCACCAACCAAGCCTACGCTTCCAGATCGGTGTAGGTTCTCCACGCTTCCTCTTCTTGCTGATGCTCTAGGGACCAATTCCTGGTTTTAGATGTCTAACCTTCTACAGCTCAGCTTCCAACACTTTATCAGTAAATGATTCTGGCCCCTCGTTCTTGACGAAATGTTCACCTTGAAGGTCTGCCTTTCCCCGCTAGTAGTGGTCATGGGGAGGAAACGATGGTGCCCAATGTAGCATAATTTGTTGGTTATGTGCATTGATAGAGGATCTTTGTCACAATGCAGGCATGCAGCATAGCCTTGAGTGGTACGCCCAGACATAGTGCCACAAGCTGGGTAGTCGTGTATGCACCAGAGTACCGCAACACGAAGATCAAAATTTTCCCTAGAAAATGAATCATAAGTCCGCACACCCTTCCAAAGGTCCTTCAAATCTTCAAGCAACGGCTGAATGAAAAGTCCAAAGTCCTTTCCAGGACTTGTTTTGCCAGGGATTAGCAAGAAAAGCATGTAGTATGATGGATCACTGAACTCCTCTGGTGAATGGTTGTACGACACAGCAAACACAGGCCACATGCTGTAGCTTGTGCTCATGGTTCCATAGGGATTGAAGCCATCAGAGGCAATGCCGAGACTTACGTTTCTAGGATCACCCGCAAATGTTTTGAAGTCATCGTCGAAATCCTTCCACGCTGCACCATCAGCCGGATGAGTCAATATGTCCTTTTCAGGCTTCCTGTTTAACGCATGCCACTGCATGTTCTCCGTTGTTTTCCTTGAAGCAAACAATCTCTTCAGCCTCGGTGCCAAAGGAAAATAACTCAACACTTTATCCGCAGATCTCTTTCTCTCCGGATACTTCCACGTTGATGCTTGACACTCTGGGCAGTTGTCCTTATCAGCACAATCCCCTCTCAAAATTATGCAGTTGTTTGGTCACACGTGTATGCTGTCATATGAAAGACCCAGCTCCTTCATGTAAGCTTTTGCTTCTCTATATGATTTGGGCAGTGTATTGCCGTCCGGAAGTGCCTTGGCAAATATACGCATCCAAGCATAACAAGCAGCATGCTGACCCGGTAATATGATTTGTGATGAAGTAGCTTTATCATTAATGCTAGCCTACCGACGTGTTTATTTCCCGGGTAAAGCGAGCGATGTGACTCTGCCAACAATTTTTCAAATACTTTATCATACCCACCTTCGACCTCATTTTTTGTTCCTTCATGGGCTCTTGCTCCCGTGAGGTCTTTCAACATTGCTTCCATTTCATCGGCTTCTCTATCTGCCTTATCTTTGTCATCCATATCCATATTATGATTCCCATGACCGGCATTATCATTCTCATGACCACTATTGCCATCATTATGTCGAGGATCTTCAGTAATCATAACATCACTTGGCTCGCCATGATGTATCCACTGAAGGTAGGTACTGGAAAATTTGTGGATCTGTAAGTGCCGGGTCATCTCTCCAAAATGTTGCATCTTTATATTTAGGCACCTCGTGCATGGGCATCGAACACGACAATTATCGCCGTGTCTCTCCTTGACTAAGCTTAAGAACTCTTTGGTTCCATCAACATATGGAGGGGGTCCAAGGTCTACCACTTGAAATCCAATGCCTATCCATCTGTTAAAGAGATAAACAAGCTATTATTGGATTTGTCTGAAAGGGGGTCCTCATCTTTTATAACAGGCTACTCAATTTGCAGAACAAACTAATCGAGTTTAACGAACATCAAATCACTAACCATGAACAAACTAATAACATACCATGAGCAAACTAATCAATTGGCAGAACAATTTCCATAACAGTTCTAGGTATTCTTAGCAAGTAGAACAAGGATGGGAGGGTTCTTTACCTTGGATTGCGGAGGCAGCCGGAAGGGGAGCTCCAACTAGTCGAACAATACAGGCGTGCGCGGTGAATGCGGCCGGAAGGGGAGCATCGGCGACGTAAGGCGTGGAGGGCGGGCAAGAGACGGCAGCCGCGGAGGGGGCGGTGGTGGGGACGGCAGGATGAGCCTCTGGCGGCTTGCACAACCCTAGAAAAAAGGACGGAAGGGGTGAGATCCGTGGAGAGCACCGTCCGCCGCCGCCGCCACATCCAAGGGGGAGAGAGAACGGGATCTAGTTTCCAAACCTGATTTTGGTCTAAGTCGTGGTGGGTCCCACATGCCATCCCCTCTAGCTCCGCACGCTGGCAAGGCGACAACGTGATTTTTGTGGGTTATCCACGTGTTCACATTGGTCCCATATGTCTGCCACAGGTTGATTTTCGTTGGAATTTATTCTCTACTTCAGTTAATAGCCGAACTGACACGGAGAGAGAGCACTCTGTCCCCTTCAACCCCCGTCGTTTTTCTCCACGGGGAGATAACCTTCGTCGTCGTTCTTCTTCACAAGCCGCGAGGTTCTTCCATTTCCCTTCTCCTTTATTTTTCCTCCGCGCGCATGGCGAGCTAGAGGAGAGTGAATCTCACATTTTCGCGTGCACGCATGCAACGGTAGGTGTGGCCGAATCCGCCACCGGGGTCATCATCAGCGACGATGCAAAGGGTCAGCAGAACACCTGCGACGATGCTCTTCACCATCGGTAAGCACCCTTTTCATTGGCGGTCATCATCCTTTGAATCTGCTGGGGTTATTTTGTCGGCCATGGCGGATGAACAGTACAAGTAGTACTACTACCTCCGTTCCATAAACTAGCTTGCTAGAAAGGCTTACCAGATCGGAGGGGAGTACTAATTAGTACTAGTAATTTGCAGAGGTTTCTACAGATTGTGCTGATTTAGTACTAAGATTGTAGTATTTATGCAGATTAGTACATGTAGAAATAATTTTGTTGATCATTAGTGTTGTTATTTGTGTAGCTGTATCATGGTTTCTGTTCTAATTAATACGCTTGTTTTTGTGTTTAAAAGTCAGGAATGGCTCAAAACCTATGTGAGTTCAGTTCTCATGAACCTGACATGTGTCTCGCCGGTAGCGAACTGCCATTATTGACTTCTAGAGTGAGGATGAGGGTGTCTACAGAATTTTGTCATCAAGCGGCAGTAAGTATCCTTGACACTACAATTATGTTGTTCCCGAGCTTTTGATTTGTTGACGAATATATGTGTGCTTATTCTATTAAATTGTATATATGTGTACTATGTAGGATCTACCTTGTTCTTTCCATAAGCGTATAGAGCAGTTTGTTGTTGGTCCACATAAGGCATGGATTGTCTGCAATGTCAATGAATACCACTTATACGTGGAACATGGGCCTGGAAGGGCTTATATATGTGCACCATATTGGACATCATTTTGTCAAGCTTATGACATTCAACCGAACAATCTTGTGAGGTTTGATTATGATGATCTATTCGGTATGTTTGACGTTTGAGTAACTAATGCAAACAATGAGGTCAACTCTTGGGTTCTAGACCCTGGTATGTAATTCCACATTGGCTTGTTTTACTTACACATTAATTTACTAGCTAGTTAATTTATATGTTTCAAACTTTCCAAGATGGCCTTGGTTATGTAATTGCACATTCACGTGTTTTTCCCTTTGCGATCAGAGTGTCGTCCTATCGTACCATCTTGCAAGATGATAATACAGAAGAGCCTATTTGAGTACCCATGTGAGGTCAGTAGTTCTGAAATGAATGCGATATCCTGGGCTTTTTACAAGCAGAATAAGATGGACCTGGAAAATGGGGAGCACATTATAGTCCCTCAGTTCTTTGTGCACAGGGTGCAGGATCAAGAAGAACTTAATGAGTTGGTTAGTTAATTACATGATCATTCTTTTCCTGCTTAATTTGAAAAAAAAATGTCATTTAGCTATCTATGCATTTCTGATATCACTCTTAAATGTATTTGGTCAGGATGTCCCTTTGAAATGCATAAATGGGTATATACTTCTAAGAGACGAAGTGTTGGGTTCATATCACATTGATGAACAATAAGAACCTTATTACTTCAAGTTCACTAAGGGCTTGTCTGAATTCGCTGTTCAATCGCTATTGCAAATAGATGATCTCATCGTCATACAGGTAAAGGTGACGAAGGACTATATCAGGCTGGTCGTAGAGGTGGCCAGTGACAATGCGGACGGCGACGTCGAATCACAGGAGGACGATGGGGGCAGTGAACTTGGTAGTGTTGTTGGTGAGAACTTCTGAGTAATTTTAGAGAATGATAACGAACTTGTGTTGTTGTTTTATAAGCTAGTTTGGTGGTCAGAACTTGTCTTAAATTGTTTAATTAATTAGCATGTATATTCCTCGTGTATAGATGAAGTAGTACCAGAAATGTTATCTCTTGTTCTCCTACCAAAACTATCTCATATAAACTTGTAGTAGTACAAGAAATGTTGTCTTTTGTTATCCTACCAAACTATCTCATGAGAACTGTTGTTGCAAACTATCTCCTTTGTAGTGATTACTTTCAAACGTAGTCCAAATATTCCTGAGCATTCTTAAGAAACAAATTATTGAGATAAACTATAAAATTAGTAAACACAACTTAAACATAGTTCAACACAAATCTGCGATAAACTTGCCAGTGCACACACATCATGTCTTAAACTGAAAGAAATGGATAGCAGGTAACCTGGGACAAGCCCCAAACACGCTCCGCAGGATCAATGTACCTTAATTTGAAGCCTCGATCTAGGAGGAACGTCCGTTGCTTGGCCAGTTTGAGTTCCCTGCGGAGGAGAACAATTTCCCTGTCTTCCAGCTCAATCTTCTTTTCGAGGTATGAGACCGTGCTCAGCATGTCGACGTTTTGCATCAGCTTCTCATTCAGCTCACGGCATATTTCCGACGCAGCCCTTTCTGCCTCCTGATAGTAGGCAATAGCTGCTCTAGCCTTGTGACCATTCTCCCTACACTCCTCTTCCAGATTCGTTAACTCCTGGTCCAGTTCTGCCAAATGGGTCTTGAGCGAATCGACGATGCCCACCGGCCCCAACAGCGAAGGCGATCCGCTGCGGACACTGGAACCGCCGGCGCTGCACGAAGGGGAACCAGATGTTGAAATAAATCCAAAGGAATTGAAAAGGTGGAATCAAAATGAAGGAAGAAGAACTGTTGGAATAAATCGTGTTGAAACAAATACCTTGTTGCAGCAGAAGACGACATCGTCGGTGGCGATGAGCAGAAAGGCACGAACGAGCGGCGGAGGGACAACTAATTTCGCTTCGAGGAGAAGAACTGCTCATTTCTGGGGAAGAAATGCACGAAGGGGCGGAGGGAGAAGAAAACACTAAATAGAGCGGGGTGGGGGAGACGAAGAGGGAGAAGACGAGGAATCCACCCACGAACCCACGCACCGCTTGCAACTGCACGCACGCAGCGGTATGTTGTCACGTACGCAACATATGTGCGTTTCCACGTAGGTCATATTCGTTGTGTGTACGTGCACAACCGGCGCAGATTCTCTTACTAACCTCTGGCCGGACTTTTCCTTGACTTAGAGTCATTGACAGATGGATCCCACGTCTCATGGGAGACATCCACGAACAATGCATGCCATCAAGCTGCGTGCAGAGTTGTCTTCTTTCTAATTTAACTCGTGGGAGCCTCTCCTTGGAATTTTTTGTACGTTCAAAAAACAAAATCTGAAAAAACAAAATTTGCCAAGAACGCAAACTATATGTGAACGTAGGGGAGTACTTAAATATATGTTCGGTCACAAACTTCAACATTGGATGGCAGTACACACTTAGTCTTTATTAAACTGAAATAAAATCATAACACAGATACTACCTGGGACAAGCCCCAAACACGCTCACGCAGGAGATAATCGATTTAGATCTGGCCGGGGTTCCCTGCTTTCTTGGCCAGCACTTCGATCTCGCCGCGGATGAGATCAGCTTCCTGGTCTTGCATCTGAATATTATTCCAGTGTTGTTCGATCTTCCTACACAAGTCATGGTTGACCGGCAGAATCTCAGCCATGCTGGTAGCAGCCCTCAAAGCTCTCTCCTTCTGCTCCAGCTCAAGTGCACAATATTTTATCTCCCTCTTGGCTTTCGCGAGGATCTCTGTCGCGGTCCTGGCTGTGTCCTGGTTCCGGATTTCGATCTGCCCCATGGTGACCTTGGCATCTAGAACCTTCCTCGAAAGGAAAGTGTGGTCCAGGACTGAACCAGGTGTCTTAGTGGAAGAACTGACCCTGTAAGAACTTTTGTAAAAAGTTGCATGAAAAAATCCAAAAGGTGGAATAAAAAATTAATGTTTGTACGTTGAAACAAATACCCGGCTGCTAGGGAATCCTAGGTCCTCCTCTTCTTAGATGCAGAGGAGATCGGTGAAGACAACATCGTTGGTGAGAAAGAGAGGAGGAAGCGAACTGATTTCTGCGTGGGGAACGATAGGAGGAAGAAGAGATAAAATGGAGGTGTGTGAAAGTGGCGATATTAACTCAGTTGCAACTGCACTGCTGACACGCGTGTGGAAGTGGAGACGGCAAACTTCATTCTCTCCTCCCACGCATGTACTACACGTTGTATTGGCAGCTTGGCACGTTCAAGTTGTGTTGGCATGTAGGCACACTCGAGGGGTACGTACATGGACGACATTCGAAAGAACATCACATGGTATGCCAAGGGACTAGGGTTTTTCCGGAGAGGGGCTCTGGAGCGTCTGAATGCCACCATAGCACATGGTATGCCATATCATGTGTGTTATAGTGTGGCATAGGTCTTGGATGACAAATATTCCATCACTCTTTGTGTTAGGGCTTCACCGGCGTTGGATTCTCCTTAGCGGGTTCCAGGACTACTTAGAGCCCGAAACTCCCGGATCTGACAGAAAGGGGGGAGACTTGCCAAGAGGTTGGCCCTACCGTTGATTTGGGTGTTCCTTGGGCCTAATCTAACACAACCAAGCAATTGGTTCCACCTTTCTACCCCCTTCGGGCTCACGTAGAGGGGCCAGAACGGCAGTTCCATCTTTTCCCCCAAGGGGCTAAGGTTTCTCCGAAGAGGGGCTCCGGAGCGTCTGAATGATGCCACCACACATGGTATTCCATACCATGTGTGTTAGAGTTTGACATGTGTCTTGGATGACCAAGATTCCCTCACTCTCTGTGTTAGGGCGTCACCAGCGTCGGATTCTCTCTAGCGGGTTCCAAGAGTACTTAGAGCTAAAACTCCCGGGTCTGGCCGAACGGGGGGAATCTTGCCAAGAGGTGGGACCTAACATTGTCTTTGGTGTTCCTTGGACCTAACCTAACACAACCAAGCAATTGGTTCCACTTTTCTACCCCCTTCCGGCTCATGTACACAAAGAGGCCAGAAAGGCAGTTCCGTCTTTTTCCCCAACCGGGCTAGGGTTTCCCCGAGAGGGGCTCCAGAGCGTCTGAATTCCACCACAACACATGGTATGCCATACCATGTGTTTTAAACTGTGACATGGGTCTTGGATGCCAAATATTCCCTCACTCTCTGTGTTAGGGCTTCACCGGCGTCGATTCTCTCTAGCGGGTTCCACGACTACTTAGAGCCCGAAATTCCCGGATCTGATAGAACGGGGGGGATCCTACCAAGATGTTGGCCCTAAAATTGAATTTGGTGTTCCTTGTTCCTAATCTAACACAACCAAGAAATTGGTTCCACCTTGCTACCCCCTTCCGGCTCACGTAGAGGGGCTAGAACGACAATTCCGTCTTTTTACCCAAGGGGCTAAGGTTTCTCCGAAGAGGGGCTATGGAGCGTCCGTATACCACCACAACACATGGTATTCCATACCATGTGTGTTTCCATACCATGTGTGATATATAGTGTGTAAATTGTCTTGTATGACCAATATTCCCGGGAAAGCTTTTGGCGACTGCTTTTGCCCCGACTCTCCATCTTGTGTGGGCATATCTCTTGCCAATAGGTTATCTGTCGGCAAAGGTGCCATATACCGACAGATACTTCTGTCGGGAAGCTTCTACCATGGTGTAGTGCCCTCCCTCTCTTTTTTAGGGCTTCATCGGTGTCAGATTCTCTCTGGCGGGTTCCAGAACTACTTAGACCCGAAACTCCCGGATCTGGCGGAACGGCGGTAATCTTGACAAGAGGTGGGCCCTAACATTGTCTTTGGTGTTCCTTGGACCTAAACTAACAAAACCAAGCAATCGGTTCCACTTTTGTACCCCCTTCCGGCTCATGTACGTGGAGAGACCAGAACGGCGGTTCCGTATTTTTCCCCAACGGGGCTAGGGTCTCCCCGGAGCGGGGCTCCGGAGCGTATGAATGCCACCAAAGAACATGGTATGCCATACCATGTGTGGTGGAGTGTGGCATGGTCTTGGATTCCAAATATTCCCGCAATCTCTGTGTTAGGGCTTCACCGGCGTCAAATTCTCTCTAGCGGGTTCCACAACTACTTAAATCCCTAAACTACCGGATCAGACAGAACGGGGGGAATCTTGCCAAGACGTTGGCCCTACCATTGACTTGGGTGATCCTTGGGCCTAATATAACACAACCAAGCAATTGGTTCCACCTTTCTACCCCCTTCGGGATCACGTAGAGGGGGCAGAACGGCAGTTCCGTCTTTTCCCCAAGGGGGCTAAGGATTCTCCGAAGAGGGGCTCCGGAGCATCTGAATGCCACCACAGCACATGGTATGCCATACCATGTGTGTTTCCACACCATGTGTGATAGAGTGTGGAAGGTGTCTTGTATGACCAAGATTCGCTCACTGTAACATCCCAACTTTTAATAAAGCTGGAACACATGTGTTAAGTGCTAGTCCCTAGATCAATGCTAGCACCAGAGTACAAAATTCAAATTATCATTGCAGAAGTATCAATTATTACAACGAAAATCCAGAGTAGCCAAGTATAGCTTTATTACAAATTGCATAGTCTTGATGACTAGCCAAAACTCTAAGTAAACAAAGCAGAAGCAATGATAGCAATGAGCCTCCATCTTCATCATGCGCCACGGGCATTCATGTTGAGTGCAAGCTCGAGTCCAACAACTTAGTACTCTTCCTCCGAGTTACCTGCACGTTTGAATATGCAGCCCCCGATGGAGAATCAATACAAACAATGTATTGGCAAGTGACTTTGGTGGATAAATAAATGGCAAGTCTATACTACATGCATTTGAGGCTTGGTGGGGTTTCAACTTTTGCCGAAAGCCAAATTTTCCCTAACACTTTAGTAAAATAGTTTTCTCTTTCAAAAACTTAACTTGGCACCATAGGATTGAAGCCTATGTGCACCATAAACTTTAACTCCTTAGTCAAAATTTTACTTCATGAAAACTTGGTGTTGAGACTCTTCCATCCATCCTTGTCCAGTTGCTCGAAGTTGTCAATCACCGGGGACACGGCTAAGTACTTAGTTTTTGACTCTGCAGAGGTTGTGCACTTCCACCTTAACCCTCAATTAGCCCAAACATCCTACACACGCTGAGTGCATTAAGGAAAGGAGAGAATTGAGACAAGACCAAGTAGAAGGAGAATTCAACTCTACTAGCAAGACCCGTTCCACCTATAATTGTGCTACATCTTCATGTCAAGCTGACAAGTTGAACTCCACTTCATTGGTCCAGACAGAGCCCATTGTCTTAAGGTTTCACGCGAAGCTTCTAATCTTGGAGGCACTTAGGAATCTCTTTGTTCCTGGGTGGCCAACACAGGTGAATACCTTGGGAGATTAAAGGCCCCAAGGCAACACCCAACTCTCGTCAACCTTGCAATACTAATTCCACCCAGGTGTTTCATTGAGTTAAGTACTTAGAAATTTTTCCTCAATAGCTAGAGAAATAATAGTTTGGTAGCATGGCTAAGTACTTATATAACTTAGGCACCTAGGCCACGAAATTTACCAAGGAAATGTGGCTTTATATGCCACTAAGGAGAAAGTATAGCAAAATAACTTGGAGAAAAATCCCTATCATGCATACTACTTCAAAAATACTCTAATGCACTTAGGGAAAATACATGGGTGGAATAATGAGTGTCACTTGCCTTGGTAGCAGGAAGAACAAGCACAAAAACAATCACAATCAAAGCCTTGATCCTCTTCAAAATCTAAGACAAGAAAACCAAAGCATTCATAAAAAAAAATTCTACTAAGACAATACAAAGACAGAACAAAATATGGATGCATGCTATGCAAGGGAAACATGAGGCACAATTTTTTTTTACAACAGCACACTAACATGATTAATAATGTTCTCTGGTATTACTTAGATGCGTTAGATACAAGGAAAAACAAAATAAGCACACTTAGCAAAATTTAATATCAAAATGGCTTCTATAAGGTGCATAAACTAGTCACAATGTTTTCGGCCATGAAAACAGATCCTAAAATTTTCCCACGGCCACTACTGCATAGGGGACATAAAAAAATACTAACCCAATTGGATTTGCTCAAAAATAATTTTTAAAACAAAAGTTATAAGCTTATTAGGGTAAATAAAGATCCACAGAATACATGTGATTTCATTATTCAAAAATGAAATTTTAGAAGATTTCAAAAAGCCCAAGATCACCCAATTTGGGTTTGTAGAACTTAAGTTATGGAATTTAGAAGATTTGAAAGAAATCTGCTTTTAAAACAAAAATGCAGAATAGGCTCGATCCGAGGCGCTGTCAACGGGAGCTTCTGATTGGCCGATCATCCTCCCCGCGGATCGTCGCTGTGGTCCGTCAGATCTGAGTGGGGATGGACGCGCGAGATCACCCGTACCGATTCACCTCTGCCTTCTGTTGTGAACCGCGGGATCTGGATGGACGGCCGAGATTTGATGACGGAGACGAGCGGCGTTGGTCGTCGGAGAGTTCGCCGGGAAACGCGTGCGCGGTGGTCGGAATGCAGAGCGGGGATGGCGCGGGGTTTGTACGGGGTCCGGGAAGGGGAAAAACATACCACGATGCTCGGGGCGTCGAGGGGAGCTCGTTGGCGAGGTGCTCGTGGATGGCGTGGGCTCCTCCGCTCGCAATTGCTCGTCGTCGATGCTCCATGCGACGGTGGACACGGGCGTGGATGGCAGCGGCGATCTGAGGGATAAAAAGGGCCGTGATGGTGTCAGAGAGGTCCGCGGGGACGAGATAGGGAGATATGGGTTAGTTTGTCGGAAACGGCGGTGGACCCGACGGCGCGGCGTGCTTGATTGCGAGCAGCCTGGGGGCTCTCTGCTAGGGTTTGGGGGTGCAAATCGGAGGAGGAGAGACCGGGGCTTATATGGACGCAGAGATAGGGGCTAATCCCGCACGAATCGGAGAGGAAATCGTTCGAAGATCTCTTGTTCGACACGGACTCGCTTCCGTGCGAAAGGGGAAGAGGGAGGGTGGCGTCAGCGTGTGCGTCAGCGGTGGTGCCTGCCCGTCAGCGAGAGGGGGGGAAGCGGGCTGCTGCGCGCTGGACGTTGCTGGGCTGGTACTGGGCCTCTGCGTACTGCACACGTGAGCGAGGGGAAACAGAGGGAAGAGGTGGGTTGGTCAACTGGCTGGCCTGCGAGGCTGGCTCCTTTCTTTTTTTTGCACTGGTTTTTAAACCTTTTGAAAATAATCCCAAATGAAACCAAAACCACTAAAATAAATAAAACCACTTCAGAAAAATTTGTAAAAATACAATTTGGAAATCTTATGAAAAATGTGACCTTTTGGCACTAATATTGCCAAACTAAAATATGATTTTCTTTATAAAATGTTTGAAAACCCAAATAGGGCTTAATAGTAATAATGCCCAGTTTTCTTGTGTTTTTCTAAAAAAAATTAAACAATGCAAACAATTAATGCAGGGTTGATGATGTTCATGAATGCATGCTGATTTTTAAGATTTAGAAAACTTGGAATGTTACACTCACTCTCTTTCTTAGGGCTCCACCAGCGTCGGATTCTCTCTGGCGGGTTCCAGGACTACTTAGAACCGAAACTCCCAGATCTGGCAGAATAGGGGAAATCTTGCCAAGAGGTGGGACCTAAGATTGTCTTTGGTGTTCCTTGTACCTAACCTAACACAACCAAGCAATTTCTTCCACTTTGCTACCCCATTCCGGCTCATGTACGCACAGAGGCCAAAACGGCAGTTCCGTCTTTTTCCCCAACGGGGCTAGGGTTTCCCCGGAGAGGGGCTCCGGAGCATATGAATTCCACCACAGCACATGGTATTCCATACCATGTGTGTTAGAGTGTGTAATGGGTATTGGATGCCAAATATTCTCTCACTCTATATGTTAGGGCTTCACCGGTGTCGGATTCTCTCTAGCGGGTTCCACGACTACTTAGAGCCCGAAACTCCAGATCTGATAGGACAGGGGAAATATTGCCAAGAGGTTGGCCCTAACATTGAATTAGGTGTTCCTTGGGCCTAATATAACATAACCAAGTAATTGGTTCCACCTTGCTACCCCCTTCCGGCTCACGTGGAGGGGCCAGAACGTTAGTCTCGTCTTTTTCCCCAAGGGGCTAAGGTTTCTCCAAAGAAGGGCTCCGGAGCGTCTGAATGCACCATGTGTGTTAGAGTGTGGCAAGTGTCTTGGATTACCAAGATTCCCTCACTCTCTGTGTTAGGGCTTCACCGGCATCGGATTCTCTCTAGCGGGTTGCGGGACTATACTTAGAGCCTAAACTCCCGGATCTGGCGGAACAGGGGGAATCTTGCCAAGAGGTGGGCCCTAACATTTTATTAGATGTTCCTTGGACCTAACCTAACACAACCAAGCAATTGGTTCCACTTTTCTACCCACTTCCGGCTCATGTACGCAGAGAGGCCAGAACAACAGTTCTGTCATTTTCCCCAACGGGGCTAGGGTTTCCGCGGAGAGGGGATCCAGACTATATGAATGCAACCACAGCACATGGTATTCCATACCATGTGTGTTAGATTGTGTCATGGGTCTTGGATGCCAAATATTCCCTCAGTCTTAGTGTTAGGGCTTCACCGGTGTCGGATTCTCTCTAGTGGGTTCCACGACTACTTAGAGCCCGAAACTACCGGATCTGACAGAGCGGGGGGAATATTGCCAAGAGATTGGTCCTACCATTGACTTGGGTGATCCTTGGTCCTAATATAACAAAACAAAGAAATTGGTTCCACCTTTCTACCCCTTCTGTCTCACGTAGAGGGGCCAGAACGGCAGTTCCGTCTTTTTCCCCAAGGAGGCTAAGGTTTCTCCGAATAGGGGCTCCGAGCGTCTGAATGCCACCACAACACATGGTATTCCATACCATGTGTGTTGCCATACCATGTGTTATATAGTTTGGCAAGTTTCTTGGATGACCAAGATTCCCTCACTCTCATTGTTAGGGCTTCACCAGCGTCGGATTCTCTATGGAGGGTTCCAAGACTACTTAGAGCCGAAACTCACGGATCTGGCAAAATGGGAGGAATCTTGCCTAGAGGTGGGCCCTAACATTGTCTTTTGTGTTCCTTGTACCTAAACTAAAACAACCAAGCAATTGGTTCCACTTTGCTACCCCCTTCTGGCTCATGTACGTACAGAGGCCAGAACGACAGTTCCGTCTTTTTCCCCAACGGGGCTAGGGTTTCCCCGGAGAGGGGCTCGGGAGGCTATGGATGCCACCACAGCACATGGTATGCCATACCATCTAAGTTAGAGTGTGGCATGGGTCTTGGATGCGAAATATTCCCTTACTCTCTGTGTTAGTGCTTCACCGGCGTCGGATTCTCTCTAGCGGGTTCCACGACTACTCAGAGCCCGAAGCTCCCGGATCTGACAGGACAAGGGAAATATTGCCAAGAGGTTGGCCCTACCATTGAATTGGGTGTTCCTTGGTACTAATATAACACAACCAAGCAATTGGTTCCACCTTTCTACCCCCTTCTAGCTCACGTAGAGGGGCCAGAACGGCAGTTCCATGTTTTTCCCCATGGGGCTAAGGTTTCTCCGAAGAGGGGCTCTGCAGCGTCTGAATACCACCACAACACATGGTATGACATACCATGTGTGTTGACATAACATGTGTGATATAGAGTGTGGCAAGTGTCTTGGATGACCAAGATTCCCTCACTCTCTTTGTTAGGGCTTCATCAGCGTCGGATTCTCTCTCTGGCGGGTTCGAGGACTACATAGAGCCCAAACTCCCAGATCTGGCGGAACGGGGGGAATCTTGCGAAGAGGTGGGCCCTAACATTGTATTTGTATTTCCTTGTACATAACCTAACACAACCAAGCAATCGGATCCACTTTGCTGCCCCTTCCGGCTCATGTACGCGGAGAGGCCAGAACGGTGGTTCCGTCTTTTTCCCAACGGGGCTAGGGTTTCCCTGGAGAGGGGCTCCTGAGCGTATGAATGCCACAATAGAATATGGTATTCCATACCATATGTGTTAGAGTGTGGAATGTGTCTTGGATGCCAAATATTCCCTCACTCTCCGTGTTAGGGCTTCACCAGCGTTGGATTCTCTCTAGCGGGTTCCACGACTACTTAGAGCCCGAAACTACCGGATCTGACAGAACGGGGGAAATCTTGCCAGAGATTGGCCCTACCATTAACTTGGGTGATCCTTGGGCCTAATCTAACACAACCAAGAAATTATCTCCACCTTTCTACCCCCTTCCGGCTCACGTAGAGTGGCCAGAATGGCAGTTCCGTCGTTTTCCCCAGCGGGCTACGGTTTCTCCGAAGAGGGGCTCTGGAGCATCTAAATACCACCACAACACATGGTATGCCATACCATGTGTGTATAGATTGTGGCAAGTGTCTTGGATGACCAAGATTCCCTCACTCTCTTTGTTAGGGCTTCATCAGCGTCGGATTCTCTCTCTGGCGGGTTCCAGGACTACTTAGAGCCGAAACTCCCGGATCTGGCGGAACGGGGGGAATCTTGCCAAGAGGTGGGCCCTAACATTGTCTTTGGTGTTACTTGGACCGAACCTAAAACAACCAAGCAATCGGTTCCACTCTTCTACCCTCTTCCGGCTCATGTACGCGGAGAGGCCAAAACGGCGGTTCCGTATTTTTCCCCAACAAGGCTAGGGTTTCCCCGGAGAGGGGCTCTAGAGCGTATGAATGCCACCACAGAACATGGTATGCCATGCCATATGTTTTCGTGTGTGGCATGGGTCGTGTATTCCAAATATTTCCTCACTCTCTATGTTAGGGCTTTGCCGGCGTCGGATTCTCTCTAGTGGGTTCCATGACTACTTAGAGCCTGAAACTCCCGGATCTGACAGAATGGGGGAAATCTTTCCAAGAGGTTGGCCCTACCATTTACTTGGGTTATCCTTGGGCCTAATCTAACACAACCAAGCAATTGGTCCACATTGCTAACCCCTTCCGCCTCACGTAGAGGGCCAGAACGGCAGTTCCGTCTTTTTCCCCAAGGGGCTAAGGTTTTCTCCGAAGAGGGGCTCTGGAACGTCTGAATACCACCACACTACATGGTATGCCATACCATGTGTGTTTCCATACCATGTGTGATATATAGTGTGGCAAGTGTCTTGGATGACCAAGATTCCCTCACTCTCTTGTTAGGGCTTCATCGGCGTCGGATTCTCTCTCTAGCGGGTTCCATGACTACTTACAGCCCAAACTCCCGGATCTGGCGGAACGGGGGGAATCTTGCCAAGAGGTGGGCCCTAACATTGTCTTTGGCGTTCCTTGTACCTAAACTAACACAACCAATAAATCGGTTCCACTTTGCTGCCCTTCTGGCTCATGTACGCGGAGAGACCAGAACGGTGGGTCCGTCTTTTTCCCCAACGGGGCTAGGGTTTCCCCGAAGAGGGGCTCCGGAGCGTATTATTGCCACCGCAGCACATGGTATGCCATACCAAATGTGTTAGAGTGTGGAATGTGTCTTGTATTCCAAATATTCCCTCACTCTCTGTGTTAGGGCTTCACCGGCGTCGGATTCTCTCTAGCGGGTTCAACGACTACTTAGAGCCTGAAACTACCGGATCTGACAGAACGGGGGGATCTTGCCAAGAGGTTGGCCCTACCATTGACTTGGGTGATCCTTGGGCCTAATATAACACAACCAAGAAATTGGTTCCACCTTGCTACACCCTTCCGGCTCACGTAGAGGGGCCAGAACGGCAGTTTCGTCTTTTTCCCCAAGGGGCTAAGGTTTCTCCGAAGAGGGGCTCTGAAGCGTCTAAATATCACCACAACACATGGTATGTTGTACCATGTGTCTTGCCATACAATGTGTGATATAGAGTGTGGCAAGTGTCTTGGATGACCAAGATTCCCTCACTCTCTTTGTTAGGGCTTCATCGGCGTCGGATGTCGGGTTCGAGGACTACTTAGAGCCGAAACTCCCGGATCTGGCGGAACAGGGGGGATCTTGACAAGAGGTGGGACCTAACATTGTCTTTTGTGTTCTTTGTACCTAACCTAACACAACCAAGCAATCGGTTCTGCTTTGCTACCCCCTTCCAGCTCATGTACACGGAGAGGCCAAAACGGCGGTTCCGTCTTTTTCCCCAATGGGGCTAGGGTTTCCCGGGAGAGGGGCTCCGGAGCGTATGAATGCCACCACTGAACATGGTATTCCATACCATATGTGTTCGAGTGTGGCATGGGTCTTATATTACAAATATTCCCTCACTCTCTATGTTAGGGCTTCACCGACGTCGGATTCTCACTCGCGGGTTCCACCACTACTTAGAGCCTGAAACTCCCGGATCTGACAGAATGGGGGAAATCTTGCCGAGAGGTTGGCCCTAACATTAACTTGGGTGATCCTTGGGACTAATCTAACACAACCAAGCAATTAGTTCCAACTTTCTACCCCCTTTCGGATCACATAGAGGGGCCAGAACAGCAGTTCCGTCTTTTTTCCCAAGGGGCTAAGGTTTCTTCGAAGAGGGGCTCTGGAGCGTCTGAACACCACCACAGCACATGGTATGCCATACCATATGTGTTAGAGTGTGTCATGGGTCTTGGATTCCAAATATTCCCTCACTCTCTGTGTTAGGGCTTCACCGCCGTTGGATTCTCCCTAGCGGGTTCCACGACTACGTAGAGCCTGAAACTACCGCATCTGACAGAGCCGGGGGGGATCTTGCCGAGAGGTTGGCCCTACCATTTACTTGGGTGATCCTTGGCCTAATATAACACAACAAAGCAATTGGTTCCACCTTGCTACCCCCTTCCATCTCATGTAGATTGAACAGAACGGTAGTTCCGTCTTTTTCCGCAAGGGGGCTAAGGTTTCTCCGAAGAGGGGCTCCGGAGAGTCTGAATGCCACCACAGCACATGGTATGCCATACCATGTGTGTTTCCATACCATTTGTGATATATTGTGTCAAGTGTCTTGGATGACCAATATTTACTCTCTTTTTTAGGGCTTCATCAGCGTCTGATTCTCTCTCTGGCGGGTTCCAGGACTACTTAGAGCCGAAACTCCCGGATCTGGCGGAACGGGGGGAATCTTGCCAAGAGGTGGGACCTAACATTGTCTTTGGTGTTAGTTGGACCTAACCTAACACAACCAAGAAATTGGTTCCACTTTTCTACCCTCTTTCGGCTCATGTACGCGGAGAGGCCAAAACGGCGGTTCCGTCTTTTTCCCCAACAAGGCTAGGGTTTCCCCGGAGAGGGGCTCTAGAGCGTATGAAAGCCACCACAGAACATGGTATTCCATGCCATATGTGTTCGCGTGTGGCATGGGTCGTGTATTCCAAATATTTCCTCACTCTCTATGTTAGGGCTTCACCAGCGTCAGATTCTCTCTAGCAGGTTCCATGACTACTTAGAGCCTGAAACTCCCGAATCTGACAGAATGGGGGAAATCTTGCCAAGAGGTTGGCCCTACCATTTACTTGGGTGATCCTTGGGCCTAATCTAACACAACAAAGCAATTGGTTCCATCTTGCTACCCCCTTCCAGCTCACGTAGAGGGCCAGAACGGCAGTTCCGTCTTTTTCCCCAAGGGGCTAAGGTTTCTCCGAAGAGGGGCTCTGGAGCGTCTGAATACCACCACAACACATGGTATGCCATAACATGTGTGTTTCCATAACATGTGTGATATATAGTGTGGCAAGTGTCTTGGATGACCAAGATTCCCTCACTCTCTTTGTTAGGGCTTCATCGGCGTCAGATTCTCTCTCTGGCGGGTTCGAGGACTACTTAGAGCCGAAACTCCCGGATCTGGCAGAACAGGGGGATCTTGACAAGAGGTGGGCCCTAACATTGTCTTTGGTGTTCCTTGGACCTAACCTAACAAAATCAAGCAATCGGTTCTTCTTTGCTACCCCCTTCCGGCTCATGTACGCGGAGAGGCCAAAACGGCGGTTCCGTCTTTTTCTCCAATGGGGCTAGGGTTTCCCCGGAGAGGGGCTCCGGAGCGTATGAATGCCACCACTGAACATGGTATGCCATACCATATGTGTTCGAGTGTGGCATGGGTATTGTATTCCAAATATTCCCTCACTCTCTATGTTAGGGCTTCACCGGCGTCGGATTCTCTCTCGCGGGTTCCACCAGTACTTACAGCCCGAAACTCCCGGATCTCATAGAATGGGGGAAATCTTGCCAAGAGCTTGGCCTTAACATAACTTGGGTGATCCTTGGGCCTAATATAACACAACCAAGCAATTGGTTCCAACTTTCTGCCCCCTTCCGACTCACGTAGAGGGGCCAGAACGGCAGTTCCGTCTTTTTTCCCAAGGGGCTAAGGTTTCTCCGAAGAGGGGCTCTGGAGCGTCTGAACACCACCACAGCACATGGTATGCCATACCATATGTGTTAGAGTGTGTCATGGGTCTTGGATTTAAAATATTCCCTCACTCTCTGTGTTAGGGCTTCACCGTCGTTGGATTCTCTCTAGCGGGTTCCACGACTACTTAGAGCCTGAAACTACCGCATCTGACAGAGCGAGGGGGGGATCTTGCCAAGAGGTTGGACCTACCAATGACTTGGGTGATCATTTGGCCTAATATAACACAACAAAGCAATTGTTTCCACCTTGCTACCCCCTTCCGTCTCATGTAGAGGGGCCAGAATGGTAGTTTCGTCTTTTTCCGCAAGGGGGCAAAGGTTTCTCCGAAGAGGGGCTCCGGAGAGTCTGAATGCCACCACAACACATGGTATGCCATACCATGTGTGTTTCCATACCATTTGTGATAGATTGTGTCAAGTGTCTTGGATGACCAAGATTCCCTCACTCTCTCTGTTAGGTCTTCACCAACGTCGGATTCTCTCTGGCGGGTTCGAGGACTACTTAGAGCCGAAACTCCCGGATCTGGCAGAACCGGAGGAATCTTGCCAAGAGTTGGGCCCTAACATTGTCTTTGGTGTTACTTGGACCTAACGTAACACAACTAAGAAATTGGTTCCACTTTGATACCCCCTTCTGGCTCATGTACGTAGAGAGGCCAAAACGGCAGTTCCTTCTTTTTCCCCAACGGAGCTAGGGTTTCCCCGGAGAGGGGCTCCGGAGCCTATGGATGCCACCACAGCACCTGATATGCCATACCAGATGTGTTAGAGTGTGGAATGGGTCTTGGATTCCAAATATTTCCTCACTCTCTGTGTTAGTGCTTCACCGGCGTTGGATTCTCTCTAGTGGTTTCCGCGACTACTTAGAGCCCGAAACTCTGGTTCTGACAGAACGGGGGAAATATTGCCAAGAGGTTGGCCCTACCATTGAATTGGGTGTTCCTTGGGAATAATCTAACACAACCAAGCAATTGGTTCCACCATGCTACCCCCTTCCGGCTCACGTAGAGGGGCCAGAACGGCAGTTCCGTCTTTTTCGCCAAGGGCTAAGGTTTCTCCGAAGAGGGGCTCTAGAGCGTCTGAATACCACCACAACACATGGTATGCCATACAATGTGTGTTGCCATACCATGTGTCGAGAAATCGTAGTAGTTTTCATAGACGGGGGTGCCATGAGACTACGGGTAGAGACGTGGGGAAACGGGATTGCGTTGAGGACAAAGACACAGGATTTACCCAGGTTCGGTACGTCGTAATAATACAGCGTTCCTACTCCTACAATCTCACTAATCAGGACTAAAGCCTGTGTATACAATTACAATGTGAGGTTCTGTTTAGCTATTCGCTGAGGATCAACTTCCCGCGAGTTAGCCTGTAGCTTCGTGTCCCTCGTTATCTTATCACCCGTCCGGCTTTATATAATAGCCAGGTTAGGGCATACAGAATAGGAAACCAAGAAGACTACGGTAACTTCTAACTTGGAAAGTAAGGAATCCGTCTTCTCCTCCAAGCCAGATCACGTGGGCTGTGATCCGGGTCCTTCCAGAATCCGGCTTCTATGCGTCAGCTTACTGGGCCGCCCAATGGACCATAGCCCACTACCAGTTGGGCCACCCTGGTAATCCGGCACTTTTGACTACCATCTGATATACCCCTATTCAGTATATATCCGACAGTAGCCCCCAAGAAGGATTAAAACTCTAATTTGCCGTCTTTCGCCAAATGTATATTGTCCAAGAAATATTGGCCAGCAGTCTTGATTCTTCTTTTTCTTCTTTTTAAGAGATGGTAACGTAAAACTCGGAATCCTAAAAATCCGGCTTTTCTCACACGATCCTTCGCAGAGAAGGAACCTCCTACGTCAGCACTTTAATCCTGCTGACGTAAGGGACGTTTGGGTTTTGAGTGGGAAACCCAGAAACATATCTCTGACAGATTCTCGCGGGAAACGAGGAGATAACCATAATCATCCTGTCGATCCATTTCCCGGATTTCTCGGCGAGTGACACGCGTTAATCATCCAACGGTCAAAAGAGCCGTTAGCACGCATCGTGACGGATTTCCGGCTATAAATAGCCTTCTTCGTCCTCCCGGAAAATCTTCCGCTCCCACTCGAGCGCCATTACAGCGCCCAAGCTTCCAGCAGAGAGAGAGCATCGAACGCACACTGCGCCCAGAACGTCACCGGAAGCGAGCCAGCGCCGCTACCAAATGGCATCTCCGCCGTCCTCGCCCGCCCGCAACGTCTCGCAAGACATTGAGGACATCATCAACACGATGGACCCTCAGCTAGATTCCCCGACGCGTGCCGACGACGACGTTCCGGTGAAGACCGCGAGTACCGCGGCGGGCGAGGGAAATGCTTCCGCCGCAGCGGATCTTGCGGGCTCAAGCTCCGCACCTTCTCCGCCGTTCGCTCCCGAGACGGCGGAGGAGAAGATCACGCTCCTCGGCGACGAGCTCGCCGCTGCAGAAGCCGCCGCGTCCGCCGCTGCCGGAGCGGACGAAGAACTGGAAACTGCCGGCAACTGGGTTGCCTGCAGCATTCCCCCATACCTCCTTCCAAACATGGAAAAGGAGGGGTTAGTGCTAAAAGGGAAATGGCGGCTCCCAGAGGACGAGAACGAACCCTTGCCAAACGACGACGAACGGGTTCTTCTCTCCTCTCATCTCCTAAGAGGTATGGGATTGCCACCTTCTGCCTTTTTCCTCCAAGTTCTCTCCTATTACAACATCCAGCCCCATAACCTGCCACCCAATTCCATTCTTTATATGGCCGGCTTTCAGGCCCTCTTTGAGGGTTTCCTAGGCATAGAACCTAGGTTAGACTTCTGGTTATACTGTTTCGGGGTTAAGCGGAACTCTTCGGAGGGCGCACTCCCGACTTGCGGGACCATCTCCTCCACTCTTAGGAGATTTAGGAAGGAATGGTTCCCCAAGATCAGAACCTCGGAATCCGTCAAATTCTGGATGGGTTCCTTCTTTTATCATCCCGATGTTCCTTTCCCAAAAAAGGCCATCGGGGTTCCACCTTTCTCAAACACCGCTGCTTTTCCCCAAGAAAATTGGGGAACAGAAGCCGTCCAAGTCGTGCCGCCTGATCTTCTAAGGATCAAGCGGCGCATCGCCAAGCTCACTTCCTCTGATCCGCCCCTAACCGGCATGGACACAGTCCTTTGCTGGTTGGATAGGCGGATCCAGCCGTTGGCCAACCATGGCGGCCGTCTCCTTTGCAAGTACACGGGCGCCAACGACAAAATGCGGACAACCAGCAAAGACTGGGCCGCGAAGGATCTGCGGCGGCGCGTGAACCATTTGGTCGCATCACGCGACCAATATGAAGCAAGTCGGCCGATGTATACGGCCGACAATCCGGCTCCCAAGGTATTTTTCCGTCAGTTGGGTGGAATTTTGGCATGCTTTCTCGGATTTTTCGCTTCTAACTCTGCTTTTTCTTTTCGACAGATTGCTGAACTTCCTGACTCGGAGCTAGCCTCCGAAGCTGATCTGGAGGCGCTGCACGCCGCCTTTGCAGGCAGGCGAAAGCGCAAGAAGATTTCCTCCTCTGAGGAAATCATCGATCTTGACGGGATTCCCGTCGTCACCTCTAGGTAAGAACGTCCGGGTTTGTTTTGTCGAAGTTTTATTTTGTCTTCGGAGTTTTAACTCTTTCCGGGTTTTTTGTTTTTTTCCTTTAGCCTGCCTCCCTCTACCTTAAAGCCAAAGAAGCTGAAAAGGCATAAGGTTGCGACCAGCAGAGGCTCTCAACCTTCTCCCGTCATCGCACCGGACACACCGTCCACGATGGTGGAAGAGCATGCAACAGCCCCCACCACCGAGTCGTTGGAGCCCAGCTAGCCCGTTGTGCCGGACATGGACAAGAGGTGGGAAATTCTTCTCGGACAATCGATGAGGAGATTCCCACCTTCGACAAGGACTTCAAGAACCTTAACGATGGCCTAAGCGCGGCCGGAATTCTTTTTGCGGAATACACAAAGGAGTTCAATGAAAACTTGGCGAGGTTGCAGCGAATGAGCCAGGTATTTAACTCTAGCCCCCAAGCATTAAGCAAAATGTATACTTTTCGCCTTGATGCTTTTTAATTACTCTTTTCCTTGTCATGTTCCAGCAAACCGCTGAAACCATTAACATGGAAGTTTTCAATAAACTTTCTGTCAAGAACAAGGAAGTTAGAAATCTTCTTTCCATTCTTGACGTGAAAGATGCGGAGCTGGCATCGTCTCAGCTAAAGCTGTCGGAAACAACAGGTAAACTTTTTTCCTCTGAAGTTTTTGATTCAGCCTTTTGTCTAAGTACTTTTCCGGGGTTTTTCTAAACTTGGAATTTTCCTTGCTTTCCAGATGCTTTGGCTAAGGCCAAGCAAATAGCTGAAGATGCCGGCAATGCTGCCAGTCTCCGTGAGGAGAATCTGGACCTTCATAAGCAACTTATGAAGGCCCAAAAGGATCTGGAAGCCAGCAATCTGGCCCTTGGAATTGCTCATTCCAAGGCTTCCGAACAGGCGGAGAAGGATAAGTACACTATCCAGGACCTGGAAAATGCCTTAAACCTTCGCCTGGAGGAAGGCTCCGAAATCGACAAGATTATCGGTAAGTTTTGCTTCATTTACCATTTTTCCATGTCTTGTTTTCTTTTCTCTGCTTTTTCACTTAACCTTTTTGGTTGTTCTGTCTGAAAAAACAGGAGATAACCCAGATCTCGCTCGGATTGATAGAATCCGAGCCATTGGGAAGACGTGGACTGCGATCAGAGCTGCTGGCATGCAGTTGGTCAACAAGTTTCTTCCCACAAGGACTGGGGAGTTCTCGGAAGTTGGGAAACTTCCTGGTGCCATCTTGGAGGTGGCGGAGTCCAGGGAGTCCATCCTACGCTCCGCTGCACGGGGTGGTGCAAGCATGGCACTCGGCCTTATGCGTATGCACTACCCTGGTGCAAAGTCTTGGCGCGTGGCGTCCGGTATCCCCCAAGGATATATGGAAACTCAGCGATCCACCATCTTTGATGAAATCAAAGGCCACGCCACCAAGATCGCCTCCATGGTGAACATCTCCATCACTTATCCAGAAGAGGAGATCCCGGAAGACCCCGAGAATGACAGCAGCGAAGAAGACTCGGATGCTTGAAGGGCTGCCTTTAACCTGGATGATGAAAGTAGACAATAGGAGCATTACTGCACTTTTACAATGTAATTTATATTGTAATGCTTCTATTCCTTTTGTACAAACAAGAACTCCGCCTTTTGCAGTTTTAATTATGAAATTCTTTGCAAGGTTTCCGGGTTTTAATATTCCTTTGCCTTCTAAGTTCTATGGCTTATGTGTTTTAACTGTCCTTAGTGTTTGAAATGGCTCGATAGTATTATGAATCATCATGCCGAGTAACTGGGTATGCCCAATCAGTTTAAACTCGGAAACATGGATCATACTAAAGGCATTTCTACTAACTAGCTCCAGTGACCCAACACGTAAACAATCAGATAATACTTAGAGAAAAATAAGGAATTTTTTGAAACTTGGGCACGCAGGCACAATCCGAGTTTCCTTTAGCCGTTAGTAGGCTGAAAATCATTCAGTTTTTAAACACCGAGCACGCAGGCGCAATTCGGGTTAACATTGAGTATTCTGTAAGATCATTGGGAAATAGATAAGGTGGAATCATGCTTTGTACTACAATAAACTTGTAAAAACATGGATATAAGAATTCCGACAACTTTATTTCATGATCTTAAAGATGTTTACATAGAAATTGAACTAAGTATAGAAGGGACGTAACTGCTGGATGCTCCAAGGCCTTTTTGTCTCTCCTAGTTCATCATCTATCTTTCTCTTTCTTTTGCGATTCGGCTTTTTGGGATCATCTTCCGTGTCCCGAATATCTACAAGATAATATGACCCATTTTTCATAGCTTTGCTGATTACAAATGGTCCTTCCCATACTGGGGCCAATTTGTGATTTCTTTGCTGCACCAATCTCAGCACTAAGTCACCTTCTTTAAAAGAACGATGCCTGATTTTCCGACTATGATAACGTCGTAAACCTTGCTGCTAAATGGCGGATTTTTGAAGCACAAGTTCTCGTTCCTCTTCTAAGAGATCGACGGCATCCTGTCGTGCTTCTTCGGCATCCGAGTCATCAAAATCCCGCACTCTTGGGCTATCATGGATCATGTCCGTTGGAAGAATAGCTTCCGCACCGTAAACTAGGAAAAACGGGGTTTGCCCAGTTGACCTGTTTGGCGTCGTTCGAATGCTCCAAAGCACGGAAGGTAGCTCCTCTACCCATGCTCCAGCTGCTCTATGAAGAGGAGATTCGAGTCTTGGGTGTATTCCTTGCAGGATTGAGCTATGTATTCTCTCAACCTGTCCATTGGATTGCGGGTGTGCCACAGATGCAAGATCTAGGCGAATTCCCGTTTGTCGGCAATATTTGCCAACTCTCCAATGGAGAAATTTGTCTCGTTGTCGGTTATTATGCTATGTTGAACGCCATATCTCATGACTATGTCAATGATGAAATTTCTGGCAGTTACACCGTCAAGCTTTTTGATGGGTTTAGCCTCCACCCATTTGGTATACTTATCCACAGCTACAAGTAGATGTGTAAGTCCGCCTCGCGCAGTTTTGAACGGTCCCATCATATCTAGCCCCCAGACCGCAAACGGCCGTGTAATTGGGATAGTTTTGAGTGCTTGGGCCGGCATATTAGTCTGCTTGGTGTAATATTGACACCCTGCACATGTGTTGACTATGTGCTCAGCATCTGTCTTGGCTGTTAGCCAGAAAAACCCGGCACGGAATGCTTTTTTAACTATGCTTTTTTATTGAGCATGGTGTCCGCAATCTCCGGCGTGGATTTCTTGCAGGATTTCTCGTCCTTCTTCTGGTGAAATACAGCGCAGAAAAATTCCGGAAGTACTGCGTCGGTACAGGAAATTGTCAATTACCGTGTATCCTTTGCATCGACGCTGAATTTGCCTCTGCAAGACTTCGTCTGCTCCTTCCGGGTACTTCTGGTTGACTAAGAAGTTTAAATATGGAATTGTCCAGTCCGGGTTAACGAGCATAACTTCAATTGATTCGGAAGCCAGGGGGTAGTTGATATCTCCACCTTTTATGGATGGCTCGTACAAATGCTGGACGAATACACCTGGTGGTAGGATTTTTACCCTTTCTGACCCCATGCGGGCTAACGCATCCGCATTCCAATTCTCCTCCCTTTTAACGTGGAGTACTTCGAATCCGAAGAAACAAATGGCGAACTCGTCCACCGTTCTCCGATATTCGGCCATTATAGGGCTCTTTGCGTCCCAGGTTTGGTTGAGCTGATGCTGTACCAAATCCGAGTCACCGTAGCACAGAATGCGTTTAACCCCTATTTCTTTTGCAATGTGCAAGCCATGAAGCAGAGCTTCGTATTCTGCCACATTATTGCTGGCGTTGAAGTGTATTTGTAATACATACTCCATTGTGTCTCCTTTAGGGGATTTTAAGACTACACCAGCTCCAGCGCCCTCCTTCATCTTGGATCCTTCAAAATGAATGATCCAGTAGTCGGACTCCGGCATTGGTGTTTTCTCCATTGCTTCCGTCCAGTCGGCGACAAAATCTGCCAGAACCTGGGATTTTATTGCCGTCCTTGGCTGATACTTAATGTCGAAGGCTGCTAGCTCGATGCCCCATTTGGCTACTCGGCCAGTTGCCTCCGCATTGTTTATTATATCCCCTAGTGGTGCTTTACATACCACTGTTATGGAATGTCCTTGGAAGTAATGGCGTAACTTTCTAGATGCAAAAAATACGCCATATGCCAGTTTTTGGTAGTGTGGGTACCTTTGCTTGGACTCGGAGAAAACTTCACATATGTAATATACCGGATGCTGATCTGGTATGCTTTGTTCGTCTTTCTTCCGTTCCACAACAATTACCGCACTAATAACCCTGTTTGTAGCCGTGAGGTACAATAGCATAGGTTCTTCGTCTTTTGGGGATTCCAAAATCGGAGCTTTCATCAAAGTTTCCTTTAATTGGGTTAACGCTGCATTGGCCTCTTCTGTCCACTCGAATTTGTCGGATTTTTTCAGCAACTTGTAGAGTGGTAAGGCTTTATCCCCCAGCCGACTAATAAATCTGCTGACGGCAGCGGCGGAACCCGTCAATCTTTGGACATCTTTCACACACGTGGGTTTGGAGGTGTTCAAGATTGCTTTGATCTTTTCCGGGTTAACTTCTATTCCTCTGTGAGAAACGATGAAACCCAGAAGTTTTCCTGAGGGAACCCCTAATACGCACTTTGATGGATTTAACTTCATATTATAAGTGCGCAAGTTTTCGAAGGTTTCTCGCAAATCCTCAAGGAGTGTGTCTTTTTTTCTTGGTTACGACAGCAATATCGTCTACGTAAACGTGGACATTTTTGCCAATCTGACTATGCAAACAACGTTGCATGCAACGCTGGTAAGTTGCACCTGCGTTCTTCAGGCCAAATGGCATGGTCACGTAATAGTACGTCCCGTACGGGGTTATGAAAGAAGTCTTAATTTGATCTTCCTTTTTCATGCGTATTTGGTGATACCCGGAATAAGCAGCCAAAAAGCATAAAAGCTCAGAGCCTGCGGTGGCGTCTATTATTTGATCGATTCGCGGTAACGCGAACCTATCTTTGGGACACAACTTGTTCAAGCCGGTGTAATCTATACACATTCTAAGAGCAGTAGTGTCTTTCTTCGGTACTAATACCGGATTTGCAGACCATTTAGTGTGGATTACTTCCTGGATGAAATGTGCTGCTAAAAGCCGGATAATTTCCTTGCCAATAGCCTTCCATCTTCTTCCGTCAAATCGACGGAGACCTTGTTTGACGGGTTTGGAGCCTGGAATTACCTTGAGTTGATGCTCAGCAAGTTCCCTGGGTACGCCTGGCATGTCTGCTGGACACCAGGCGACAATATCCCAGTTCTCACGGAGGAACTTGATGAGCTCGCCTTCCTATTTGTCGGTCATCCCAGTTCCTACTACGACAAATTTTGTCGGGTCTTTGGGATCTAGGATTACCTGTCTTGTATTCTCGGATGCCTTGAAGCTATCTGCTGGCTTACGAGTTTCTTTTCCTGCCGGCATTTCTGTCGGCGATACCTCCTTAGCCAGCTCTTCCTTTGCTATGATCTTCTCAGCGCAAAGGGCGTTTTCTTTTTCCAACTTGTTCGCCAGCTTGAAGTCTCCAGTTATGGCGATTACCCCTCCTTTCGGCCCTGGCATCTTCAGCTTGTTATAAATATAACATGATCTTGCCATAAATTTGGCGAAAGCTGGACGTCCGAGAATTGCGTGATACACGCTTTCGAACGGCACCACCTCGAAGGATGCTTTTTCCTGACGGAAGTGATCTTTTTCTCCGAAGGTGACATCTAGGGAAATTTCTCCTAGGGATCATGCTTGACTGCCGGGAACAATGCCATGGAAGCGTATGTTGCTGTGATTGAGCTGGGTCTCGGAGATTTTCAGATGTCTCAACGTATCCAGGTACATTATGTTGATGCTGGATCCTCCGTCCATCAGCACTCTTTTTAGCCTAGTGTTCTGGACAATAGGGCTTACAATAAGAGCTTGTGTGCCGGGTTCAGGGATATTCCCGGGATGATCAGACTGATCCCAGGTTATTGGTGTGTTCGAATACTTCAAGAATTTAGGGGTTGCCGGAACAACCGCATTTATTTCTCGAAGTGTTCTTTTCACCACCTTTGCTGATGGAGTTGCTAGGAAAGTTAGGGCGCATTCTCCATCAAATCTCGGAAACTTGGGTTCGCCTTTCCGCTGTTATTCCTGGATTTTTTCTTCAGTGTCCGATTCACTATCTTCTTTCTTAGCTTCTGTCTTTTGTTTAGAGAATTTCCTTTTGGAACTCTTCCCCTTGTTTCCGGATCCTGCACTGCCTTTCATGTGCTTATTCAGCCGGCATTGTGCGTTTGTATGGGTGGGTTTCCCAAATTGCGAATGGTGGACGCAGGGTTCCGACTTAATCTTCTCCCACTCTTCTTTAGTGTAGTTGATTGGTTCCGAACTGCGTCCTTTCCATCTGTTCCATTTTTCACTTCCAAAGGCTATGTTAACCTCTTTGGGTTTTGGTGTTGCATCTGAAGTTCCTTTTTTCTCAGAGCGAGGATTTTTCTTGGCGAGTATCAGTGCATCGATATTGCCGCCTCTTGCTCTGATATCGTCTTCGGCTGCAGCGTGTTCATTGGCGGTTGTGAGCATAGATCCGAGATCTTTGTGCTGTTTGGAACCAACCATGAACGGTACAAGACCGGGTTTTAGGCCATTGACAAAGCATGCATTGCTTGTACGTCAGTTACTCCAGAGAAACTATTCTTCATTACAGTCCATCTGGAGATGAAATCCACGTATGGTTCATCCTCAAACTGGGTGCAACGGTTCAACTGGTTGATGCTGTTCGGGCGTTTGTAAGTTCCCCGAAAATGCTGAGTGAATACTCGAGCCATATCATCCCAGCTGTCTACAGTTCTTGATGGCAATCCATTAATCCAATCTCTGGCTCCATCCAGTAACATTAGGGGGAGAAACTTTACAGCTTCCAGGTCTGTCCCATTGTTAATCTGGACGGCTGTATGGTAGTCTGAGAGCCAGGTATCCGGGTATGTACTGCCGGTGTATTTCTGGTACGTTGGACCGACTTTGGCGAAGCCAGAATGCAGGTTTATCCTTCGGATCCTATCAGTGAAACACTTAGGTCCAAAGTATCATCCTTTTCCGCCCTATCCATGTGTGCGGAATACCTGCCGGCTGAATGGACAGAAGGGGATCTACTCCTTTCTTTTCCATTGTTGCGCGGACGCGCTTTTTCGGGATCGTTTCTATTTCTTTCAAGATCACGCCCTTTTGGATGAGGCGGAGTTCTACTCCTGTGCCCTTCTTTATCCTTGGGGGGTGTCCGAGATCTCTCACGCCTGTGAGGTACATCATGTCTTCCGGCTTTTTTCAGCAGGGTGTCTCGGAGGTGGCATTGCTTTGCCATCATTCCGGAGTTTTTCTTCCCGATCGTGGGGTTTGCGTCCACCTTTCGGGAGATGAGATCCGGTTCTAGACGCTTCATCCCTATTGTCGGGATTTTTCTTATCTTTTCTCGGATCTGCTTTCTTATCCTTCGAATTGTCGGAATCTCCAGGTTCTTCCGGTCCAGGTGCTCCAGCGGCGCAAGTAGCTGTTTTGCATAGGGCGGAGTCGTCGTGCAACTTCCCTGATCGCTCTTGGGCCCGCTGTTGTTGTTGCAATGCTTTTCCTAGGAAAGCATACACCCCTTGGAGTTTTTCACCATTGGAGTACATGTCCTTGCTGAGGATGGCAAACGCTGATTCCGCATTTTCTGCTGCGGTTTTGTATATTGGTTCCTGGCATCTTTGCCGTTTACTTGCTTTTGCCAAGATGGGTTGTGAAACCTTTCTTTTGGCGGCAGTACTTCCGGTCTTACGATTCCGGGTAACCTTGTAGGTTTAATGCCAGATCTATTCTTTTTCTCGTACTCCTCGATTTCTGCCTTCATGAGTTTGATGTCATCCTGGGTTTTTTGTAGGTGTTCACGATGTCTGAATAGATGTTGCTGTTGCCGTTGGAGAGCTTGTCTCCTGGCTTCTAGCACTTCAGGGGGTTCATGCAATCCCACTGGTGTTTGTAACAATTCATGTTCTTCTAGTTCTGTCATTGGCGGAACAAGGATTTCTTTTGTTTTCTTCTCCGCAAGTTTTGTTCCGCTTGCATCTCCTACTTCCGGGCTTTCATCAGCTGGATCAGCCAATTTCTTCTTCCGGAGTTTGTATTGGAGTTTTTTAGTGGCCTTGTTCTTTTTCTTGGAAGAGGGAGGTTTTTTAGCGGGTTCATCCTCTGTCAATTCCTTGACGTTGGGAAATATCGGAGAAGTTTCTCCATCTTCTCTCTCTTCCTCTAGCGGAGGGGTTTTAGGGCTTTCCTGACTGCCGGCGTCCGTGTTTTCAGCCGGTTTCGCCATTAGTACTTCATGGAATCCCTCTTGAAAGGATTTAACTTTTCTTTCGAAGGCGTCCACGTCTTCGTCTTCGGAGTCAAAATCATCTGATCCGGTTTCTGACTCTAATCTCGCCTCAATGGCGGCTAGCACAGAGTTAGCTTCCGAGTTCATCGCTGCATTGGCGGGTGTCGGATCTTCCACCTCAGTAGTGGGTTTGCTATTTTCTTCCTCTTGCACGGGATTTCCGTCATCCGTGTTTTCGGCGACTTCGGATTGCACCATACCGATAAAGTGTGTATCACTTTTATGTCGGCTATCTGAGCAAAATCCGGGATCATAGTCATCCTCGACTGGGTATAGGGCGGGTGGGATAAATTTGCTTCCACCGCAAAACCCCATGGCCTCTCTAGTTAGTCCGATAAAGATATTAGCAGATTCGATCAGTAACACGCAGGCACTTACCAGATGATTTTGCGCCGGTATGTAGGATCCATTGTCGAGGAAGCGTCCGACGTCATCGTCGAACTCCAGGCTTCCGACAGTTATGGAACTGCCGATTCCGCCGAGTATCCCAGATCGGAACTTAACGCCTGACATCGTTTGCCCCACGGTGGGCGCCAACTGTCGAGACATCGTAGTAGTTTTCATAGACGGGGGTGCCATGAGACTACGGGTAGAGACGTGGGGAAACGGGATCGCATTGAGGAGAAAGACACAGGATTTACCCAGGTTCGGTACGTCGTAATAATACGTCGTTCCTACTCCTGCAATCTCACTAATCAGGACTAAAGCCTGTGTATACAATTACAATGTGAGGTTCTGTTTAGCTATTCGCTGAGGATCAACTTCCCGGCGAGTTAGCTTGTAGCCACGTGTCCCTCGTTATCTTATCTCCCGTCCGGCTTTATATAATAGCCAGGTTAGGGCATATAGAATAGGAAACCTAGAAGACTACGGTAACTTCTAACTTGGAAATTAAGGAATCCGCCTTCTCCTCCAAGCCAGATCACGTGGGCCGTGATCCGGGTCCTTCCAGAATCTGGCTTCTGTGCGTCAGCTTACTGGGTCGCCCAATGGACCATAGCCCACTACCAGTTGGGCCACCCTGGTAATCCGGCACTTTTGACTACCATCTGATATACCCCTATTCAGTATATATCTGACACCATGTGTGATATATAGTGTGGAAAGTGTCTTGGATGACCAAGATTCCCTCAGTCTCTTTGTTTGGGCTTCATCGGCGTCGGATTCTCTCTCTGGCGGGTTCCAGGACTACATAGTGACAAAACTCCTGGATCTGACGGAACAGGGGGAATCTTGCCAAGAGCTGGGCCCTAACATTGTATTTGGTGTTCCTTGGACCTAACCTAACACAACCAAGCAATCGGTTCCATTTTTCTACCCCTTCCGGCTCATGTACACGGAGAGGCCAGAACGGCGGTTCCGTCTTTTTCTCAAACAAGGCTAGGGTTTCCCTGGAGAGGGGCTCCAGAGCGTATGAATTCCACCACAGCACATGGTATGCCATACCATATGTGTTAGAGTGTGACATGGGTCTTGGATGCCAAATATTTCCTCACTCTCTGTGTTAGGGCTTCACCGGCGTCGGATTCTCTCTAGCGGGTTCCACAACTACTTAGAGCCTGAAACTTCCGGATCTGACAGACCGGGGGAAATCTTGCCAAGATGTTGGTCCTACAATTTACTTGGGTGATCCTTGGGCCTAATCTAACACAACTAAGCAATTGGTTCCACCTTGCTACCCCCTTCCGGCTCACGTAGAGGGGCCAGAACGGCAGTTCCGTCTTTTTCCCCAAGGGGCTAAGGTTTCTCCGAAGAGGGGCTCTGAATACCACCACATCACATGGTATGCCGTACCATGCGTGATATAGAGTGTGTAAAGTGTCTTGTATGAACAATATTCCCTCACTCTCTTTGTTAGGGCTTCATCGGCGTCAGATTCTCTCTCTGGTGGGTTCCAGGACTACTCAGAGCCGAAACTCCCGGATGTGGCAGAACGGGGGGATCTTACAAGAGGTGGGCCCTAACATTGTCTTTGGTGTTTCTTGGACCTAACCTAACACAACCAAGCAATCGTTTCCAATTTTCTACCACCTTCCGGCTCATGTACACGGAGAGGCCAGAACGGCGGTTCCGTCTTTTTCCCCAACGGGGCTAGGGTTTCCACGGAGAGGGGCTCCGGAGCGTACGAATGCCACCGCAGCACATGCTATGGCATACCACATGTGTTAGAGTGTGGATGGGTCTTGGATGCCAAATATCCCCTCACTCTCTATGTTATTTCTTCACCAGCGTCGGATTCTCTCTAGCGGGTTCCACGACCACTTAGAGCCCGAAACTACCGGATCTTACAGAACGGGGGGAATCTTGCCAAGAGGTTGGCCCTACCATTTACTTGGGTTATCCTTGGGCCTAATCTAACACAACCAAGCAATTGGTTCCACCTTGCTACCCCCTTATGGCTCAAGTAGAGGGGCCAGAACGGCTGTTCCGTCTTTTTCCCCAAGGGGGCTAAGGTTGATCCGAGGAGGGGCTCCGGAACGTCTGAATGCCACCACACCACATGGTATGCCATACCATGTGTGTTTCCACACCATGTGTTATAGAGTGTGGAAAGTTTCTTGTATGACGAAGATTCCCTCACTCTCTTTGTTAGGGCTTCATCAGCGTCAAATTCTCTCTAGCAGGTTCCAGGACTACTTAGAACCGAAACTCCCATATCTGGCAGAAAAGGGGAAATCTTGCCAAGAGGTGGTCCCTAACATTGTCTTTGGTGTTCCTTGGACCTAACCTAATACAACCAAGCAATTGGTTCCACTTTGTTACCCCCTTCCGGCTCATGTACGCAATGAGGCCAGAACGGCAGTTCCATATTTTTCCCCAACGGGGCTAGGGTTTCCCCGGAGAGGGGCTCTGGAGCCTATGAATGCCACCATAGCACATGGTATACCATAACATGTGTGTTAGAGTGTGGAATGGGTTTTGTATGCCAAATATTCCCTCACTCTCTGAGTTAGGGCTTCACCGGCGTCGGATTCTCTCTAGCGGGTTCCATGACTACTTAGAGCATCCACAGTGGGGCGCTTATTCACAGGCGCTAGGGATTAAATCCCGGCCGTTTTGCCTAAATCCCGGTGGTAAATAAGAGTCCGGCGCTTAAATAAGAGTCTGACGCTTAAAAAAGTAGTACAAAATAGTGGTAGTAAGCGGCGGGCGCTTACTGCATGGAATAACCAACTAAATAAGCGTCAGTTTAGGCGTCACCGCATTGTGGATGGTCTTAGAGCCCAAAACTCCCGGATCTGATAGTACGAGGGGAATCTTGCCAAGAGGTCAGCCCTAACATTTAATTGGGTGTTCCTTGGGCCTAATATAACACAACCAAGAAATTGGTTCCACCTTTCTACCCCCTTCCGGCTCACGTAGAGGGGCGAGAACGGCAGTCCCGTCCTTTTCCCCAAGGGGCTAAGGTTTCTCCGAAGAGGGGCTCCGGAGCGTATGAGTGCACCATGCGTGTTGCCATACCATGTGTGTTAGAGTGTGGAAAATGTCGGGGGGGGCTACCTCCGAGTAGGGGTAAGGCAGGTGAGAATCAAGATTCAAGATGATTACCAAGTTCAGCCATACCGAGTTTGTCACGACCCCGGACCTAGAGATATACATACTGTTATGTGCTCCTAGACATGGACCCGCAAGGGCTTCAGGGTTACCAGCCCCGGCCGCAACAAACAACGGCAGGCAGACTGGATTCATCGGCACGTAGTCCGGATCCCCAGTCTACTACTCCTTGTATCCATGCTAGTCATAAAAAACTATGCATATCAAAGCGTCCACGAATCGAATGAAACTGAAGGAAACGGGACCAAAGCTATACAGAGATGCTATGTGTCCATAAAGTGCAACAACAATCGAGGGTTACTGGGGTTACCTCGCCCTAGGCCGATCACATCGACATGCGGGCTCGGACATGGATCATCGGCTCCACAACCCCTCGACTGCGACAACTATGCAGGCATAGCCAAAACTGTATAACAACGAGCTCGAAACCAACAACCGATCAAAGCAGTACTCTAAACATGAAGCTTTATTAAACAGGTGTTACTAGAGTATAGCTTACAAGCAGAGGTCACACGAGCCAACATTACATCAGACAACGGAAGGCAAAATATGTTGGTAATCAACAAGAACCAAAAAGGCCTAAGAGGCCGCAACATAAGGTGACGTCCCAGCCCATAGATTCCAGGCTGCTACCTGGGAACCCCAAACTACTCGTCGATGTCCACGTTGAATCACCACCGAAGTGACGAACTCCACCTGAACCAAATTAAGCAAACCTGAGTACGGGTTTTATGAAGGGTTTTATGAAGGTTGTTTTGCGTAAATCACCACCGAAGTGACGAACACCACCGAAGACTTAGTTAACCTATTATATATATGCTAACTTCAGAAAGGGTTTTATGAAGGTTGTTTTGCGTAAAGCAATATTTGTTTTCCAAATCTAGGAAGAATAGCACGTCTCAAGGAATGTTTTCAAAACAGATGAGAAACTCAACTACTATAATCATCATTCTTTTTATCCACCAACATCATTCCCAGCACCTCACATGCTACAAGCATCACCCCTCCCGGCATCTCCGGGGAGGCACCCATCATCTATTGCCTCCATGCCTTGTCAACATCTTTTACGTCACGTTCAAGTTATCTATGACCTCGTGGCATTCACCAAGTCGTCCTTAACCGTGGACACGGCTTTCCGAAAGATTTATCCATGCAGGGTGGTACACTTTACCCACACGTACCATCCGACTCTTAACGCCACATGTACGCTCATCCATGGAGCGCGGCAGAGGGTGGTTGGCCACGACCTTTACCTTGTCGAGCCCTATCCATGAGTCAACCCAAACAGGGCCACCCCGTCAACAGGGAGTTGGCTACCTCCTGACGGCACCTGTTCTGTGAGTCGGGAACAAGATCCGTGTACGTCCATCACTTGTCCCAGTCACGCCCTAAACACCTCCAAAAGGTTTTTGACTCACACGCAGATGGAAATCCCAAACTACGTGACTCACGGATAGAACCAAACAAGTTAGTTAGTCGAGCGCGGTCTGTTAGGCCCCGCGTGTGGTTGCACGCTCAGTCATGGTTTCCACGGCGAGACCTTACTCCAAGGGTTGGAAAGTACAGGACAAACAACCACTTTCCAAGTGGCCTACTGTCCAAGCCTTAGTCAAGTTAACCACACAGCACTCATCTCACCACGTCATATCATACTAAGTTATCGCAGCTCTGATTCATCAACCGGATGGAGCAGAGGTAAACAAACATGCAAAGCTAGGCGAAGCAGATATGAGGCTTTGGCGATGCGCACAAGCAAATCTATGGCGGCTAGGAGCAGTGGATCAGGATATTAAGGCAATGCAGCATATAGGTGAAGTATGTCTACTATCATCAAATACTTTGGAATCGAATGCAAAGCACGAGATTCAAATGTTGTTCAAAAGCATATATGAGAAGATAAGAGGTTATGCTTGCCTTGGTTATAAGAAAACCAGATAAAGATCTTCAGGGATAAGTGCTTGACTTGTCGGTTAGGATCAAGTATTCGTCATGGAGTTGCTGGCCTTCGCTTCGGAGTCGCGTTCTACCGAGGGGGAAAACAACACCGAAACAAAGAAGAACAATCAACCATGGCATCGATGCAATGCGCAATATGTATGCATGAACAAATTAATGCACTGAGATAAAGACCTAAACATGAGCGTTGGGTTGCTAGGGTTCGTATGTCAGTTATGCCATTTTACTGGAATTTGCCCGAAATGGACCCCGGAGGGGTACTTCGGTCAATTATGAAAGTCAGTACCATTTTAAAAGCTCAAATGGGTTTGAAAACATCATAAATAGGTTGCATTTGTCATTTTGAGCTATTTGGTATATAACTTTTAATTTTCTAATTTTAGTGAATAAAAACTTATTTTCTCCATTTTAAATGATTAAACAATATTAAAATAAAGGCCAAAAATGAAGTGTGTCAAACATTTAAGAAAGTGATATTTTTGGGTAGCTTACATTTTCATGAACAATACCATATTTTACTTTATTTTTCTGATTAACAGAAATGAAGATATTAATTTTGCAAGTTTTACTTCTTTTCTGGAAATAGGAAAAACAGGATTGTGACGTTATGATGACGTCATGATAACGTCATGATGGCCACAGAGGCTCTGCCGGCGAGCAATTCGCTCGATCGAGCTCGAATTGGACCGCGGGGTGCGGTACATTCGGTTGAGGGGCTCGAGGGGAGCCATTTGGTGGCGGCGGGAGGACCATAAGGTCACCGGAGCTACTCCGGCGACCATCAACTGCGGTGATGCATGGCGGAGCTCGTCGGGGAGCTGAACCAGAGGGCGAGGGAGCGATTGGGGGCAACGGGGATGCTCACCATGGCATGAGGAAGCTAGGGGAGGGGTCAGGGAGGCGATTGGAGGCCGGAGATGGCGGCGTCGTGAGGTTTCCCGCGGCGGCCGGAGACGGGGAGGACGCCGCGATTCCTCTACTTCCGGGCGTCCGGGCAAACGGGACTTGTCGAGGAGGCTCAGGAGCTCGAGGCGGAGCTCATAGGCGTTTCAGAGTGGAGCGGGAGGCGACGTAGCGGCAGCGGCGACGGATCACGGCGGGGTCGGTTTCCGGCTAGGGTTTCGAGTTCGTCTGGGACAGAGAGAGAGGAAGAGGGAGGGTGACCTGGGGGTTCTGCGAGCTCGGATTGATCCGGACGTCTCCTCGTCGACCTCATCCCCCCGAGGCGCTGGAAGAAGGAGGTGGCAGCGTGCCCACGTCGACATCCATCCTTCTGTCAAGAGGTTGAAGAAAACCATATTTCGAAAACCCCCTCAAGCTTCAGAGAATTAGCAAATAGGTCCTTTTCTCTTTGAAAACAGAACCAAAAACAAACTTTTGAGGGCCTTTTTGGAAGAATAAAATTTGAAAAAAAATTATCTTCGGAAAGCTCACAAGATTTCCAACCAAACCATGACTTGGGTTGGTGCATTTGAATTATTTTTCAATACAAAATTTTGGGACCCATTTTAAGTACTTTTTGTGGATTTTCTGAAACCATTTAAATTTCATAGTTTAAATTGGTTCAAACATGATTTAAATTTTTGTTTGATGCATGTATGAGATGAACACACACCACACACCCTAATGTAGCAAACTTTGGGATGTTACAAATCTACCCCCTTACAAGAATCTCGTCCCGAGATTCCCGAAGGAGAAGAAAGAAGGAACACCGGTTTTGAACGAACTTCTCGAACCTTACGGTTCTTCTCTCGAAGAGGTTGATCCGTAGCATCTTGAAGTATTGAACGGATACACCTTAGGTAAGAGGGAAACTCTTAGGAAATGATCTTCACGAAGATCGAGTATCCCATGGGTAACTCATGACAGGGATGTTCATAAAGAACTTTTGAGTTAACAGGCATGAAACACATCAAGATAACGGAGTAAATAAGAGAATGTTTCAAGTTTGCGGACGAGTGGTCTTGAAAGGATTTAGAATATGAGCTTTGCACAAGACTTTAAATCCTTTTGAAAAAGAAAGGTTGGACAACTTATGATATCGAGGTTTCTTCAAACAGATAACCAGATGAAAAGCATAGTCTTGGATACCATGACATAATATCCGTAGACGAGGGAAATCACGAGAAAACACTGTAATCATGAGTCGGAGAGAATTTGATACATGATCATGTTCACTCTTCGGAGTGGACACGAAAGATAACGGAACTTTCACTCCATCAAAACTTTGTCAAGGATCGGGATGTTACTTCACAACAGAATATGAGTAACCAAAAGAAGTTGGAGCACCGTAACAAAGGAGGAATTCTTGATCACACCATAAGGATGGGTAACCAACGAGGGTTGAAACACCAAAAGGAATAGGGAATCTGTTTCCTATGGTGGATTTGACGTAGCAATATGTTTACCACATGGTTAAGATCCCACGACTGAAGTGACTAACAAATTCACACAATGTGTGAGATGAACAGAACTTCGAGTACAAACAACTTGAAAAAGGGAACTGATAAATGGTGGTTACGAAACACCAAGAGATGTTCTCCTGATGAACTTGTTTCCACTGAAACAAAGGTTTTGGAGGTTCAACGGAAAGATCAACTTCCAAGTTACCCTTGATGTTTTAGATATCAAGATCAGGCTTACGGTAAGCCATGAGTAGATCTTCAAGTGAAAGTAGAACTCCAGTTTGGAAAAACGATGAGAAAAACTTGTTGAGAATGAGCCACACAAGAATTCTCACGGAGATTGGCTGTTCTTACGGATTCAAAGAGACATGACATTAGGCCTTCCAGCTAATTGTGTCAACCACAACATCAACCATGCCGTATTTTCAAATAGACCTAACTCAATACCCTTGAGGAAAACACCAACCATCATTGTTGCTTGAGATTTAACTCTGGTTAGTGGGTTGAATAACTGAGACTCAACGTGTTTGATTGAAGAGCTTGCACCGGTTACCAACAGGACACACTTGCTAGATTCTCAAGGTATGGACTACAATTTCAGGCTCAAAAAGATGAGCGAGATTGCAGAACTGAAGTATTAGCAACTTGCGAAAGACGGTTGCACCTACATGAAGTACTTGCAAAAGAACACATCGGAGTCCTGGTTGGGAGGATGATAACAAAGATAACGAAGTTCTTGGACTTCTTCTCTTTCAACAAACGATCAGTCAGTGGCCTAGTGTGGATGTTCAACTTCTTCAAGGAATGGAGGTAACAACCAACCATCTCAAGAGTAGTCCACACATGCATAACCGACTTGGGATTATTCCCGAAGGAACAAGAAAACTTTACTCGAATCCACGGCGACAACTTTCACCATAAGCACATGGACCGGAGTAGGTTAGTTCGAACATCCAGAACACAACTTTTGATGACACAAAGATGGTTCTCGAAAGTTTCCAACATTAGTGCCAATTGTTCAACATGAACCTCTTTAAGCATGGAGAAAACAAGGATGTCATCGTTGGGTTCAACAACACCCTTATCAAACACTCCAAGGAGAAGGGTTCATATGATCTATGATCAAGGCAAAATATTGGTTAGACTAAAGGACATGAAGGTGTACCTAGGCAAAACACTATGAGTGAAAACACCGTCAAGATAGTCCTTGAATCTTTTCTCGATTTGAAGATAGCCCAAATCAAATCAAGGTTAGAGTGGTTGCATGTCCACTAAAGAGATACTATCAAGCTTCGACATAGAGGAGATTGGATACCCCATAACGAGGATCAAGTTAGCATGAAGTTTTATCTTTCAGCTCTCCAAGTTAGTGTCTTAAGCTCAACCAACTAGTCCAGGGATCCATCATCGTTTCTTGGAGGGGGGAGTAGGTCAAATACCCCTTGTGTAGACATCACGGTCAGGTAAAACCTGGTGATACTTCTAGAAAGACAACCAGAATATCACAACCTACCGTCATGTCTTGGAAGTCGAGAGGAGGCATGCTTTTCCAAAGCAACCGATATGGTCATAAGAGCTTCGGCATGAACCTAACTCTTTGACCAAGAATGTGCACCGGAATAAGCGGATTTGGTAGCACAGTCAACTTCAAACAGAGGCTGGGTGACCAGTAGTGCTAAGAAGGATACATATGTTTCTTAGACTTTTCAAAGCAATAAGAATTGCTAGGAATAGCTGATACATATGTCGATGAACAGACCCATCATTCTCAAGCATTCAAGCTTGGAGGAAGGGGAGTGAAAATGTGGAAGAGCATCACTTCATCGTTAAGGCCATGAAACTTAACACAACCTCTTGATATAAAAGAGTGTGATGCCCTGAGGTATAACAGAATAGAAGCTAATGAAACTTCTTTATTCTGCGGATTACAAAACTTTGACCTGATCCTGGAGATGAACGAGGTACTGGAGTTTGTTTCTCCTGACATCCCAAGGTGGAATGTTTTGACAGAAAACAAGAGCAAATGCACTGGAAGAATCCAACACCATATGTAACTTGGTTTCCAAACAACGGACGAAGTTCGGAAAGCAACTAAAGAGTAGGAACGTGCTCTGGAAGATCCTGAGATCACGTTGGATGCACGGGGTAATACTCATGTGTAGAACCCATGCCAAAAGGTTGGTATATCTGAACCAAGAACAAAGATATGAGAATCATAAAGAACACTCTTGTCGTGATCCTTTTGATTCCTAGAGAAAACCTATGGATATTGGAGTTGATTTTACCTAGCCATTCTGAGGTAGAAGATGTTCCTCAGGGTTAATAGAACGAGACCTGGGTTAAAGGTCAGCATCCTGTACTGGTAGCGTGAGCATCACATGGTTAAGAAACCACATGGTTCAACCCACCACAATTCAGCACATTCCGGGACCTTCGGTTCAAGTCCAAGGGTTAAAACACAACGAAAGGAGTAACTACTATATGTGTGCCACAAAGGAGACAACAATTAGCAATCACGAAGTATCTTTCAAAAGACCAACATAGCTCCGGAAGAATTTGAGCAGAGGATAACGGATACAATCGAGATGGAAAGCAGATCTCGAGGTTGAGGATTTAGAACTTTGAAACATATAAGAATGTGGAATCCACACAACTTTGTGAGATTAGGATGGAAAGGAATCTCCCAGTTTCAGAGATAACGGAACATGGAACACATACGACTCTAGAAACTTTAACACTAGGTAAACTTGGGTAAAAACGTCATTGTCAAAGAAGGCACCTAGGTTTTGAATGAATAGAAAAGATAGCAAAATCTTTTCAAATCCAAAACAGGTAAGGAGACCCAGAGTTAGAGCGATACCAGATAAGAGTAAAAAGAATACTAAGAAGGTTTTTCACAATCATCTGAAGTTTCAAAATAGTTTTCACAAACACTAGACTCGACATTGACCAAGCAGTAAGGTTTTCCTACAGGCAGTCCTGCTCTGATACCATGACTTGTCACGACCCCGGACCCAGAGATATACATACTGTTATGTGCTCCTAGACATGGACCCACAAGGGCTTCAGGGTTACCAGCCCCGGCCGCAACAAACAACGGCAGGCAGACTGGATTCATCGGCACGTAGTCCGGATCCCCAGTCTACTACTCCTCGTATCCAAGCTTGTCATAACCAACTATGCATATCAAAGCGTCCACGAATCGAATGAAACTGAAGGAAACGGGACCAAAGCTATACAGAGATGCTATGTGTCCAGAAAGTGCAACAACAATCGAGGGTTACTGGGGTTACCTCGCCCCAGGCCGATCACATCGACAGGCGGGCTCGGACATGGATCATCGGCTCCACAACCCCTCGACTACGACAACTATGCAGGCATAGCCAAAACTGTATAACAATGAGCTCGAAACCAACAACCGATCAAAGCAGTACTCTAAACATGAAGCTTTATTAAACAGGTGTTACTAGAGTATAGCTTACAAGCAGAGGTCACACGACCCAACATTACATCAGACAACGGAAGGCAAAATATGTTGGTAATCAACAAGAACCAAAAAGGCCTAAGAGGCCGCAACATAAGGCGACGTCCCAGCCCATAGATTCCAGGCTGCTACCTGGGAACCCCAAACTACTCGTCGATGTCCACGTTGAATCGCCACCGAAGTGACGAACTCCACCTGAACCATATTAAGCAAACCTGAGTACGGGAGGTACTCAACAAGACTTAGTTAACCTATTATATATCTGCTAACTTCAGAAAGGGTTTTATGAAGGTTGTTTTGCGTAAAGCAATATTTGTTTTCCAAATCGAGGAAGAATAGCACGTCTCAAGGAATGTTTTCAAAACAGATGAGAAACTCAACTACTGTAATCATCATTCTTTTTATCCACCAACATCATTCCCAGCACCTCACATGCTACAAGGATCACCCCTCCCGGCACATCCGGGGAGGCACTCTTCATCTATTGCCTCCATGCCTTGTCAACATCTTTTACGTCACGTTCAAGTTATCTATGACCTCGTGGCATTCACCAAGTCGTCCTTAACCGTGGACACGGCTTTTCGAAAGATTTATCCCTGCAGGGTGGTACACTTTACCCACACGTACCATCCGACTCTTAACGCCACATGTACGCTCGTCCAAGGAGCGCGGCAGAGGGTGGTTGGCCACGACCTTTACCTTGTCGAGCCCTATCCATGAGTCAACCCAAACAGGGCCACCCCGTCAACAGGGAGTTGGCCACCTCCTGACGGCACCTGTTCTATGAGTCGGGAACAAGATCCGTGTACGTCCATCACTTGTCCCGGTCACGCCCTAAACACCTCCAAAAGGTTTTTGACTCACACGCAGATGGAAATCCCAAACTACGTGACTCACGGATAGAACCAAACAAGTTAGTTAGTCGAGCGCGGTCTGTTAGGCCTCGCGTGTGGTTGCACGCTCAGTCTTGGTTTCCACGGTGAGACCTTACTCCAAGGGCTGGCAAGTACATGACAAACAACCACTTTCCAAGTGGCCTCCCGTCCAAGCCTTAGTCAAGTTAACCACACAGCGCTCATCTCACCACGTCATCATATCATAATAAGTTATCGCAGCTCTGATTCATCAGCCGGATGGAGCAGAGGTAAACAAACATGCAAAGCTAAGCGAAGCAGATATGAGGCTTTGGCGATGCGCACAAGCAAATCTATGGCGGCTAGGAGCAGTGGATCAGGATATTAAGGCAATGCAGCATATAGGTGAACTATGTCTACTAGCATCAAATACTTTGGAATCGAATGCAAACCACGAGATTCAAATGTTGTTCGAAAGCATATATGAGCAGATAAGAGGTTATGCTTGCCTTGGTTATAAGAAAACCAGATAAAGATCTTCAGGGGTAAGTGATTGACTTGTCGGTTAGGATCAAGTATTCGTCATGGAGTTGCTGGCCTTCGCTTCGGAGTCGCGTTCTACCGAGGGGGAAAACAACACCGAAACAAAGAAGAACAATCAACCATGGCATCGATGCAATGCGCAATATGTATGCATGAACAAATTAATGCACTGATATAAAGACCTAAACATGAATGTTGGGTTGCTAGGGTTCGTCTGTCAGTTATGCCATTTTACTGGAATTTGCCCGAAATGGACCCCGGAGGGGTATTTCGGTCAATTATGAAAGTGAGTACCATTTTAAAAGCTCAAATGGGTTTGAAAACATCATAACCAGCTTGCATTTGTCATTTTGAGAAATTTGGTATATAACTTTTAATTTTCTAATTTTAGTGAATAAAAACTTATTTTCTCCATTTTAAATGATTAAACAATATTAAAATAAAGGCCAAAAATGAAGTGTGTCAAACATTTATGAAAGTGACATTTTTGGGTAGCTTACATTTTTATGAACATTACCATATTTTTACTTTATTTTTCTGATTAACAGAAATGAAGATATTGATTTTACAAGTTTTACTTCTTTTCTCGAAATAGGAAAAACAGGATTGTGACGTTATGATGACATCATGATGACGTCATGATGGCCACAGAGGTTCTGCCGACGAGAAATTCGCTCGATCGAGCTCGAATTGGACCGCGGGGTGCGGTACATTCGGTTGAGGGGCTCGAGGGGAGCCATTTGGTGGCGGCGGGAGGACCATAAGGTCACCGGAGCTACTCCGGCGACCATCAACTACGGTGGCGCACGGCGGAGCTCGTCGGGGAGCTGAACCAGAGGGCGAGGGAGCGATTGGAGGTGACGGGGATGCTCACCATGGCATGAGGAAGCTAGGGGAGGGGTCGGGGAGGCGATTGGAGGCCGGAGATGGCAGCGCCGTGTGGTTTCCCGCGGCGGCCGGAGACGGGGAGGACGCCGCGATTCCTCTACTTCCGGGCGTCCCGGCAAACGGGACTTGTCGAGGAGGCTCAGGAGCTCGAGGCGGAGCTCGTAGGCGTTTCAGAGCCGAAAGGGAGGCGACATAGCGGCGGCGGCGACGGATCACGGCGGGATCGGTTTCCGGCTAGGGTTTCGAGTTCGTCCGGGACAGAGAGAGAGGAAGAGGGAGGGCGACCTGGGGGTTCTGCGAGCTCGGATTGATCCGGACGTCTCCTCATCGACCTCATCCCCCCGAGGCGCTGGAAGCAGAAGGTGGCAGCGTGCCCACTTCGACATCCATCCTTCTGTCAAGAGGTTCAAGAAAACCATATTTCGAAAACACCCTCAAGCTTCAGAGAATTAGCAAATAGGTCCTTTTCTCTTTGAAAACAGAACCAAAAACAAACTTTTGAGGGCCTTTTTGGAAGAATAAAATTTGGCAAAAATTATCTTTGGAAAGCTCACAAGATTTCCAACCAAATCATGACTTGGGTTGGTGCATTTGAATTATTTTTCAATACAAAATTTTGGGACCCATTTTAAGTACTTTTTGTGGGATTTTCTGAAACCATTTAAATTTCATAGTTTAAATTGGTTCAAACATGATTTAAATTTTTGTTTGATGCATGTATGAGATGAACACACACCACACACCCTAATGTAGCAAACTTTGGGATGTTACAGAGTTGGTACTAACCGGGTAGGTGGCTACCCAGGTACCTGGTATTCGGTTGATGCTATTCGGTGGAAATAGCAAGAGGCCAGAAGGAAGAATCAGGAATATGTATGGATCAGCCGGGTAGCGATCGGCTTATCCGGATAGACGTGAAGCTTCTCTAGTCGGGCACAAAGTCAATGGAGCCATTGTGGGAGATCCCGCGTATCCAGGGGTCGTACAGGAGTGCGTTTCAACTTACTAGGTGCGTGGTTATCCGCAGAGAGACGTGGGACCAGTACGGGTTGGTAGCTGTCAATACCTGTCACTGACAAAGGGGGACAGGACATGTCAGTGACCTACCCTAAGAGACTGACAAGATGGACAAGACCTGTCAGCCGCCCACCGCGGCGACTTTCGGCGACGGTGTCAACGGGAACACGGAGGCGTGCGCCGTTCCCACAGTGTAGTTGTTTCTTCGGTCATTTTATTCATAGAATACTGGTTGGCCACCAATATATAAGGTGGCCAACCCCCTCCTGCGCGAGGGACGTTGGACCTTGGCTCATTTATTGCGAGGTTTAGCAGCTCACAGTGAGAACAATAGAGAAAGCTGAGAGCTGGCTACTCGGCAGAGAGAGAGATACTGAGAGATTGTAACTTGTGTACTCGGTACGAACTAATACAGAGAGATAGGCAGGAGTAGGGGTGTTACCTCCACACGAGGCCCTGAACCTGGGTAGATTGTGGTGTTAGCATTGTTCTGTGTGTGCCTATTCGGCGTGCGATCCCTCCCCGAATACCTACAGCATCCATCGGCCCCAAACCTTAAGCCATCCGACGGCATCTGTCTTCTCCACACCATGACAGTTGGCACCCACCGTGGGGCCAGCAGCGGCGCTGGCTGGGGTGCATATTCGGACGGGACCCGTTTCTCCGTCGGGGGAGCGCGTGGTTTGTGGCCTTTTCCACAGATTCGGCTCCTTCGACTTCGTCAGCGACAACGCTGGTGATTTCGGTGGCACGCCCATGCCTTCGGCGCGCATTTGGTGTACATCTCCACCACCATCATCCGCGAGTACCCCGAGGTGGTGCTCGTCGCTGAGGACCCTCCTGCCGTTATCGCCATCCGCGGGAAGCCAACCGGCTGCTTTGCGGGCAGCGTGGAGGTGATGATGACTGGCCCGGCTATCGATGTCGGGAAAGGCACGCCCGCTGCGTCCGAAGTTGTCGACGAGCCGACTGCTCGCCAGGGCCACAAGCCCTACGACCGGCTGTAACACCTGGGGTGTTACCTTTGGTAGAAAGTGTTTGTTTCCTTTTTGGCTTGCATCATATGCATCACATGAGCATTGCATTCTGTTTTTCAAAGCAACTCAAAAATTCAAACACAATTGAAACTTTCCCACATGTTCAAATTTCCAATTTCAAACTTGCAAACTAAATCACTCAATTGTTTTTCAATAATTTGAAGTTGTTTTAATCCAATTGCTTGTTAATGAAATTTTCCCTGTTATCAAAACCCTAATGGCAAATTACATTTCAAATCATTTTCAATCATAATGGGCATGATCCAATTATGGTTCAAACCACTAAAATTTTGCAAACAATTAAAATTCCATAATTGTTTTAATAAGTGTTGAGTTCATTGGATAAAAATTGATTGAAAAATCAACTCCTTATGATTATTAATGGAATTTCAAATACCAACTTAAAACTCCAAGTAATAATTCAAATTTTGGAATTAATGTGCACAATTGCTTTTACTCATTATTTTGCAAATTAATAAAATTTGTTTATAAAGTTTACAACCCCAAACCATAGTTGAAATCCAACTAACCCTTTAAATTCAAACTAATAAATCCAATTTTGAAAATCAAACTAATGGTTCAAAAGAATTTGGAATCTATGTTAGCATTGCTTTTATTTTCCTGCTTTGAAAATTAATAAAAATATTGCCTAACATAAACCACCCCAAAATCCCCAAATCCTTTTCTATCTCTCCCTTTCATTTCCTTTGCAAAAAAAAAAAAAAAAAAAACAAACAAACAGAAATAATAAAAAGGAAAGCCCAAGGAGAGAACCAACCCCCTTTCCTTCCTTTTCTACCCAGCCCACTTCTTTCTAGCCCAACCCAGTACCACAACCCAGTCCACCCCGACGTCATCCCCAACTACTCCCCGTCGCTGTCTCGGCAGAAAGCAGACAGAGAGCACGCGAGCAGCACCACCACCTGCCCCGATCCTCCTTTTTCTTTCCCCTCCTACACGCCTCCCTCAACCACTCCACCTTCCTCCTCCCCAAGCCAGGATCTCTCCTTCTCCACACCGTCGCCATCCATTCCCCTCTCAATTTCTCCTTCTTCTTCTGTTCTGTCTGAATACGTGCTGAATCGGTGCGCTGCAACGCCATGGCCGGCCCTTGGTGGTGATGTCGTCGACGTCCTGGTCATCGCCGGGCCTGGGACGTGGCGGGAACGGAGTCGGGGAACACCGGGCTTCGCCCTAGTTACCTCGGTCGGGCCGTAGGGCCGCCAGGGCGTCTGCGCCGTCAGCGTTTTCCGCCGCAATTCCTCGGCGCTGCAGCTGCTCACCGTCTGCAGCGACCGAATCCTTCTCTTCTGTCCATCGTCGACCACCGAGGTGAGGTTCCTCTCGCCCTAGGGCTTCCACTTCCTCCCCCCTCTTTCTCTGAACGGTTGCCTTCGAGCAACGTCGTCGAGGGTCGCCCACCGCACGCCATGGCCGCAGAAGGCCTCGCCGGCGAGCGCTGATTGTTTCCGTCAGGTTCCGCGTATCTGTCGAACAAATTCAGTTAAATCTCCCAGCTACTCCTTTTCTTCAGGCCGTGGGTTCTACCAACAGTAGCGAGCGAGTACCGCACTGGTATCGTTCCGATCCGCGCGGCCCTAGCGTCCCGGGTTCGAGACCCCGTGTGCGCAGCCCATTTTTTTGTCCTCCACTGCGCGCGCAGGCCCACCCGTCGGTGGCCCTGTGGCCACCTCACCACGCACCCGCCCGCGTGGCTGCCACGCTGGGCTTGGCCCGCAGGTCAGTGGCACGGGCTGGCCTGCTGCGCAGTAACAAACGTTTCCTGCACGTTTCTTATTTAAGCAAAGTCCCTCAAAAATGACAGATTGGTCCTCTAATTCAATATGCAAATAACTTTCAAATTATAACTCCAAAAATTAAAAGTAAAATATGTACACTGATCCAAATTAAATTATCTATCTTTTGGTACCTTTTGTTTCCTGTTTTGAATTTTCAAAATGCAATTTAAATTTGAATTCAAATAATTCAATTGTAATTTGCAACAATTCATAAATAATTCATACTAATTCCAAATAAGGCAACTAAAATATGTTTTCCATACCATTTTAAATAACCTATTCAAATATAAATTTTGTTTCATGGTTTGAATAATTTAAATTGCCTAAACCATTTAAATCTTGTTTAATTCAATTAAAAAATTGTTAATATTGCTTAATTCATACTTAAATAACCCTAAGTCCAATTTCAAAATGTGAAACATGTAATCCAACTAAAATTTGATGTTCTTTTCAAATATCAACTTTGTTATTTGTTTTGAACATTTTAAATGGTTGAAAACAGCAAATACTTGTGTGTTCCCTTTAAGGCACCCAAAATTCCCTAAGTTAATAATAAAATTCTAAATTGCTACACCCTATCTTAAATTGATTCTAATGTTGTTATTTTGTTGTTTCCCTTTTGCATGCATCATACTAAACCACTAGCACCTGTTGATTAGTTGGAAAACAAATAATTTAACCATAATTCATGGGCTTTTCCTATGCAACTCAAATTGCATATGGGTCCATTTAAATTTGTTTAACTTGTCAACTAGTTTATTTCTACGCATCAATTAAATTGTCCTGCATCCATATCTTGATCATGCTGGATCTTTTGCCGTAGTAGTAATTGTTGCATCCGGTGTTTGTTCGAGGTTCATTGCTTCTTCCCGGATAGGACGTTGAGATGATGTGAGCAACGACAAGTTCTGCTACCTTGCGGGATCTCAGGCAAGTATACTCACTTGCATGCCATATGGCTGCCTTTCATCACTTGTTACCGATTCTTTCCGTTGATTCTTTTCTGCTAGCCTTAGTAGTAGTTGTTTCTGTTACGAACCTATCACATGAATCCTTTAACCCTGATATTGCTTCACCTCCACTCCTATAACCTTTGCTTGAGCCCGTGTCTTACTATTTTTGCTTAGGGTTGTTTTGCTCGAGTCTGTTACCCGTTACTTTCTGTTATTACTCCTTTATGTTCCGGGGGCTCGATGTTCAATCAATCAATCAATCATGCTAATGCTACTGTTAATAATAAATTTGATGATAAGGCACCGGCAGGAGGCCCTTTGTGGTTTTGAGGCCTGCTAGTGTCGACCCTAATAGGAAAAGGGTCTTGTCTACTGATCCATGATGAGCGCACTACCCGCATTTGGGGAGTATGGGCTCCCCCTCAGTTTGACCCGATTCGCATCTCGTCCAAATCGCCTCATTTAGTTCGGGTTTTCCATTTGCTGCATGCATGATCTTGCGAGCCCTTGGTACCCGGGTGGAACTTTCGTAGTCGGCATATAGGGGGACACGTTCTTAGAGTGCTATGAGGGTCCATTTTCTTCTGGGCTCGATTAGCCGTGCGCCCAAGGTGCTTTGGGCTTGATGCGAAGAAGGGTTGGATTGTGTTGAGTGCCCCGCTTGGTGGGAGGCATTCCATCTGGCGGGATATTCATGAGTGTGGTTACTATGGTGCACCCCTGCAGGGTAAATCTTCTCGAGAAGCCGTGTTTTCCGCGGTTATGGATTACTTGGTGAAAGTACTGGCTTACAAGTACTCAGGACAACTTCAACATAATGATCAATCATGTTTCACCCAATGATTAATAACTTGACTAGTAATAGGTTATTCACACAACAAACTTGACTCATCTTTAATACCACGGTGTGAGTTATCCTCGGATTGCTTCTTCGGATAAGGGGCGAGATCCAGGATGGGTTTGTTTGAAGTTATCTTTCAGTTGGTTACTATCCCTCGATCTTATCTCCTTTCTGATAGTTGGAAGTAATAGAATCTCTGTAGTTGGTTAGTGCAGCCTGCTGTCGCTTATTTGCCATAACCCCTTCCTTTCCGTTGATCCTAAAGTATTTGTATCTTGTGATGACTGGCTACGCCGGTAACTTGTGAGTATGGGTTTTATCCCCCTTGCCAGTACTTAACCGTACTGACCCACGAATCTCTTCGTGGCTGCAAATTCCAAATTGCAGTCAACAGGTTTGAAGTTTGACGACGTTAGCTTGGGAATCCCTCCGGCTTGGCCTGGGCAGGGATTGGACGCCTTCGGTTATCTTCAGGACTCTTAGTCCAATTTGGATCTTGTCCGTAGACGGACGTTTGTTTCTTCCGCTGTTATTTGGATCTTTGTATTGTATCAGTTGTAATCCCTGGCTCGTTGAGTCATCTTGTATCTTTCTGATGCTGTTGTAATTGTGGATTATTCGTGAACTATTGTAATGTTATCATAAATGGCAACCTGGAATCGGTTATTATGCGGATTAGGCGGGAATGCTGAAATCTGCATAGTGCCCGATCTCGGGGCGTCACAAATGGTATCAGAGCCTTGGTTTCGATTCCCGAGATTGTTTCGATACGAATGGTTATCGAAGCAACGGGTCCGCAAAGCCTGTAGGATAACCTCGCTAACGGTCGTTGTTTCTAGAGTGTCAAAAACTATTTCTGCTAAACTATTTTGGAAAAAACATCTCGATAGGATTCTTGTTTTCTCCTTATCCATATTCTATTTCCCCTCTCATCTTATTTGTTTTGGAGTCTTTTCCCCTTTGTCTATCTTTCAAATTGTTAGGATCCCACGTGGGTGGACGTTTCCTGAGCCTTTAACCTAATAGGTTCGATCATCGGAAGATTCCTGGTGGAAGAACATCGTCGTCCCTCCGAGCAAGAATCTCTTGTTAGTGGTGTCGAGAAGCCCTTGTTAGTGGTGTCGAGGAGGTCAACTGGAAGCATGAAGAATCGATAGTCAAACTTCTTTCCCCTCCCGGGTTAGCAGGAGGATTGCGAGGGCGCAATCCCTTGTTAGTGGTGTCGTCTGTAACACCTGGGGTGTTACCTTTGGTAGAAAGTGTTTGTTTCCTTTTTGGCTTGCATCATATGCATCACATGAGCATTGCATTCTGTTTTTCAAAGCAACTCAAAAATTCAAACACAATTGAAACTTTCCCACATGTTCAAATTTCCAATTTCAAACTTGCAAACTAAATCACTCAATTGTTTTTCAATAATTTGAAGTTGTTTTAACCCAATTGCTTGTTAATGAAATTTTCCCTGTTATCAAAACCCTAATGGCAAATTACATTTCAAATCATTTTCAATCATAATGGGCATGATCCAATTATGGTTCAAACCACTAAAATTTTGCAAACAATTAAAATTCCATAATTGTTTTAATAAGTGTTGAGTTCATTGGATAAAAATTGATTGAAAAATCAACTCCTTATGATTATTAATGGAATTTCAAATACCTCCTTAAAACTCCAAGTAATAATTCAAATTTTGGAATTAATGTGCACAATTGCTTTTACTCATTATTTTGCAAATTAATAAAATTTGTTTATAAAGTTTACAACCCCAAACCATAGTTGAAATCCAACTAACCCTTTAAATTCAAACTAATAAATCCAATTTTGAAAATCAAACTAATGGTTCAAAAGAATTTGGAATCTATGTTAGCATTGCTTTTATTTTCCTGCTTTGAAAATTAATAAAAATATTGCCTAACATAAACCACCCCAAAATCCCCAAATCCTTTTCTATCTCTCCCTTTCATTTCCTTTGCAAAAAAAAAAAAAAAAAAAACAAACAAACAGAAATAATAAAAAGGAAAGCCCAAGGAGAGAACCAACCCCCTTTCCTTCCTTTTCTACCCAGCCCACTTCTTTCTAGCCCAACCCAGTACCACAACCCAGTCCACCCCGACGTCATCCCCAACTACTCCCCGTCGCTGTCTCGGCAGAAAGCAGACAGAGAGCACGCGAGCAGCACCACCACCTGCCCCGATCCTCCTTTTTCTTTCCCCTCCTACACGCCTCCCTCAACCACTCCACCTTCCTCCTCCCCAAGCCAGGATCTCTCCTTCTCCACACCGTCGCCATCCATTCCCCTCTCAATTTCTCCTTCTTCTTCTGTTCTGTCTGAATACGTGCTGAATCGGTGCGCTGCAACGCCATGGCCGGCCCTTGGTGGTGATGTCGTCGACGTCCTGGTCATCGCCGGGCCTGGGACGTGGCGGGAACGGAGTCGGGGAACACCGGGCTTCGCCCTAGTTACCTCGGTCGGGCCGTAGGGCCGCCAGGGCGTCTGCGCCGTCGGCGTTTTCCGCCGCAATTCCTCGGCGCTGCAGCTGCTCACCGTCTGCAGCGACCGAATCCTTCTCTTCTGTCCATCGTCGACCACCGAGGTGAGGTTCCTCTCGCCCTAGGGCTTCCACTTCCTCCCCCCTCTTGCTCTGAACGGTTGCCTTCGAGCAACGTCGTCGAGGGTCGCCCACCGCACGCCATGGCCGCAGAAGGCCTCGCCGGCGAGCGCTGATTGTTTCCGTCAGGTTCCGCGTATCTGTCGAACAAATTCAGTTAAATCTCCCAGCTACTCCTTTTCTTCAGGCCGTGGGTTCTACCAACAGTAGCGAGCGAGTACCGCACTGGTATCGTTCCGATCCGCGCGGCCCTAGCGTCCCGGGTTCGAGACCCCGTGTGCGCAGCCCATTTTTTTGTCCTCCACTGCGCGCGCGCAGGCCCACCCGTCGGTGGCCCTGTGGCCACCTCACCACGCACCCGCCCGCGTGGCTGCCACGCTGGGCTTGGCCCGCAGGTCAGTGGCACGGGCTGGCCTGCTGCGCAGTAACAAACGTTTCCTGCACGTTTCTTATTTAAGCAAAGTCCCTCAAAAATGACAGATTGGTCCTCTAATTCAATATGCAAATAACTTTCAAATTATAACTCCAAAAATTAAAAGTAAAATATGTACACTGATCCAAATTAAATTATCTATCTTTTGGTACCTTTTGTTTCCTGTTTTGAATTTTCAAAATGCAATTTAAATTTGAATTCAAATAATTCAATTGTAATTTGCAACAATTCATAAATAATTCATACTAATTCCAAATAAGGCAACTAAAATATGTTTTCCATACCATTTTAAATAACCTATTCAAATATAAATTTTGTTTCATGGTTTGAATAATTTAAATTGCCTAAACCATTTAAATCTTGTTTAATTCAATTAAAAAATTGTTAATATTGCTTAATTCATACTTAAATAACCCTAAGTCCAATTTCAAAATGTGAAACATGTAATCCAACTAAAATTTGATGTTCTTTTCAAATATCAACTTTGTTATTTGTTTTGAACATTTTAAATGGTTGAAAACAGCAAATACTTGTGTGTTCCCTTTAAGGCACCCAAAATTCCCTAAGTTAATAATAAAATTCTAAATTGCTACACCCTATCTTAAATTGATTCTAATGTTGTTATTTTGCTGTTTCCCTTTTGCATGCATCATACTAAACCACTAGCACCTGTTGATTAGTTGGAAAACAAATAATTTAACCATAATTCATGGGCTTTTCCTATGCAACTCAAATTGCATATGGGTCCATTTAAATTTGTTTAACTTGTCAACTAGTTTATTTCTACGCATCAATTAAATTGTCCTGCATCCATATCTTGATCATGCTGGATCTTTTGCCGTAGTAGTAATTGTTGCATCCGGTGTTTGTTCGAGGTTCATTGCTTCTTCCCGGATAGGACGTTGAGATGATGTGAGCAACGACAAGTTCTGCTACCTTGCGGGATCTCAGGCAAGTATACTCACTTGCATGCCATATGGCTGCCTTTCATCACTTGTTACCGATTCTTTCCGTTGATTCTTTTCTGCTAGCCTTAGTAGTAGTTGTTTCTGTTACGAACCTATCACATGAATCCTTTAACCCTGATATTGCTTCACCTCCACTCCTATAACCTTTGCTTGAGCCCGTGTCTTACTATTTTTGCTTAGGGTTGTTTTGCTCGAGTCTGTTACCCGTTACTTTCTGTTATTACTCCTTTATGTTCCGGGGGCTCGATGTTCAATCAATCAATCAATCATGCTAATGCTACTGTTAATAATAAATTTGATGATAAGGCACCGGCAGGAGGCCCTTTGTGGTTTTGAGGCCTGCTAGTGTCGACCCTAATAGGAAAAGGGTCTTGTCTACTGATCCATGATGAGCGCACTACCCGCATTTGGGGAGTATGGGCTCCCCCTCAGTTTGACCCGATTCGCATCTCGTCCAAATCGCCTCATTTAGTTCGGGTTTTCCATTTGCTGCATGCATGATCTTGCGAGCCCTTGGTACCCGGGTGGAACTTTCGTAGTCGGCATATAGGGGGACACGTTCTTAGAGTGCTATGAGGGTCCATTTTCTTCTGGGCTCGATTAGCCGTGCGCCCAAGGTGCTTTGGGCTTGATGCGAAGAAGGGTTGGATTGTGTTGAGTGCCCCGCTTGGTGGGAGGCATTCCATCTGGCGGGATATTCATGAGTGTGGTTACTATGGTGCACCCCTGCAGGGTAAATCTTCTCGAGAAGCCGTGTTTTCCGCGGTTATGGATTACTTGGTGAAAGTACTGGCTTACAAGTACTCAGGACAACTTCAACATAATGATCAATCATGTTTCACCCAATGATTAATAACTTGACTAGTAATAGGTTATTCACACAACAAACTTGACTCATCTTTAATACCACGGTGTGAGTTATCCTCGGATTGCTTCTTCGGATAAGGGGCGAGATCCAGGATGGGTTTGTTTGAAGTTATCTTTCAGTTGGTTACTATCCCTCGATCTTATCTCCTTTCTGATAGTTGGAAGTAATAGAATCTCTGTAGTTGGTTAGTGCAGCCTGCTGTCGCTTATTTGCCATAACCCCTTCCTTTCCGTTGATCCTAAAGTATTTGTATCTTGTGATGACTGGCTACGCCGGTAACTTGTGAGTATGGGTTTTATCCCCCTTGCCAGTACTTAACCGTACTGACCCACGAATCTCTTCGTGGCTGCAAATTCCAAATTGCAGTCAACAGGTTTGAAGTTTGACGACGTTAGCTTGGGAATCCCTCCGGCTTGGCCTGGGCAGGGATTGGACGCCTTCGGTTATCTTCAGGACTCTTAGTCCAATTTGGATCTTGTCCGTAGACGGACGTTTGTTTCTTCCGCTGTTATTTGGATCTTTGTATTGTATCAGTTGTAATCCCTGGCTCGTTGAGTCATCTTGTATCTTTCTGATGCTGTTGTAATTGTGGATTATTCGTGAACTATTGTAATGTTATCATAAATGGCAACCTGGAATCGGTTATTATGCGGATTAGGCGGGAATGCTGAAATCTGCATAGTGCCCGATCTCGGGGCGTCACACCGGCCTCAGAACATGCCGGGATACAAGGATCCCACTACATCGACTGTGATACCGGTGGGTCGTGCCGGTGTCGAGCACCTCGGTATGCCTCTCGCCACGGACATGGATCCGGATGTGGTGAGGGCGCAGCACGAGCAGCAGCGACTGGCTTTGCTGCAGGAGGCCCATGAGCTGGAGAAGGTTAGGCTTGAGCTCAGCCTGGATCAAAACGAGTACAATAGAGACCATGGTTTTACTCCTGTATCTAGAAATCCCAACAAGATAGGCATCATTCGTCGCAACCTAGGTGCAGAGCTACCTAGAGATGGTAGAGCTGCTAGCAAGTCCGGTAGCGTAGCTTCTGCTGGTAGGCCGAAATATAGCTCTCCTGCCAAAACCCTTAGAGCTGCAGAGGCAGTTGCTGTCGAGTTTCAGAATCTGACTGGCGAAGCTTGCGCTAGGCAGCAGGAGCGGCTCAATGATCTTGTTCTAGAATCTGGTAGGCAGAATGAGGCTTTCCGGTAGGCTAATCGGGGAGCTGGTGGGTCCCATGTTGTTCATTCGCATGGGCAAGATCCGTAGGACAGGCCTCATCGCCTCTTCCAGGCGGTGAGAGGGCCGAGAGCGTGAACTCTGGGAAGAACAAACATATGCAGGTGTACGACCCAGCTGTCGCCGGAAACAACACGCTGTAGAGCGGCGGCCCGGTCAAAAACACAATGCTGGAGGAACTGGCCGACAGGCTGCCGGAGTTCATCAAGAGGGGCCAGGAGGAAACCGAGATGTCCCATCTCGGCATCATGTAGCTAACCTGGTTCAGCATGTTGTTCAACCACATGTGCTTGTGGCAGTGAGCAACCCGGTCCGGTGTACCAAGACCGCTACAACGACGGGTACTCGGCAATGGAGCAAGCCGGGTATGCCGATCCAAGAGATCTCGCGGCTCGGTTGGGAGGAAGAATGCTGGAGCCAAGTGACGCAAGGTACAAGCTGGACCGAATCTATCGGTCCAAGGAGATAGAAGCAAGAGGCCCGCTCGGGCCAGACATTTTTGGTCCCAGGATCATGGGGGAGCCGGTTGTGGCAAAGTTCCAGCTGGCTAGAGGAACCAAGACCTATGACGGAAGCACCAAGCCAGAAGACTGGTTGAATGACTATGTGACTTCCCTATACGTTGCAGGTGGCAACCGAAGATGGGTTGTTTGGTATGTGCCCCAGATGTTGGAGGGCCCTGCCCGGATCTGGCTCAACAACCTACCCAAAGACAGTGTCAACTGCTGGCTTGACTTCTCGGAAGCCTCCACCAGCAACTTCACCAGCACTTACAAGAGGCCAAACTGGCCACAACAGCTCTCGGCGTGCAAGCACAGAGAAGATGAGACTGACCGCGAATACCTTACTTGGTGGAGCACTCTGAGGAACACCTGTGAAGGTGTGAACGAGTCAGAGGCAATTGCCTGGTTCTCTCAACGTTGCTGACTTGGCACCATGTTGTGGCAGAAACTGCAGAGGGAGATGCCAAGTACTCTCGCCGAGACGATCAAGATTGCAGATATGTATGCTCTCGGCGACCCTACTCAGCCTCTGCTCGATTCCTGTGAGCCGAAGAGAAAACACCATGATGGATCCCAGCGCCATGACCGACAAGACTTCCGCAACAAGAGAAGAGAGAACCGTCCGGATATCCACTATGGGTCGGACCATGTAGCTGCAGTTACTCAGGATCAAGGTGCTGCCGGCAGCAGCCAAAGGCAAAAAACTGCTGGAGCCCTAATACGGGCATCTACTTGTTAGCACGCTAGGACAATAAACTATGATGTATAATGTCTAAGTCCTATGAGCCGCATGTTTTGACCGAGCCTTCAAATTGGCCGGTTTGTATCCAGTTTGAGTCCACCTAGGTTTAGGTTCGAGTCAGTTTTGGTTTGATTTTTTCCAACCGACTAGGGGTTGGCCTCTTATATAAAGAGAGCCAAGGCCTAAGGTTTGGGAGAGGTTGAAAATTATGTAGGACTGAAAGTTCCAGGTTTCCACCGTCCCTAGGGGATTGGCGTGTAGGCGGCGTCTCGGACGTTCGTCAGTTATCTTTGCAAATAAATGCGTGAGTGTTCTTGGATCTGTCAAGGGGGTTCGTGCGTGGCTAGGCGGGGCTCTTGGATCTGCCTAGAGTTGTCGAGCTTGGTGTGAAATAAAAGTGCGAGTGTTCTTGGATCTGCCAAGAGGATTCGTGCGTTTCTCGCCTAAATCTATCCATGTTCTTCATGTTACGTGTGTCGCTCACGTGATTGGGAGGATAATTATCATAGGTGGTTCTTGCGGTGAAAGATCGGGCAAACATGCTACATCATGTGGTATCAGAGCACCAGGTTGATCACCGCGAGGTTCGTCCAGTTGAAAGTTGATCTACAGGTTTGTAAAGATTGGCAGATTTGCTTTTTTTGGAACTGTTGGAAGACGACGAGTTGGCATGTTATTGCATCTCGTCGAGTTGGAGTTTCGTCGTTGTAGTCGAGTTCCTATCGCTAGCCAGCGATCTCCACAAAGTCTGGTTTTGTTCCGCTTGAGAATTAAGAGCAAAAAGCTGCATTGGATTTCTGTGTACGTGGAGCCGTGTCCCATTAGGACTGCATGCACGCAGTGATGGAAAGCAAACAGCGGGAAAAAAATATTGAAAGGCGGCCATCGTGTACGAGCCAGACTCGAGGAAGTTGGGGTTTGCGCGTCGATCAAGGAAAAAAATGGAGTCCGATCTGTGGTTGCTTTTCTTGGTACGTGGATTCTAGTCAAGGAAAAAGGAGTCGTGGAGATTTTGTAATCGTTGTGCCACATGACGGTTAGCAAAGGTCATGGACAAGTCGTGTACGACCAAGACATCAAATGGAAGAAAACGAAAAGAACTGCCAAGGAAAGGTTTCTAAGTCTGTTACACACAGGAATAAACAAAAGCAAGTAGAAGAGCAGCGATCGGATCGGTCCGTACGCAAGGTTGTTGTTTCCTTGAACTTGTCGCTCTGTGGATTCGTTTAGAATTTTGTGCGCGGTAAAAAAAAAAGCTACCGGCTAATTGGCCACAATATATTTTTGCGTGAAAAAAAAGGATATAGGTGCAGATTTGGACGGTTTAAATTTTTGATACAGTTTGCGGCGGACACGAAGACACACAAAAAAGACACCAGTTTATATTTTCAGAGGCGGTGAACTTGGTTCATTTGGATTCAAGGGGTGCAGGAATTTGTCCTGTTTGTCTTGGGTGATGCACTCAGTTGACCTCCACTATTTCAGATTGCATCCGTGGCGTATTCAGCTTATTAGGACACATGGGTACAGGAGTCTGTCCTGCTGCGTTTGGGGTTGTCGGGCAGGCGGAGTTGGAGAAGATCAGGCTTGAGCTGAGTCTAGACCAGCTCGAGTACAACAAGGCTCACGGCTTCACGCCAGTCGCCAGGAGGCCTAGCAGAGTAGGCGCTACGCGGCGCAACTTGGGTGTCGAGATGGCGACAGTTGCGGAGGTGCCCGCGCAGTCCGCCACCGCGAACACCTTCACAAGGCCAAGGTATAGCACACCCGCCAAGACGCTCAGGGCTGCAGAGGCCGTGGCTGCCGAGTTGCCGCGCCTGGATGGAGAGGCGCGTCTCAGGCAGCAGGAGAGGCTCAACGAGTTGGTGTTGGAGGCCGCTAGGCAGAACGAGGAGTTCCGGAAGGCCAACCCGGGTGCTGGAGCTTCGCAGGTGGTTCACTCGCACGCGGCTAGATCTAACGATCAGGCCTCATCTCCGCATCCTAGCCGCGAGAAGAGCCGCAGCGGGCGCTCGGGTAGAGACAGGCAAATGCAGGTGTATGACCCGGCTGCTGCCGCGAAACAGGTTGCTGTGCCGCAGCAGCCCGGGCGGGAACACAACGCTGCAAGAGCAGGCTCTCAAGCCCATCAAGCTCAAAGCCGTGCCCGAGATGCCGCGCGTCCAGGTTCTTCTCGGCAACCCGCGGCTCAGCCTACTCGGCAGAGGCAGCAGCCGCGCCCAGCGGCACCAGTCGCCAACCCGGTGGAGCAACCTGCAGCTGTGCAAGTGGATAGGTATGATGATGGCTATTCGGCTATGGAAATGGCTGGCTATGATATTCATGACCGTGTTGGTGAGCGCGTGTTGGCGCCTGGAGATGCAAGGCACCAGCTGGACCGTATCAGCTTGTCGGCGCGGCTTGAGAGCACGGGTCCTCCTGGCCCCGAGTGCTTTGGCCCGCGCATCATGAACGAGCCTTCCGTGAAGGGCTTCCAGCTCGCAAGAGGCACCAAGAGTTACAATGGCAGCACCAAGCCTGAAGATTGGCTCAATGACTACGTCACCGCGGTCCATATCGCGAATGGCAACAGGAGATGGGCGGTGCGATATGTGCCGCAGATGCTAGAGGGTCCAGCTCGCACTTGGCTCAACAACTTGCCCAAGAACAGCATTAACTGCTGGCTGGACTTCTCGGATGCTTTCATCAGCAACTTCACGAGCACGTACAAGAGGCCGAATAGGCCACAGCAGCTGTCAGCTTGCAGGCAGCGAGAAGACGAGACGGACCGCGAGTATCTTACTCGGTGGAGCACTCTGAGGAACACCTGCGAGGGTGTGAATGAGGCACAGGCCATCACTTGGTTTGCGCAGGGTTGCCGACATGGCAGCATGCTTTGGCAGAGATTGCAGAGAGAGATGCCGAACACCCTGGCCGAGACCATCAAGATTGCGGATCAGTACGCACTCGGCGATCCTACACAGCCACTGATGGACTCCTCTGAGCCGAGAAGAAACTTCAACAGCAGCAAGCGCAACGAGTTCCGCAACAAGCGCCGAGTAGATACTCGGTATGATCCTGAAGAAGTGAATGCAGTGAATGTCGGAGGCGGTGGTGGCCAAAGGCAGAAACCTGCTGGAGCCTACGGGCAGAACCAGAACCAGGGCCAGGGCAACAAGAAGCCGTTCCGTACTGCGCAGTCGGGTGGCGGGAACTCCGAGCAGCCGAAGAAGTTTGTCTTTGACGACATGAAGGATGGCCCATGCAGCTTTCACACTCACCACCCCTCAAGGCCTGCGAACCATACTACTCGGCAATGCGAATGGTGGGATGTGATCAAGAGTGATGGCTTGCCTCCTCCTCCTCCCCTGCCAGCCGCCAATGCTACTGTTCAGCCTACTCGCACACCCGCAGCTCGGCCGCCAGTGTACCCGAGAAGGGAGAATGTGAACCAAGTGGCTTTAGGAGCCAACCAGAACTTCAACAACGAAAGATACCGCAACAACAACAACAACTACAACCGCAACAACAACAACAATGGAAACAATGGGGGCAATGGCTCCAACCAGTACCAAGAGCACCATGAGAGCTATATGATCTTCACGTCCGAGGCAGTCGACAAGCAATCACAGCATAGGCGGGCCATGGAGGTCAATGCAGTGATTCCTGCTGTTCCTCACTACATGTATTTGTGTGACCAAGAGATCAGGTGGACCCGAGCAGATCATCCCAAGGTGATGCCCAACCCGGGTACCTATGCCTTGGTGCTGGATCCTACTTTCCTGGGTCCCGAGAAGAACGTGAGGTTCAGCAAGGTGCTAATCGACAACGGCAGCAGCATCAACATTGTGTACAAGGACACACTCGAGAAGCTTGGCCTGGCCGAGAACATGATGCTGCCTAGCAAGACCACCTTCCATGGCATCGTGCCCGGGATCTCATGCAACCCGATTGGCCGAGTGTGGATTGATGTGCTATTCGGTACCCGGGAGAACTGCCGCACAGAGCGTCTGCAGTTCGAGGTGGTGGATCATCAGAGCCCCTATCATGCTCTACTCGGCAGGCCTGCTCTGAGCAAGTTCATGGCCTCTACTCATGTGGCTTATCTGAAGATGAAGATCCCTGGTCCCAATGGCATCATCACCATCGCTGGCGACTACAAGAAGTCCATGGAGTGTGCCTCAGCTAGCTCCAAGCTGGCAGAGTCGATGGTGATCGAGGCCGAGAAGAAGAAGATGTACGAGGTGGTGGCCATGGCTCAGTCCGCACAAGCTGGCGCACAAGGTGTGCCGAGTACTCAGCATGGTACTACTTTCCAAGCTGCCAAGGAGACCAAGACGGTCCAAGTTGACCCCGAGTTCCCAGACCGCGTGGCCATCATTGGTTCCGGGTTGGCGGAGAAATAGGAAAGCGAGCTCATCCACTTCCTCCGTGAGAATCGGGATGTATTCGCCTGGACTAATGAAGATCTACCAGGAGTCCCGAGGGAGTTGGTTGAGCACTCTTTGCATGTGCGTCCTGACGCCAAGCCAGTGAAGCAGGCTATGCGCCGTTTCGGGGATGAGAGAAGGAAGGCCATCGGTGATCAGATCACCAAGCTGCTGATAAGTAACTTCATCATGGAAGTACTGCATCCGGATTGGTTAGCCAACCCGGTCATGGTCGAGAAGAAAAAGGAAGATCCCAAGGCTGCTACCGCATGGCGAATGTGCGTCGACTACACCGACTTGAACAAGGCATGCCCCAAGGATCCTTTCCCGCTACCTCGCATCGATCAGGTGATCGATTCCACTGCTGGTTGTGAACTGTTGTCTTTCATAGATGCCTACTCTGGTTTCCACCAGATTGCACTCAACCCTACTGATCAAATAAAGACTGCTTTCATTACCCCGTACGGGGCTTATTGCTATCGTGTCATGTGTTTTGGCTTGAGGAATGCGGGTGCAACCTATCAGAGGTGCATGCAGAAATGCTTGCACGACCAGCTCGGCAAGAATGTGCAGGTGTACGTAGATGACATTGTCATCAAAACGAATAAAACACATACTCTGCTTGCCGACCTGGAGGAAACCTTTGCTAACCTACGCAAGTACAAAATGAAACTGAACCCGAGTAAGTGCACCTTTGGTGTACCGGCTGGAAAGCTACTCGGTTTTCTGGTTTCTAGTCGGGGCATTGAAGCCAATCCTTCTAAGATAAAAGCTATTGAGAGCATGTCTTTACCGAGATCACTGAAAGATGTGCAGAAGTTCACGGGTTGTCTGGCATCTCTGAGCCGTTTTCTGGGCCGAATGGGCGAGAAGGCTCTGCCTCTATACCAGCTGATGAAGAAAAGTGACAAGTTTGTCTGGACTCCGCAAGCGGATGTGGCATTCAATGAACTGAAAGCAATGCTGGCTAGTGCTCCCGTCTTGGCTAGCCCGCTACCCAAGGAGCCTATGCTGCTGTACATTGCTGCGACTAACCGAGTGGTCAGCGTGGTGATAGTGGTGGAGCGAGAAGAAGAAGGCAAGAGTGTGCAGCGCCCATTCTATTATCTCAGTGAAGTGCTGTCCAGTTCCAAGCAAAACTATCCGCACTACCAGAAGATGACATATGGTGTGTACCTGGGCGCCAGGAAGCTGAAACATTACTTCCAGGAGCACCCCATCACTGTTGTGAGTTCTGCTCCCATCTCGGATATCATGGGTAACAAAGAGGCGAGTGGCAGAGTAGCCAAGTGGGCGATCGAGCTAGCAGCATATGCTCCCGCGTATACGAGAAGAGAAGCCATCAAGTCTCAGGTCCTGGCGGAGTTCCTTGTGGACTGGGCCGAGATGCAGTATGAACCTCCTGCTCCAGTTTCAAATTACTAGAAGATGCACTTTGATGGCTCGAAAGTAAAGGAAGGCCTTGGTGCTGGTGTCGTGCTCACGTCACCCAAGCGAGATCAGCTCAAGTATGTGTTGCAGATTCATTTCAAGGCATCCAACAATGTAGCCGAGTACGAGGCAGTGGTGCATGGTTTGCGAGTAGCAAAGGAGGTTGGTGTGCAACGCATTATATGCTATGGCGATTCAGATCTGGTGGTGCAGCAAGTCTCAGGTACCTGGGATGCTTTGGATGCCAACACGGCATCGTATCGCTTCCTGGTGCAGTCAATGACTGGGTTCTTCGAAGGCTGTGAGTTTCAGCACATTCACCGAGCAGAGAACGAAGCAGCAGATGAGTTGTCCAAGTTGGGATCTTCTCGGCAATCCATCCCGGCGGGAATCGCCTTGGAGCACTTGAGGAAGCCATCCATCAAGCCTTCCCCCAACTCGGAATCCATCTTTGTTCCTTCTCTGCCAAGTGAAGAATCTGACCCAATGGAGATTGATTGGGGGAGTGCTGCAGGGAACCCGGGGACTGCCGTCCTCTACTTGGGGACTGCCACTCCCTACTCGGGGACTGCCACTCCTTACTCGGGGACTGCCACTCCCTACTCGGGGACTGCCACTCTTTACTCGGGGACTGCCATTCCTTACTCGGGGACTGCCGCCCTCAACCCAGAGGCTGTCGCATTCATTGAAGAAGTTCACGCCAATCGGTCTGGGCTGCAAAGAAGCGCTCCCACTCCTCCTGTGTAACCGCAAGAGCCTGTCCCAATGGAACTGGACGAACCAGTGTTTCCCATACGGGAGACACCGAGTTGGGCTATGCCCATACTATCCTTTCTAAGGGACGGCACTTTACCTGAAGATGAGGTGACTGCGAGGCAGATTCAGAGAAGGTCCAAGGGCTACACTATAGTCCGAGATGTGCTGCACAAGAGAAGTGCCACTGGCGTGCTACAATGTTGTGTGAGCCCGGAAGAGGGAGAAGAGATTCTGGTGGAGATACACCAAGGAGAATGCGGGCACCACGCCTCTTCTCGGGCATTGGTCAAGAAAGCTTTTCGGCATGGCTTCTACTGGCTCACTGCACTGCAGCAAGCTGAAGATATTGTGAGGAAGTGCAATGGCTGCCAGATGTTCGCAAGTAAGATTCACATGCCTGCTTCCGAACTGAAAACAATTCCTATCACATGGCCGTTTGCTGTTTGGTGCTTGGATATGGTTGGCCCCTTCAAGCCGGCTAAGGGCAACATGACACATATCTTGGTCATGGTGGACAAGTTCACCAAGTGGATTGAGGTGAAGCCTATTCGGAAGTGCGATGGGGTCACAGCTGTGAAGTTCGTGAAGGATGTGATCATGAGATATGGCTACCCGCACAGTATCATCACCGACAACGGCACCAACTTTGCAGAGGGGGCAATGGTGCGATTCTGCAGAGATAAGCATATCCGACTAGACGTTGCGTCAGTCGCGCACCCTGCCTCCAATGGGCAAGTTGAGAGAGCAAATGGAATGGTACTGGCAGGCATAAAGCCAAGGCTGATTGAGCCACTGCTTAAAACACCTGGGTGTTGGCTAGAAGAGTTGCCAGCGGTGCTGTGGAGTCTAAGGACTACCCCTAACCGATCAACCGGCTACACGCCATTCTTCTTGGTATACGGGGCTGAGGCCGTGTTGCCAATAGACTTAGAGCATGACTCCCCCCGAGTAACCCTCTACACTGAGGTGGAGGCGAGAGAAGCTCGAGAAGACGATGTTGACCTGCTTGAAGAAGCAAGAGAGCTGACTCTGTCACGTTCGGCTATCTACCAGCAAAACCTGCGGCGTTATCATAGCCGAAAGGTGAACCCAAGGGTTTTCCGAGAAGGAGACATGGTCCTTAGGCTTGTGTAGCGCACAGCCGGGATGCACAAATTGTCTCCTCCATGGGAAGGGCCTTTCATTGTGAGCAAAGCGCTGCACAATGATGCGTACTACCTTGTAGATGTGCGCCCATCGCAGGCGAACAGGGCAGATAAAGCTGGAGAGGAAACCAAGCGCCCCTGGAATGTAGCTCTACTTCGTCGTTTTCATTCGTAAGCAAAGATGTGTATGTACCCTCTTATCCGAGTTGAAATTCTACTCTGCAATCTAAAATTGTTCTCGGGGACTGCCCTCGTCCAAAATCGTTCTAAGTGTTTTTACTCGGCTTGACCCTTTGTCTATTCGGTTGCTCCACTTCAGAACTCATAAGCGCATTGAGTACTGTGTTTAAACCTATATGCCAACTCTTCGACTCTGCTGCTGTCCGAAACCCGGCTTCATGGCGAGCAAGAGAACAAGCAAAAGGTCAATGAGCACACGAAAATCGCTAAGGAAGAAAAAGTGCAGGAGCCGAGTAGAGTGTTTTGTTACTTTTGTTCCCTGTTTCGTCTTCTCGGCTAAGTGGTGGGCTGCGTTACCATGATTGTTTCTAGCGGCTAAGTATTTGCAGCTCTACTCTTTGATTCTTGTGACTCGAATACCAAAAAAGCAACAAGTTGCGGGTAGAGCAGAGATGAAAAGATAGGGTGAATAAGAAATGCAACTCGGGGACTCGCATGGAAACGCAACTCGGCATTGAGCCAGTGTCGCTCAAATTGATTAATGTCGAAATAAACAGAGTGGGCATAAAAACTGTGTAGCAAGCAAAACAAAGATAGTCTATTACATCTGCTCCCGGCATCCCGGGGATCTGATAAGTGTTCGAGTGAAAAAGTTTGCAGATAAAATCAGGTGGAGGTGGCAGTGTTGTCGGTACTGGCATTGGCTGCTGCATCTTCTGTGGTGGCCCTGGCTGCCGCATCCTCCTCGGCGCTGGCATGGGTGGCATCCGCAGCCGACTGGATGGTGGCGGACTCGTTCATCTCGACGTCCTGCTCGGTGGCTGCCAGGTCAGAAGTGGCCGTGGCCACCGAGATGGGCCCCGGAGCTGTAGAGGAACCGGAAGCTTGGCCAGGGGGACGGATCGTGTCGTCAAGAGCGGCTCCTGAAGAAGTACCGAAATCGAGTGGGGCGGTGTCGATGTGCTCGGCCTCCTCATCGCTACTCGAGACGGCCGTGCCCTTCCCCTTCCCGGCCTTGCTCCTGGGGGAATCGAAGAAACCCGACTCCAGATCGGAGTCTGTCTCCTCATCTTCCTCCTCCTCGTCCTCCTCCACCTCGGTGTCGGGCTCGGGGGGGCCGTCGATGTAGATCTCCGTCTCAGCGCACTCCGCCACTCCATACGCGATCGATTTGCGCGTGGCCACGCAGTCGGAGTCCGTCTCCCACTTGGAGTTGTCGCGCTTCCCGCGGATGAGTTGCATGTTAAGATTTTCGTACCAGGAGGAGATGCAGAGAAGCATCAAGTCCGCGCCTGCCCGAGCCCCAGAAGCACGCCACTTCTTCAACTCGGCCTTCACATTCTGTAGCTTGAGTGCGAGGTCCCGGATGGTGGTTGGCTCAGGATCCTCAGGCCAGAAGAGCTTGTGAAGCTCAAAACCCACGCGCACGAGGTCTCTACCAACGCCGGCTAGGCGTTCGAACTGGCCTCGCATCACCAACATGCTGTCTTCAATTTCGGCCCTGGTGTCCTCTGGCTCGCCGTTCGCAGCACGTGCTGCTTGGGCCTTGGCCAGAGCGGGCACGCAGGAAGAAATAATGGCAGGAAAGATTTCTGGGAAAACAAGTAAGAAATTCAGAATCAGAGAAGAAAAGAACCGAGTAGAGGAAGAACCGAGAAGAAATTCGACCGAGAAGAGAAGGATGCAGAGAAGAGAAAGCTTACTCTTAAGCTCGATGTGCAGCGCCTGCAGCTGGGTTTTCCAGGATTCTTCATTGGATATGTGCTTATCCTGGATCTGGCGCAGAGTATCCATCTGCGCGAAAAGCCCAGCATTGGCCTTTGTCAGTACCTCGCATTCCTGCTTGAGGGTCTCGATTTTGGCGTTGAAGGTTGTTTCGGCTTTGGCTTTCTCGGTGATTGCTCTGTCCCTCTCGGCGCCAAGAGTGACAGCATCCTGGAGTGACGTCCGCAGCTGGGTTTGCAGTTCTGCCACCTCTGTGGTGTGGTCCTTCACCAACTCGACAGCCTGGTCGGACAGCTGCTTCTGCACCTCTTCCGGTTTGACGCAGTCTTGATGTTCTTCAACAAACAACTTATGATCTTCTGCGGAGAGACAAACAAGGTTAGCAGAGAAGCAGAGAAGAAACAGAAACATAATCACGCCGGGTAGACGGAAACTCACCTTCTAACTTCTTGATGGTGGCCTCGGCGTTCTCCACAAACGCGCGGCACTTCTCGTGCTCCTCAGCTAAGTTCTTCAGGTTCTCTGCAGAGTAGGAGAGGTTAGCGCAAAATAAAGTAGACGCGGGCGTAAACAGGAAACGCAGTAACCGCATAGCTAAAAGCGTACCTTTCACTTCAGCCAGCTGCTGAGTGCTGTCGCTGGCATTCTTGCTCGCAGCATCCGCAGCTGCCTTTTCTTTCTCCAATGCAGCGATTCGCCTCCTGGCGATAGAGTGATTCCAGAGAAGCACGCGGTATAAGTTGGTCCGCTTCAGGACGCTATCCTGAGAAGCGAGAAGAAAACAAGTTAGACAGAGCAGGAAAGATTCAACCCGAGTAGGAGGCTACTCGGAGAGTATCCGCCTACTCGGCCAGAATCTCGGGGACTGGGTGATGGTAAAGAAGAATGCAGGCGAATAGAAGAGAAGAAAAATTCAACTCAGAAAAGGACAAGTGAAACTTACTGCATAGGATTGCTCGATGTCCTCGGCGTTCTTGCGGTGCAGGAACATCTTGGCAGCGAGAGTGGCGGTGTCGGTGGAGACGGTCATGGGCTTGTATCCCAGATCCACTTTGTTCCAGTCGACGCGCATATGGTCGATTGCGCCGAGACCAAGGCCGTGCCAGTTGTCAGTGCCAAGAACCTTGCTGTCCCATTTGGCGTCGATATAGCCAATGGTATCCAGCACCTGCTCGAGGCTCCGGGATTTTATCGTTGGATCTTGGACTCCCCGAGAAGCAATAGTGACGGACTGGTTCTGATTTGGATGTGGGGGAGGGGAGTTCACGGCTACGGCCTTTCTTCCCCTCAGAAGGGCTAGCTGCTTATCCTTGGGAGAGAAGCCGATGGTGTTCTGATGGCTAACCTTAACCATGTAGTCCGGGAAGCAAGGTTGGCCAGCGGCGATGGCGGCGGCAGTGGTCGCAGTGGCAACCGGGCCGGATTCTCGAATCACCAGTGCTCCACCCGAGGCTGGCGGCGGCATCTGATTCTGATCTCTGGCCCGTTTCTTCGCCTTCTCTTTTTCGGCTCTCTGCTTCTCGGGATCTTCGAGCTTCTTTCCCTCAGCTCTCGCCTTCGCCTTCTCGGCGGCTTCCTTCTCGGCTGCCTCTTTCTCGGCCTCGGACTTCTCGGCGGCTTTCTTCTCGGCTGCCTCTTTTTCAGCCTCGGCCTTCTCGGCAGCTTCTTTCTCGGCTGCTCTTCTGTCAACTTCATCCCTCAGGGCATCAAGGGCCTGCTGCCTGGCAGGGTCAGTTGGCGGCGCCAGGGGCGCGCTATCCGATGCGCCAATCGGCTGGGCGCTACTCGGTGTGGCGCCTGACTGCATGTCGCTCAGTGGGTAGACGTCCGCCATGGTGGCATCCGTGGTGGTGGCGTCCTCTACCCGCTGCTCGCCGGCGGGATTCTCTTGTGCGGCAGCCCCTGTGGTGGGCTGCTCTTGCTCAGCGTCTGGCCGCTCGTGGGTGGCGGTGTCCTGCTTCTCCTGGTCCTGATTCTCCTCAGCATTGCTGGCTGGAGGAGAAGGCGCTCTGCCCTGATGAGCAACAATGTCCCGTGCTGCTGATGATGCACGGTTCTGCTGTTCTGCTTCTGCTCCCTGGGTGTTGGTGGCGTCATCCTCCTCATCGTCAAGATTGATCAGAGGTACTGGTGGTTTATTGGCCTGGTCGGGCGCGAGAACGGCATTCGCGTCCATGGCAGGGCTGCCGAGAAAGAAAGAATCAGAAATTAGAAAGAGATTGGGGAAAACAGCACAGCGCGAGAGGAGAGACGACCGAGAAGGAAAACTTACGCAGTGGTGGAAGGGAGCTTTCGCCTTAATCTCTTCGCGACCGCCTTGGTCGGTTTCTGCTTCTCGATGGGCTTCTTCTTCTTGGCTGGAGGCCCTTGGGCGTCACTGCCAGTCCGCTTGCGGGTGTTGGGGGCTGCGACGGACAGAGGTTTGACGACAAGGACCGCATCGTCCTTGTCCTCGTCATCGTCCTCGTCCTCGTCCTCGTCAGCAACATCATCTGCGGATTCAGGAAAGAAAAGGAGCAAGTCAGAAACAATAATCGGTGGATTGGTATTTTTTGAGAACAAGCAAAGCAAGTGCGCAATTACCTTCAGATTCGTCCTCCGGCCAGTCGCGGAGAGATGATTCGGCCTCGCGTTTCTCTGTTGTGGGGGAGCGTGGGAGATTGATCTGATCCGCGGCATCGAAGGAGGGCACATCGTCCTCCTCGCGATCGGCAGAGAAGTTGCCATCGAAGCGCTCGCAGCTTTCAATTTTCTGGCGAGTAAGGATCTGAAAAACATAGAAGGGTCACAGATTAGCCGAGTATCAGGAAGAAATTCTACTCGGATAGGCGTGCAAACACAAAGCACACTAAGCCTAGGCAACTCACTGATTGTTTCTACCCGGATAGGCGTGCAAACACAAAGCATACGAGGCCTAAGCATGATTGTAGAATATCCTACACGGAAGGGCGTGCAGGCACAAAGCACACTAAGCCTAAGAATTGTTCCCGAGTAGGCTACCCGACAAGGCGTGCGAGTGCAAAACACACTAAGCCTAGGTGATTCGGCTAAGTATCCTACTCGGTGCAGAACGCGATTGCTACTCGCGGCAAGAAGAAGAATTATCTACTCGGAAAGCATATGCAGAAACAGAGTAAGGAGGACGTACCCGCTCAATCGGCTTCGTGCGGCTATACGGGACGAACCCGTACTACCAATTGTCGCTGAGGCCTGTCATCAAGATGGCCCTTGCGTGCCCGGGAACGTCAATGTTGTCGATCTCGATGGTTGTCGTCCTGGTGCAGTCGCGGGGGCCTCCCATGTAGCACATGAGATGGCAGCGCTCCTGCAGAGGCAGCACTCGGCGCTGAATCCAGCAAGCCACCGGATCGTCATTCTTGAGGCCTTGCTCTATCAGCCAACCTAGCCTCTTCTCTATCTCGATGGCGTTGTCGTCATTGGCGGGCTTCTCCTTCCAGTTCTTCCCGGTGGGAGCACGGAGGCTCTAGGCGGGAAGGTTGATCCTGTCATTTATCTGGGCTCCTTCGGCGGCGGGGATGTTCTTGACATAGAAGAACGTCTTCTGCCACAGTCGAACGGAGTCCAGCCCCTTGATTCGGGGGTGGTTCGTCCCGGTCCGCTGCACCATCATGGCGCAGCCGGTGTCGGTTGCGCGGCCGACGCCCGCGCTGTCCTTCTTCCCGACAGTCTGCTGGCGGAGGTGGAAGTACCTCAGCCAGGTTTCCGACGTCGGGTGGATGCCGAGGAAAGCCTCGCACACCACGGCGTGGTAGGCGAGGAAGACGACGGCGTTCGGCGGCAGATGATGCATCTGAAGGCCGAAGTGGTCAAGAAACTTACGGAGGAACTCGGAGGCCGGCAGTCCGAAGCCGCGCTCGAAGTGCGACATGAAGACGACGCGCTCACCCTCCCGCGGGGTTGGCACGACTTCATTGTCAGGCGCCCGGCACTCCACGCCGGGAAGAACTCGCCTGGTATTAACGAGCCAGGCGAAATCCTCACTGGTAACGATCGAGCCCGCCCAGCCGGCTTTGGCCATTGTTGCAAGCAGGAGGAGTGGAAGAAATTGGACGGAGTTGGTTGGGCGAATTGAGTCCGCGGCGGCGCGAAAGCTTGCGCGGCGGCGGAGAGCTCGGTGGCGGAGGAAAGCAGAGGACGAAAGAGGAATAGTGCAAGGGAAGGGGAAAAGGAAGTTACCGGCGGGGGTATTTATACCCTCTCCGCGATTTTACCGTTACCATCGGCGTAGTGGGATCAATCGTGGCCATGATTGCTGTGTGGTGGGGCCTGTGGCCGAATAGAAACGCACGTAAGCGCGGAACGCGCGCGTAACGGCCACAGTAGATCCCACGATCAGATCGTGGCCTATTATTACGATTGATGGGACATAACGAGCCGGTGGGCCCGCCCCGTGAAAACTGGGCGCGTGGCACGATGTGTCGTGGGCAGCGAAACGACAGGGTCGTGGATGCTTGACACGCGTCCGGCTGCGGTACGGACGGCTGGATAGCGCCCTACGCCGCAACGGCTCAATTCAAGAAAATTCTCTAAGTCTTTTTACTCGGTTGCCGAGTAGAAAGCAAGTGCTACTCGGAAGACAAGAGACAGAAGATACTTGTCAGAGTGCTACTTGGAGGCCGTTTACTCGACATCTTGAGGTTCAAGGGCTATGAGGCAAAATTTGGTTTTAAGCTGGCAGAGCCTAGTGCACGAGTTCGCAAGACTCAACCAGCTTCGGGGACTGCTGTCGGGGGGTTACCCCCGAGTAGGGTAAAGGCAAGTGGTAAAGGCGGCTTACAGAAGAGAGGCTTGGTCGAGTAGCCGACTACCTGGTACTCGCTACCCGGTCGACTGCTACTCGGTCTCACCTCAAGATGACCAGAAGGATATATCAATCAAGTTCTATCCTTTCGAGTAGAAGAGTTGGCCCGAGTACAATTGGCGGGAACAATTGGCGGGAACCTACTCGGGCCAGAAAGTCAAAGGAGCCGTTCTGACACAGGATCCCGCGTATCCTGGGTCCGTACTTGGCAGCATTCGAACTACTGTTCATCTGGGACCGGCCTGCCTGACAGTGACAGCATGGAAGCAGGCCGTGGCAGGATAAGGGGGGCCTACTCTGTGCCTAGGTACAGTGATACCAGTCTGTCCCCTAGTTTTGCCCAACGACTTTCCAGATGAAGCCAAGGTTAGGAACCAAAGCTGTCAGCGGGAACCCGGAAGAAGGACGGTGTGCACACTATGTCGACACTTGTCCATGTTTGGACGTATCCGGCTGGGCACCAGGTATATAAGGTGCCCCGCCGCCTCCTGCGCGAGGCATGCTCACATTGAACCCTAGAAACCCTAAGTTCTTGACCTAGCTCTACTCGGAGAGAGGAAAGTGGCTATTCGGTAGCGATATCACTTGTACTGTGGCTACTCGGAGAAACATCATAATACATACAGAGAGGCAGGAGTAGGGGTTTTACCTCCTCACGAGGGCCCTGAACCTGGGTAGATCGTGTTGTTTGCAGTGTGTTGTTCTTACCTCGCGCGGCTACTCGTCGCGTGATCCCTCCCCGGACACCTCCAGCGTCCTTCGTCCCCACATCTTTAGCCATCCCATGGCATCTGCCGTGACACCACCACGACAGGGGTGGTTTGTATGCTGCGTTTCCATTTGCAGTCCGAAAGTTATGTGTCCAAATCTGGTTGGTGGTGCCAAACATGAAGGGCACCAAGAACGAGTCTAGCTAGCCGAGAGGAAGGATGTGGTATGGCAGGCCAGCAAGACTTGAGGATGTAGAAGCGTGGCGATATGATAATTTGACGCCACAAGCGCCGGAGAAGACCTTCTGGCGTTGAGGATAACACCTTTTGAAGAAAGGGAGGATGATACGGGCATCTACTGGTTAGCACGCTAGGATAATAAACTACGATGTATAATGTCTAAGGCCTGCGAGCCGCATGTTTTGGCCGAGCCTTCTAATTGGCCGGTTTCTATCCAGTTTAAGTCCAACTAGGTTTAGGTTCGAGTCAGTTTTGGTTTGGTTTTGTCCAACCGACTAGGGGTTGGCATCTTATATAAAGAGAGCCAAGGCCTAAGGTTTGGGAGAGGTTGAAAATTATGTAGGACTGAAAGTTCTAGGTTGCCACCGCCCCTAGGGGATCGGCGTGTAGGCGGCGTCTCGGACGTTCATCAGTTATCTTTGCAAATAAAGGTGCGAGTGTTCTTGGATCTGTCAAGGGGGTTCGTGCGTGGCTAGGGGGCTCTTGGATCTGCCTAGAGTTGTCGAGCTTGGTGTGAAATAAAGGTGTGAGTGTTCTTGGATCTGCCAAGAGGGTTCGTGCGTTTCTCGCCTAAATCTATCCATGTTCTTCAGGTTACGTGTATCGCTCACGTGATTGGGAGGATAGTTATCATTGGTGGTTCTTGTGGTGCAAGATCGGGCAAACATCCTACATCAAGCCCAGTACGGGCAGAACCAGACTCAGGTCCAGAACTTCAAGAAGCAGTACAACACTCCCAAGCAGAACAATGCCTCCCAGGAGTCCGGATATCCTCCAAGATTTGTCTTTGAGAACATGAAGGATGGGCCATGCAGCTTTCACAATTGGCATCCGAGTAGGCCAGCCAACCACACTACCCGGCAGTGCAGCTGGTGGGACCGAATCAAGAGCGAGGGCTTTGGTCAGCTGCCTCCTCCTCCTCCTCTTCCGCTCTCGGGCGCCAATGTGCACCCTATCCGGGCAGCTGCTCCCAGGCCGACCGAGAACCAGAGGAGGGAGAATGTGAATCAAGTGGCAGTGAGCCAACAATAGCTACAACCGCAACTACAACAACAACAATTGCAACAACAACTACTACACCCGCAACAACAACCGCAATAACAACAATGCCAACCAGAACAACAACAGCAATGGTGGTGCTGGGGACCGGAACCACTACCAGGAGCATCATGAGAGCTACATGGTGTTCACCACTAAGCCGGATGACAAGCGATTCCAGCGCAGGCGTGCGATGGAGGTGAATGTCGTGATGCCGGCTGTGCCACATTACATGGATTGGTGTGACCAGGAAATAGTCTGGTCCATAGCAGATCATCCCAAGATAATGCCCAACCCGGGTACATATGCTCTGGTGGTGGACCCCACTTTCTTGGGGACCAAGAAGAATGTGAAGTTCAGCAAGGTGCTGATCGACAATGGGAGCAACATCAACATCATGTACCGAGATACCATGGAGAAGCTCCGCCTTGTCAAGAACATGCTGCTACCCAGTCGGACTACATTCCATGGCATTGTGCCGGGAGTGTCTTGTGCCCCCATTGGCCCTGGCACAGGCAGCTCAACTCGGTATGCCTGGCATGCCCAGCTCTCAGCATGGAGCCACATTCCAGGCCTCCCAACAGATCAAGAAGGTGCAGATTGACCCGGAGTTCCCGGAGCGTGTGGCCATCATTGGCACCGGGTTGCAGGAGAAATAGGAAAGCGAGCTCATCCACTTCCTTCGTGAGAATCGGGATGTCTTCGCGTGGTCCAATCAAGACCTGCCGGGGGTCCCGAGGGAGGTGGTTGAGCATTCTTTGCATGTGCGGCCGGATGCCAAGCCGATAAAGCAAGATATGCGCCGCTTCACGGCTGAGAGGAAGGAAGCCATTGGTGACGAGATCACAAGGCTGCTAGAAAATGGATTCATCATGGAGGTACTGCATCCGGATTGGCTGGCCAATCCGGTCATGGTGGAAAAGAAGAAGGATGACCCCATGGTCGCTGTGGTGTGGCGCATGTGCGTAGACTACACCGACTTGAACAAGGCCAGCCCCAAGGACCCGTTCCCGCTACCCCGGATAGATCAGGTGATTGATTCCACTACCGGGTGCGAGCTTTTGCTTTCATTGATGCCTACTCTGGTTTCACCAAATACCTTTAAATCCGGCTGATCAAATAAAGACTGATTTTATTACCCCGTACGGGGCTTATTGCTATCGTGTTATGTGTTTTGGCTTGAGGAATGCTGGGGCTACTTATCAGAGATGCATGCAGAAATGCCTGCATGAGCAAATTGGCAAAAATGCGCAGGTGTATGTAGATGACATTGTCAACAAAACAAAAGAAAAACACACTCTGCGGAGCGATATTGAGGAAACATTTGCTAGCTTGCGCAAGTACCGGATGAAACTGAATCCGACCAAGTGCACATTTGGCGTCCCGGATGGCAAGCTACTTAGCTTCTTGGTATCCAGTCGGGGCATTGAGGCCAATCCTTCAAAGATAAAAGCTATAGAGATCATGTCTTTGCCGAGATCACTTAAGGATGTGCAGAAGTTTACCGGGTGTCTGGCTTCTGTTAGCCGGTTCTTGGGCCGAATGGGCGAGAAGGCCTTGCCTCTCTATCAGCTCATGAAGAAAAGTGACAAGTTTGTCTGGACCCCACAAGCTGATGTGGCATTCAAGGAACTCAAGACCATGCTGGGCAACGGTCCTATCTTTGCATCTCCATTGCCTAAGCAGTCAATGTTGCTCTACATTGCAGCCACCAACCGAGTTGTGAGTGGTGGTGGAGCGAGAAGAAGAGGGAAAGTTGGTGCAGAGGCTAGTGTATTACCTGAGTGAGGTGCTATCCAGCTCCAAGCAAAACTACCCGCACTATCAGAAGATGACATATGGGGTCTACCTGGGTGCCAAGAAGCTGAAGCACTATTTGCAGGAGCATCCAATGACAGTGGTGAGCACTGCTCCCATTTCCGAGATCATGGGCAACAAGGATGCAACTGACTGGTAGCCAAGTGGGCAATTGAGCTAGATGCTTACACCCCGTTGTATGTGAGAAGAAAAGCCATCAAATCCCAGGCCCTGGCCGACTTCTTTGTTGACTAGGCTGAAATGTAGTATGAGTCTCCCTTGCCGGAAACAAACTTCTGGAAGATGCATTTTGATGGCTCCAAGGTAAAAGAGGGACTCGGTGCCGGTGTTGTACTCACCTCGCCCAAGTGGTATCAGCTCAAGTATGTGCTACAGATCCACTCCTCGACATCCAATAATGTTGCCGAGTACGAAGTCTTGGTCCATGGGCTGAAAATTTCCAAGGAGATTGGAATCTGGCGGATTGTCTGCTATGGTGACTCAGATCTGGTGGTTCAACAAGTCTCGGGGACTTGGGATGTGTTGGATGCCAACATGGCATCTTACCAGTTCCTTGTCCAAAATATGACCGGATTCTTCATTGGGTGTGAGTTCCATCACATCCACCGAGCTGAGAATGATGCAGCGGATGCTCTGTCCAAGTTAGGATCTTCCCGGCAATTCATCCCACCCGGGATTGCTCTAGAGCACTTAAGGAAGCCTTCCATCAAGCCATCACCCAACCCGGAGTCTATATTCATCCCGGCTGTGCCCGACTCAGGAGTTGTTCCAATGGAGATTGACTGGGAGAGCTGAAAGGAGAACCCGGGGACTGCTCCATCCAACCCGGGCACTGCCTCTGCAAACCCGGGGATTGTCACATTCATCGAGGGGATCATTTCTCAATACTCGGGGACACGGGGACTCTTCTCCAACTCAGAGCAAGTCATGACAGCTGATCCAATGGAAGTGGACGAACCAGTGTTTCCGATCCGGTAGACACCGAGTTGGGCCTTGCCCATATTATTGATGAAGACATCCCTAGCTCTTCACCTATTGTTACACATGAGGATGCTCCAATAAAAGCTAATGAAGTAAGGATTTGTCCAATGAAAAGATCAAGAACCAAGCTATTACAACAATAGGTGAATTCACTCCTACTTGAGTATAATGTTTATAATTGTCAGAACTTTATACTACCTAAATCCATGCACTTATGTATTCTCAGGTTTATTGATAACACAATCATGAATGGAGAACATGAAGAGGAGATACACATGGATGGAGATGGACTAGAAGAGGAGACGGAGATCAAGTACTAGCATGGTGAAAACAACAAATAACAAATGTTATGCTGACAAGGGCATGGTTCCTCCACAAGGTCAAATGCACTAAGTGTGGAAAACAATGCCTTTATGTTATTCCACACTCATGGATGGAAAAAGCAAGAGGAGAGCGCCCACAAAGAAGATCTATGCGCCATATGGAGTCCTAGTAGTGTTAGGATTGGTTTGTATACCAATTTGGCCGCACCCCCCTTCTTTGGGGTCGGTTTGTATCTATTGTGAGTCGGTTTGGGTTGTGTCCACCCAAACCAGGAGTCCTAGTCCTAGTAGGTTTGGTTCCTGCGCAAGGGAGCCCCCTTGTGGCCGCACCCCCTCTCATATATACCCCTTGGGGTACATAGGAGAGGTTAGACTATGTTAAATCATAAACCCTAGACCTCTAGATTGAAACAGCTTGTAAGCCTTCATCTGGAAGTTCATCTGCAAACTTTACGTGTTACCTGCTGTTCCACTGGGAATAAGAAGGTACAAGACCACTTGTAGTCGGTGGATTACTTGTGCAATAGTGTGGAGTTGAGAATATCCTTGGGGTTGCTATCTTTTGCATTGGCATCAGGGATCAGCCGGGAGAGTTCTTAGTGGCGCACTAGTTATCATATTGAAGTTATCTGTGAGTTCACTGAGAAGATTGGGCCACCCCATATCATCTTGGTATCAGATTTACAGGTTGCCTTGGTGAGCTATCAAATTTCCCTTTAGTTTTGAGTGTTTTTATTACCTATCATGAAAATTGCCCCACAAAAATAGTTTAGTTCTTGCCATCACCCTAGATAATCACCTTAGTTTCATTACTATAGCTGTTTTTGTGTTTGATTTTGTGTTCCTTTTTGTCTTTTTAGATTTCTTATTTTTCGGCTAGGGTTAGGGTTCTTTGTTCCCCTGGTCGAAATCATATCCAAAAACCACAAAAATATCGAGTTCGGGTGTGTTTTCCTATTTCCAAGCCGAGTTGCACTCGCAATCCTACCGCGGCACAAAAACCTACCTGTTTCGCTGCCGCCATCGCCTACCGCTGCCGCCTCCTACTCGAACTCGGAAATCTATCGCCTTACGGTTACAAATCCCGCCCGCGCACCGTGCCACTCCTTACCACCGCATCCACGGCGCGCTGCCGCAACAACGCATCTGCTCGAAACGTTGCTGCGCGCTGCTGTCCACTGCCGTGCCCACGTTACGCCCGCAGCTGCTGTTTTTCGCTGTAACACGCTTACCAACCGCCGTATAGCACGCGCGCGCGCAGCCTTGGCAGGAATTTGAGCTGTTTTTTGCTGCCGTGTGCTAAAAATCTCTGCCGTGAGCTTTGTGAGTTGTTTTTACTTAGTTTTTCTTTGTTTTTCTTTGTTTTCCCCGTTTTTATCACTAGGACCAATACATCCATACTTTGTGAACCATAGACACTGCCTTTCTACAACATTTTAATAGGAACTTGCCCACAAGTATAGCTATTTTGTGCTCTGACAGGTTGCTCAATTTTCATCACCACCATTGTGTTCACTAGTTTTTTTTGTTCATTTTGCTCCTAGTTGTGTTTAAGGCCATTGAAAAATACAAAAAAAAATAGAAAAAGAGTAAAAGCATAAAAAAAGAGAAAAGAGAAAAACAGAAAATTGCAAAGGGGCCATATTGGTACTATTGTTTCTAGTTGAGCTTGCCATTGTGACACTTGGTTTTTCATTGAGCAATCTTGTGCCTGTCAATTAAGAGCCTAGCTAGTGAATTTCTAGTGCATTGCAAAATCTCATCCATATATTTGCTTTGCCACATTTGTCTCCATTATTGTGTGAGTTTCTTGGGTATTTTTATATCTTCACAAAGACAGCAAATAGGACTTGTTACTTTGGTGATTGTTAGATATCCATACCAAGCCCCACTAAATAACCTTTTTGATTTTGTGAGAGTTAAAAACCTGGGTATTCTCTTCTTCACATCAAAGTACATTAATTGCCTCTACTTGTGGTAGGTATTTCTATTCACTTTGGAAGGGTAAGATAACCTATTGTCTTGCTAGATTTTTGAGTGAGTTGTGAGAGAACACCACAACCTATACTTGTTTCTGTTTCACTAACCTACTAATGGATCCTTCTAGTGATGATCTTGTGCAGCAAAAGAAGGACCATAAGGAGGGAGTAAATTGGAGGGAGTATGAGGCTCTAAGAGATGTTTTGACAAATCAAATGAGAGACAATCATAAAGAATTCAAGGAATATGTCAATGATGCATGTGATCCATTATACACTACTTTCCAAGGATTGGAGACCAAGGTGGATGAGACCCATAAGTTGGCGGAGAAGAACAATGGGGAGGTGAAATCCATCAATGATGCTATTGCTCAACTAGCTACTACACTTGCTGGTCTTCAAACTATGATTAAGGCAAGGCTACCAATTGTTAATGATGATAATGATAGTGTCCATAGTGATGGTAATAATGGATTGGAAGATAATATGGGAGTGGATCCACATCTTGGCCATGGAGCTAGAGGAGATAGAGGCCGAGGAGGACCTCAAGGCCGAGCCCATAATTTTGTGGCAAGGAGAGTGCCCAATAATGTGGTTCCCGAAAATCAAAGAGAGGATGGTTTGAGTAAGCCAAAATTCTCTATTCCTTCTTTCAGTTTTGATACTATGGATGTGGAGGAATATTTACTATGGGAGCCAAAAATTGAGAAGCTATGGAGATTGCATGATTATAGTGAGGATAGAAAAATCAAATTGGCATCTTCTGAGTTTGATGGATATGCTCTTAGATGGTGGGATACTACTGTGAGAAAGAGGCAAGAGGATGGTGAGTTACCCATTGTCACTTGGAACACCATGAAGAGAGTCATGAGGGATAGATTTGTTCCACCAAATTACATAAAGAAATAATTTGATCAATTTCAACAATTGAGGCAAGGTACTATGACTGTTGATGCTTATTATCAAGATATGGAATTAGTTACGCAAAGGGCACATGTGAGAGAGAAATTGGAGCAAACAATGCAAAGGTTTCTTTCAGGTTTGAATTATAAAATCAAGGGCATTGTTAGGCATCACCAATATCATGATATGCATGAATTATTACATCATGCTAGGGAGGCCGAATCACACATCAATGAGGAGTCAAAAATTACAGCAAGGACAAGGAGTAGATTTCCCTTGAGATCATCTACTATGCCTAGTACACCACCTCCTCCATCTACAAGCCGTGGTGTTTCATCATCCAAGGCCGAGCCTAGTACCTCTATTGCAAAGAAATCATCACAACCAGCTGCAAGTACCACGGGTTCAAGTGCTTCTACTACAAGGAATAGAGATATTACATGTCATACATGTGGAGGAAAGGGGCACTTCAAGAGGGATTGTCCAAATACAAAGGTGATGATTATCAATGAGAACAATGAGTATGAGACAAGTGACGATGTTCGTCCTAATGATAATGATGATGATGGTGGTTATTTGAGTGATACTCCATTGGATGCCTATGCTACTACTATGCCATCTATTATTTGCACACAAAAATCATTGAGTGTTATTCCTAGTCCTGAAAATCAAAGGTGCAATTTGTTTCAAACAAAGGCTGTTATTGGTCCTAATATGGCTTGCAAAGTCATTATTGATGGAGGGAGTTGCAGGAATTTGACTAGCAAAGATTTATGTGTAAAGCTAAATTTGAAATATTTACCACACCCTTGTCCTTATCATATCCAATGGTTGAGTAGCTCGGGACAAATGAAGGTGACTCATATGGTGCGTGTGGAATTTCAAATTGGACCTTTTAAGGATACTATTGAGTTTGATGTGGTGCCCATGATAGTTTGCCACTTATTATTGGGAAGACCTTGGCAATTTGATAGAAGTGTGAAGCATGAAGGAAGAGCAAATACTTATGAGTTGCATCATCATGGGAATACTATTATTTTGAGGCCTATGACTCCACAACAAATTGCAAATGAGTCCCAATCCAAAATTGATATGAGAGTGGAAAAAGAGAGAGAGGGATGAGGGATCACAAACATCACAAGCCTTGGGGAGTGATAGTTTAGCCAATTCGAGTGGTAAAAAGAGAGAGAACCTATTATGCATGTTAGCCACTAAAGAGGATTTGAGGGAATTTAGGTTTGATCCTACATTAGTCCCTATTGTGCTTATTCACAAGGGAGAGATTTTGGTTTCTAATCACATGACCCCTATTCCTCTTGGTGTTTTTCATGTGTTGCAGGATTTTGATGATGTTTTTCCAGGAGATATTCCCTCGGGATTGCCACCATTGAGATGGATTGAGCATCAAATTGATTTAATTCCTGGAGCATTTTTACCAAACCGAGCCCCTTATAGAGCCAATCCACAAGAAACAAAGGAGATACAAAGGCAAGTACAAGAGCTACTAGATAAAGGTTATATTCGAGTTAGTCTTTCTCCTTGTGTTGTCCCGTTATTTTGGTTCCTAAGAAAGATGGTACTTGGCGCATGTGTGTAGATTGTAGAGAAATTAATAACATCAGTATTCGTTATCGTCATCCTATACCACGTTCAGATGACATGTTAGATGAATTAAGTGGTGCTACTCTTTTCTCTAAAATTGATTTGCGTAGTGGATACCATCAAATAAGAATGAAAGAGGGAGATGAATGGAAAAATGCATTTAAAACCAAATTTGGTTTATACGAATGGTTAGTGATGCCTTTTGGTTTAACTAATGCACCTAGTACTTTCATGAGACTAATGAACCATATTTTGAGAGATTTTATTGGTAGATTTGTGGTAGTTTATTTTGATGATATTCTCATATATAGCCACAATGAACATGATCATATTAATCATATTAGACAAGTTTTGCAAGTGCTAAGAGAAAATAAATTGTATGGTAATCTTGAGAAGTGCACTTTTTGCAAAGATAAGGTCATCTTTTTGGATATGTAGTTTCTAAACATGGGATTGAAGTTGATACATCAAAAATTGAAGCTATTCGAAATTGGCCAATTCCGACTAATGTGAGTCAAGTTAGAAGTTTTAATGGGCTTGATAGTTTCTATAGAAGATTTGTGCCTAATTTTAGTACTATTGCTACCCCTTTAAATGATCTAACTAAAAAGGGTGTTGATTTCGAGTGGGGTGTTGCTCAGGATGTTGCTTTTGATACTTTGAAAGAAAAGTTGATTTCGGCCCCACTTCTAATGCTACCAAATTTTGATAAACAATTTGAGATTGAATGTGATGCTAGTGGCATAGGTATTGGAGGTGTGTTAATGCAAGAAAAGAAACCTATTGCCTATTTTTCTGAAAAATTAAATGGTGCACAATTGAATTACTCTATTTATGATAAAGAATTTTATGCACTTGTGAGAGTTTTAGAGGTGTGGAAACATTATTTGTGGCCTAAGGAATTTATTATTCATAGTGATCATGAGGCATTAAAATTCTTAAAGTGTCAAACAAATTTGAATAAAAGACATGCGAAATGGGTTGAGTTTATTGAATCTTTTCCATACATAATTAAACATAAAAAGGGATTGGAAAATGTAGTTGGTGATGCTTTGTCAAGAAAGAATATGATACTCTCAAATTTAGAAATTAAGGTTTCGGGTTTGGAGGGTATTAGAGATTTATATGATGAAGATAATGAATTTTCTATGCCATTTAATAAGTGTACTAATGTTAAGGCATGGGATAAATTTCATATACATGATGGATACTTGTTTAGAGCTAACAAATTATGTATTCCTGAGTGTTCTTTGCGTTTGTTCTTAATACAGGAATCTCATAGTGGAGGATTAATGGGACACTTTGGAAGAGAGAAGACATTGCTTATGTTGGCTGAAAATTTCTATTGGGCACATATGAGAAGAGATGTGTATAGATTGGTGCCAAGATGCATTACTTGCAACAAGTCAAAGCTAAAACCCCACGGATTATACACCCCATTGCCATCACCTAGTACACCATGGGAGGATATAAGTATGGATTTTGTTTTGGGCTTGCCAAGGACAAAAAGAGGACATGACTCTATCTGTGTGGTTGTGGACAAGTTTTCAAAGATGGCTCACTTCATTGCTTTCCAAAAGAGTGATGACGCTTCTCACATTGCAAATTTATTCTTTAGAGAAATTGTGAGATTACATGGAGTGCCAAGAACTATTGTTTCAGATAGAGATGTCAAGTTCATGAGTTACTTTTGGAGGACACTTTGGGGTAAGCTTGGCACTAAGCTATTATTTTCTACTACTTGCCACCCCCAAACTGATGGCCAAACCGAGGTGGTTAATAGAACATTGTCCACATTATTGAGAAGCATGATCAAGAAAAATTTGAAGGAGTGGGAGGAGTGTTTGCCCCATGTGGAATTTGCATAAAATAGAGTTGTGCATTCAACTACTCAATTATGTCCTTTTGAGGTGGTTTATGGTTTCAAGCCTATTACTCCTCTTGATTTATTACCACTTCCTACACAAGAGAGAATTAATATGGAGGCATAAAAAAGGGCTGATTTTGTGAAGAGAATTCACGAGAAAACAAAAGAGGCAACTGAGAAGAAAGGAAGACATGTGTCTGAAAGAGTAAACAAGAAGAGGAAAGAAGTAATATTTCGGCCAGGAGACATGGTGTGGGTGCACTTTAGAAAGGATAGATTTCCCACATTGAGAAAATCAAAATTGATGCCTAGAGGTGCTGGTCCTTATAGAGTTATTTCAAGGATCAATGATAATGCATACAAGATTGACCTCCCAATTGATGAGTTTGGTGTTAGCAATTCTTTTAATGTGGCTGATTTGACACCTTACCATGGAGATGATTTAGCATCGAGGTCGATGCCTTTTCAAGAGGGGGAGGATGATGAGGACATCCCTAGCTCTTCACCTATTGTTACACATGAGGATGCTCGAATAAAAGCTAATGAAGTAAGGATTGGTCCAATGACAAGATCAAGAACCAAGCTATTACAACAACAGGTGAATTCACTTCTACTTGAGTATAATGTTTATAATTGTGAGAAATTTATACTACCTAAATCCATGCACTTATGTATTCTCAGGTTTGTTGATAACACAAGCATGAATGGAGAACATGAAGAGGAGATACACATGGATGGATATGGACTAGAAGAGGAGATGGAGATCAAGTGCTAGCATGGTGAAAACAACAAATAACAAATGTTATGCTGACAAGGGGATGGTGCCTCCACAAGGTCATATGCACTAAGTGTGGAAAACAATGCCTTTATGTTATTCCACACTCATTGATGGACAAAGCAAGAGGAGGGCGCCCACAAAGAAGATCTATGCGCCATATGGAGTCCTAGTAGTGTTAGGATTGGTTTGTATACCAATTTGGCCGCACCCCCTTCTTTGGGGTCGGTTTGTATCTATTGTGAGTCGGTTTGGGTTGTGTCCACCCAAACCACGAGTCCTAGTCCTAGTAGGTTTGGTGCCTGCGCAAGGGAGCCCCCTTGTGGCCGCACCCCCTCTAATATATACCCCTTGGGGCGCATAGGAGAGGTTAGACTACGTTAAAACATAAACCCTAGACCTCTAGATTGAAACAGCTTTTAAGCCTTCATCTGGAAGTTCATCTGCAAACTTTACGTGTTACCGGCTGTTCCACTGGGATAAGAAGGTACAGGACCACTTGTACTCGGTGGATTACTTGTGCAAGAGTGTGGAGTTGAGAATATCCTTGGGGTTTCTATCTTTTGCATTGGCATCAGGGTTCAGCCGGGAGAGTTCTTAGTGGCGCACTAGTTATCATATTGAAGTTATCTGTGAGTTCACTGAGAAGATTGGGCCACCCCATATCAATTATCCTTTCTGATGGATGGCACCTTGCCGAGTGACGAGGTCACAACCAGGAAAATACAGAGAAGATCCAAAGGCTACACCATCATCAACAAAGAGCTGCACAAGAGAAGCGCTACCGGTGCACTCCAACACTGCGTCTAACCAAAAGAAGTAGAAGAGATTCTCAGAGAGATACACCAAGGAGAATGTGGGCATCATGCCTCTTCTCGGGCCTTGGTCAAAAAACCATTTCGTCATGGATTCTTTTGGCTCACTGCAATGGGTGCCAGAGGTATGCAAGCAAAATCCACATGTCAGCTTCCGAGTTGAAGAAAATTCCCATTACTTGTCCATTTTCTGTTTGGTGCTTGGATATGGTGGGTCCTTTCAAGCCAGCTCGAGGCAACATGACTCACATCTTGGTCATGGTTGATAAGTTTACCAAATGGATTGAAGTGAAGCCTATCCGGAAGTGCGATGGAAACACAGCAGTAAGCTTCTTGAAGGATATTATTCTGAGGTATGGCTACCCGCACGGGATCATCTCTGATAATGGAACAAACTTTGCTGAAGGAGCTTTTGCTCGGTTCTGTAAGGAGAAGCGGATCCAGCTAGACATTGCCTCAGTCGCCCATCCGGCTTCCAATGGGCAAGTTGAAAGAGCAAATGGCATGGTCCTTTGCGGAATAAAGCCAAGGCAAATTGAGCCATTACAGCGAACCCCTGGTTGTTGGCTAGACGAGTTGCCGGCGGTGTTGTGGAGTCTAAGGACTACCCCTAACCGATCAACCGGATACACACCATTCTTCCTGGTATATGGAGCTTAGGCCGTGTTGTCCACTCACCTTGAGCATGACTTACCCAGAGTAACCCTCTATACTGAGGCAGAGACAAGAGAAGCCCGAGAAGATGACGTTGATTGGCTCGAGGAAGCAAGAGAGTTAAATCTGTCGCGCTCTGCTGTATATCAACAGAATCTGAGACGCTATCATAGCCGGAAAGTAAGCCCAGGGGTTTTCCGAGAAGGAGATTTAGTGCTGAGGCTTGTGCAACGCACGGCCGGGATGCACAAGCTTTCGCCTCCCTGGGAAGGACCTTTCATTGTGAGAAACACGATGCATAATGATGCCTACTATCTCATTGATGCACAGGCACCGCATAAGAACAGGGCGGATAAATCCGGAGAGGAATCCAAGCGTCCCTGGAATGTAGCTCTACTCCGTCGTTTTCATTCCTTAACAAACATTGTATGTATCCCCTCAACCGAGTGAAATTCCAAGTCGACACTCCGAATTGATCTTGGGGACTGCCTGTGCTAAAACTTCTATGTGTCATTTATTGTCTTTACTTTGTCTACTCGATTGCTTTACACAAAATTTCACGTGTATATCTAGTAGTGTGTTTAAACCTAAGGGCCAACTCTTCGACTTCGCGGCTGTCCGCAACCCGGCTTCATGGCAAGCAAGAGAACAAGCCAAAAGTCAATAAACACACGAAAAATTGCTAAGGAAAAGAGAAGTGTGTCAACCGAGTAGGGTGTCTATCCTTCTGTATTTTTGGCTAAGTCTTGGGCAGCGTTAGTAATCAAATCTCAAAGTGGTTAAGTATCAGAAACTTGGTTTTGGAAATCTTGTGACTCGACTACCAAAAAGCCACAAGTGGCAAGTAAGAGCAAAGACAAAAGAACTGACTAGATGAGAAAAGCAACTCCGGGACTTGCATTCAACGCAATCCGGCATTGAGCCAGGCTTGCCAAACAACTTAATAAAATCAAGTAGCAAAGGGAACAATAAAGTGTTTAATACATCTGCACCCGGCATATCGGGGATCTGATAACCTGTTTTGAGATAAACAAAGAGCAGGCACCTAAGGCATGGTTGATGGAGCTGAGTTGGCCTCTACGCTGGATAGATCTGAAGACGCGACGCTCAGCATGGAGACAGGCTCGGGAGCAGCAGTGGAGGTTGGAGCCGCGGACCCGGAAGCGATGTTCTCGGCAGCAGCCTCCGTTGCGCCCAACTCGGGAGCCGGAGTGTCGATCACCATCTCGGTGGTGACTGTTCCGATCGGAGTAGTGGGCTGTGACTCGGGCTGGGCTTCCTTAGAGCCAGCTCCCGGCTCGGTGGCCCCTTGGTCGCCGCCCATCTCGGTTTCCTCCTGGCCATGGCCCTCCCCGGCTTCCTCGTTGGCAAGTTCTTCCTGTTCCTCCTCCTTGTCACCGTGAACACCTTCCTCGCCGGCATCGTCATCGTGGCCTTCCTCGTCAACGTGAGCTTCATCGCCTTCAGCATCGTCATCTTCTTCTTTGTCAACATCGGTATCCGGTTCCGTGGGGCCGTCGATGTATTGTTGAGTGTCTGCGTAAGATGCGAGCTCGTAGGCGGCTTTCTTGCGGTGCAAGATGTACTCATCTTGGTTGGTCCACTTAAAGTTGTTTCGGTGGTCCTTGAGCTTCTCAAGATCCAGATTCTCATACCAAGAGAGCAAAGTGTGGAGGGCTTCATCTGCACCGGTGCGGGCTGCAGAGGCACGCCATTTCTTCAACTCTTCTTTGGCGTGATCCAAGTCGGATGCAATCTGGTGGATTGTGTCTGGGATCTCCCTCTCCGGCCAGAAAAGCTTATGCAGGCGCATAGCAGTTGATACCATGGAAGAACCCATGCCCTTGAGGGAGATCATACGTGCCTTTATGTTCTCAATTTGATCATCTATGGTGGCTAGGTCACTAACACTGAGGCATGCAGCTGCCCTCAATTTCCTGGCCTTCTACACAGCAGTCTCAGCAGCAAGATTGAAATCCGGGAAGGTGCCTAGGGTGGGGCATGCTGTGTTGAGTCAGAAAAAGAAACCAAGAAGAAGAAAAAGCCGAATAGAAGAAACTGAAATGAAGAAACCGAATAGGGCAAGGGTTTGCGGTAACTCACAGCGTAACTCCATGACGAGGCCTCCTAGCCGGCGGGTCCAGTCCTCAACCTGCCTGAAGTGCTTGTCCTGAAGGCGGCGCAAGTCGACCACCATGCTATCGAGAGCTTGGTTTCTGTTTTTCAGAGCCTTGATCTCCTTCTCGAGCTTCAGCTTCTCGACGGCAGCCTGGTTCTGTGCCTTAGTCTTATCATTGTCGGCCTACAGTGTAGCCTTCAGGGCATCATCAAGCTCAAGTTTGAGCTTGTGGACTTCAGCCTTCTCGGCATCCATCTCCTTCTCTAGTTGGGCCTCTCTGGCGTGCACCTGCTGTTGCACCTCGGCAGGGGTGACACACCTTTGGTGTTGCTCAAGGATGGTTTTGCGTTCATCTGCGAAGAAATGAACCCGATTAACCAGGGAGAAGAGGGCAGAAGCCGGAGAAGAAAAAATGTAAAGTAACTTACCCTCCAGAGAAGAAATCTTGCTCTGTGTAGAGGCCGCCATGACTTCATAGTCCTGGTGCTTCTCGGTGAGAGCCTTAAACTCACCTTCAGAGAAGCAAAAAGTGAGCAGAGATGAAAAAAATGGGCGTAGGCATAAAACGCATAAACCAAAAGTGTTGGCGCTTACTCTCTACAGAGGACAACTTGGTAATGGTGTCAGTGATGCTCTACTCTAGGACCGCCCTCTCACCCTTCTGCTCCTCTAGCTCTCTGTTCTTGTTCCTAATAGCCCGGTGTGATCATAGAAGCTGGCGGAAGAGCTTGGTCTGGACCTGAGAGCACTCCTGCAGAGAAGAAGAGGGTATTATGAGTTGGAAGATTCGGCCCGAGTAGATTGCAACTTGATTGAGCCTTATCTACTCGACCCAAATCTCGGGGACTGGATGGTGGATAAAGCAAATACTAAAGAGAAGAAAGTCAGTAACTCGGAAATTCGAATAGAAAGGGAAATGCACTTACCCGGTTGGTATTCTTGGCGTCTTCAGCAGCTTTGAGCAGGCAGAACATTTTATGTGCCAGGGTGCTGCTAGAGGAGGACATCGCCATCGTGACGGGACCAGCATCGGCTTTATTCCATGATTGCCGGTAATTGTCAATATTATTAAGCCTGACGCCATTCCATTCAGGGCGGCCATACCTCGTGTTGTCCCAGTACTTCTCGATCTACCCTATCCGGTCAAGGATAGTCTCAGTGTCTTCTCGGAGCTCGTACTCAGGCTCTGCGGGGGGAGCATCATCCTGGATGGTCAAGTAAGTGTCTTTATCCTTGGATCCGGAGTAGGCCAAGGCTTTCCGCTGCTTCAGCTCCGCCAACCGCTTGGCCTCTTGCGCCAGCTTTATCTGGTGCATCTCCTGCAATTCGCGCCAGTGCTCAGGGAAGTTCGGAGGTTTGGCGGTGCCGCTAACGCCTGCTTCGGGATCTTGTTCCTCCGTAGGGGCAAATTGGATACTGGTTTGGATCAGTTTGGAGCTCCGAGTGATGGGGCTGCTCTTGACCTGCTCGGCTGCAGCCGCACCCGAGGGTTTAACCTGCTTGGGTTTGTTGAGTGACTACTTGGAATTCTTGGCGGTGGGGGGGGGCTGCTGCTGTGGCTGCTCGGCTTGCTTAGCACCTAGCAGCGGGTACTCAAAAGACTATGGGGTCCGCTGCTGCGATGGTTGTTGCCGCGTCTTCTCGGCCTGCTGCTTCCCAGCTTGACGCTTCTCGGGCGGCTGCTGTCCAGTTTGCCCTACGACTCGTTTGGATTGCCCCTTGGGAGGCTGCTGCTGCAAAGTCGGCGTTGCTACTGGCGGTGCTGACTGCTTCTTGGAGGCTGGCTCGGGAGGCTACTGTTGCGGAGTTGGCGTTCCTGCTGGCTGCTTCTCGACAGCAGGCTTCTGAGGTGGTCGCTAAGGAGGTGGCTGAGGTGCCGAAGGAGGTGCTTGAACATTTGGTGGTGTGGGTTTATGAGCACTCGGCTCTGGTGCCGCCGGAGTGGGCTGCAGCGGCTCAGAGATTGGCTCTGGGGTGGATTGCCGTGTCTCGGTGGGCGGCTCGATGGATGGTTGCTCGTTGTTGGGCTCCGGCTCCTCCAGAACCCGATCAGTCTCCATATCGGTGCCTGTGTTCTCGACACCGAGGTCTTGTTCTTCTTTAAGAGGAGAGGGCGCCTTGGTCCTCTCCTCTGGTTGATCTTCCCCTTCGTCAGTGGTAAGGTCCACGACATTCTCGGGTGGATCGTTGGTGGCATCTTCATCAAGTGGGTCACTGAGAAGGAAAGAAAGAAGGAAAAATGAACAGAGAAAAAGAAGAGAAGACAGTAAGAGACAAGTGCAAAGAGTAGCTCGGAAGGACTTACGCGTCCACGACAGTGCGCTTCTTGCGCGTGGTGGTCTTCTTCTTGCCGGCGGTCTTCTTTGGTTTCTTGGCAGGGGCTCCAGTGCTCCACTGCCCGGCCTTCTCTTTGTTCCAGTGGGGGCGGCCATTGAGAGGGGTTGCACGTCGATGGGCTCCTCCTCCTCCACTTCATCTGCGACCGGAAAGAACAAGTACAAGAGTGAGAAAGAAAAAAGATCAGGGCATGATGCAGAGCTTACACGGGTGAACTCAGTCACCTTCATCGTCCTCAGACCAGTCCCGAATAGTGGTGGAAACTCGGGACTTACCATCCTGGCCAGCGAGTGGGATACAGAGCGTATCCTGGACGTCAAACGCCTCTGCGTCGTCCTCGGTCCGATCTGCCTCCCAGTTTTCTCCTGGATGGGCTTGTCTTCTCTCTTCTGGCGAGGGATGACCTAGGGATACAGGCAAAAGCATAAGGAACAAATTATACTCAAGGATACCGAGTGGAAGTCCTACTCGGTCTAGCATGCAAACACAAAGCATATACAGCTAAGTCCTAGAAAGGGTACCGAGTGGAAGTCCTACTCGGTCTAGCATGCAAACACAAAGCATATACAGCTAAGTCCTAGAAAGGGAAACGAGTGGAAGTCCTACTCGGTTTAGTATGCAAGCACAAAGCATAACAGGCCAAGTCCTAGCAGAGAAATTCTACCTGGCCTAACATGCATACAGAAAGCATATGCAGCTAAGTCCTAAATAGGGAAATGGGTAGAGGCTCTACTCTGAATAGCATGCAAACATAAAGCATAGAAAGCTAAGTTCTAATAGAGGAAACCTATCCGGTATAGAGTGCAAACATAAAGCATATTGGGCTAAGTGTGCAAAAAGGAGTACTTACCTGGGGAATTGGCTTGCTGCGGCTATACGGCACGAAGCCGTAGAACCAAGTATCCGAGAGCGTGGCCCTGAGGATGGACTTGGCCCACATTGCCACCTCTGCCTTGGTGAGCTCGAAGGTGGTCGTCCGGGTGCAGTCCCGGGATCCGCCCATATAGCACATCTTGTGCGCTCGCTGTTGAAGAGGGAGCACCCGGCGCTCCAGCCAGCAGGCGATCAGGTTGTCCTTTAGGAGTCCTTCTCCCACCAACTCCTGCAGGCGGTTGTCTACCCGGTTGACATCATTCACCGCCTTCTTGGGATGATAGCCCCAGTTCCTCATCTCGGTGGGGGGCACATTCTGGAACTCGGGCAGCTTGATGAGGTCAACTGGCTTCTCGCCTGTCGCTGGACTAGGTTTCTTGACGTATAAGAACCCCCTCTGCCACTTCCGGCAGGTATCCAGCCCGAGTACCCGCGGGTGGCTACCCGTGGTCCGCTGGATCATCATGGCGGCCCCATTCTGCACCATTTCTTTAGGAGCAATCGGATTGGAGGTGTTTGCAAGGACTTGCTGGCAAAAAAAGAAGTATTTTTCCCAGGTGTCTACCGTGGGGTAGACGCCGAGAAAGGCTTCGCAGCAGGTGACATAAGTGGAGAGCATTGCGATAGCATTGGTAGGGAGGTGATGTGGTTGGAGGCCGAAGTGGCAGAAGAAATCTTTCATAAACTTGGATATCGGGAGGCTGAGTCCTCGTTTGAAGTGGCTCAGAATAACTACGTACTCACCAGGGCCGGGAGTAGGCACCAACTCCTTGACGGGTGGTCGGCAGATGATGCTGGGAGGGACCCGGCGGGTGTTGACTAGCCATTGGCAGTCCAACGCCTTGACGTCGGAGCCCTCCTAGGCGGCGCGCATTGTGGGAGGTTCCTCCTGGTGCAGATCTGCAACGGCGGACTCAAGCTAAATCGAGTTCTTCACCGACGAGGAAGACGAAGGCGGAGGAGACGAGGCGTGGCGGAGTGGCGCGATATTGAGGAGGACGGCGCCGCGTGGTGAAGGCCCGGTCGCGGTTGCGCACTCCGGCGAGCGGCGACGCGTGGGGACGGAACCTTATTCTCTCTCTGCGCGCGGAACGGCGACGGGCTTTGGTTTCACGGTGGCGCTGTGTTCGCTCTGGCTTGGGAGGCGAAACGGAAGCGGCGATGGGGGAAATGGCAAGGAAGGTTAGGCGAAGGGCGGCGTGGAGGTATTTAAACCTCCTCGGGTGCAGTTATCGCACATGATTAAGTGCGGAGAGATCGTGCGGCGTGGGGAGTAACCGTGCCCGTTAGAAACGCACCAAGCGAATTATTCACGCGTAACGGGCGCAGTTAATCCCACGATGCACGTTGTGGGTAATCGAGTACACTAGTGAAGTGACCCGACAGCCTATGGGCCCGCCATGCAGTGACCAGCGCGTGCCCTATTGCAGCATCCGAATCGAGGCATCGTGGGCTGCGGTTGCAGGACACGTGTGTGACCTTGACACGCGAAGATGGAACCGCTCTGTTTCGTGCGGCAAGATTTTTGGAAATTTGGCTAAGTGTGGAGATCTCGGTTGGACCCAGGTCAGCTTGATCTACTCGGCACAATGATGAAAACTCCAAAGATCACAATAGTAAAGGCCCGTGTCCAAATTGTGAGCATCCGAGTTGAGGTGCAACTCGGCTGCAGCTTGTCGGGGAAGGTATTTTGGTTTAAGCTGGCAGGGCCCAAAGCCCAAGTTCGTCAGACTCTACCAGCTTCGGGGACTAATGTAGGGGGCTACCCCCGAGTAGGGGTAAGGCAGGTGAGAAACAAGATTCAAGATGATGTTTACCAAGTTCAGCCATACCGAGTTGGTACTGACCGGGTAGGCGGCTACCCGGGTACCTGGTATTCGGCTGATGCTATTCGGTGGAAAGAGCAAGAGGCCAGAAGGAAGAATCAGGAATATGTCTGGATCAGCCGGTTAGCAATCGGGTGATCCGGATAGACGTGAAGCTGCTCTACTCGGGCACAAAGTCAATGGAGCCATTGTGGGAGATCCCGCGTATCCAGGGGCCGTACCGGCGTGCGGTTCAAGTTACTAGGTGCGTGGTTATCCGCAGAGAGACGTGGGAATAGTACGGGTTGGTAGCTGTGAAGTCCTTTCACTGACAAGGGGGACATGACATGTCAGTGACGTACCCTAAGAGACTGACAAGGTGGACAAGACCTGTCAGCCGCCCACCGCGGTGACTTTCGGCGACGGTGTCAGCGGGAACACGGAGGTGTGCGCCGTTCCCACAGTGGAGTTGTCTCTTCGGTCCTTTTATTCATATAATACTGGTAGGCCACCAGTATATAAGGTGGCCAACCCCCTCCCGCGATATTCCCTCACTCTCTTTGTTAGGGCTTCACCAGCGCCGGATTCTCTCTGGCGGGCTTCAGGACTACTTAGAGCCGAAACTCCCGGATCTGGCAGAACGGGGGGAATCTTGCCAAGAGGTGGTCCCTAACATTGTATTTGGTGTTCCTTGGGTCTAACCTAACACAACAAGGCAATTGGTTCCACTTTGCTACCCCCTTCCGTCTCAGGTACGAATAGAGGCCAGAACGGCAGTTCCGTCTTTTTCCCCAATGGGGCTAGGGTTTCCCCGGAGAGGGGCTCCGGAGCGTCTGAATGCCACCACATCACATTGTATGCCATACCATGTGTATTAGAGTGTGGGATGTATTGGATGCCAAATATTCCCTCACTCTCTGTGTTAGGGCTTCACAGGCGTCGGATTCTCTCTAGCATGTTCCACGACTACTTAGAGCCCAAAACTACCAGATCTGAAAGAACGAGGGAAATCTTGCCAAGAGGTTGGACCTACCATTGAATTGGGTGTTCCTTGGGACTAATATAATACAACCAAGCAATTGGTTCCACCTTGCTACCCCCTTCCGTCTCACATAGAGGGGCCAGAACGGCAGTTCCGTCCTTTTCCTCAAGGGGCTAAGGTTTCTCCGAAGAGGGACTCCGGAGCGTCTGAATGCCACCACAACACATATGCCATAACATGTGTTATAGAGTGTGTGGAAAGTGTCTCTGATGACCAACATTCCCTCACTCTCTTTGTTAGGGCTTCACCAACGTCGGATTGTCTCTGGCGGATTCGAGGACTACTTAGAGCCGAAACTCCCGGATCTGGCGGAACGTGGGAAATCTTGCCAAGAGGTGGGCCCTAACATTGTATTTGGTGTTCCTTGGACCTAACCTAAAACAACCAAGCAATTGGTTCCACTTTTCTACACCCTTCCTGCTCATGTACGCAGAGAGGCCAGAATGGCAGTTCCGTCTTTTCCCCAACAGGGCTAGGGTTTCCCCGGCTAGGGGCTCCGGAGCGTATGAATGCCACCACATCACATGGTATGCCATACCATGTGTGTTAGAGTGTGGCATGGGTCTTGGATGCCAAATATTCCCTCACTCTCTGTGTTAGGTCTTCACCAGCGTCGGATTCTCTCTAGCGGGTTCCACGACTACTTAGAGCCCGAAACTCCCGAATTTGACAGAATGGGGGGAATCTTGCCAAGAGGTTGGCCCTACCATTGACTTGGGTGTTCCTCGGGCCTAATATAACACAACCAAGCAATTTGTTCCACCTTGCTACCCCCTTCCGTCTCACGTAGAGGGGCCAGAACGGCAGTTCCGTCTTTTTCCCCATGGGGCTAAGGTTTCTCCGAAGAGGGGCTCCGGAGCGGCTGAATTCCACCACAACACATGGTATGCCATACCACGTTTGATAGAGTGTGGAAGGTTTCTTGGATGACCAATATTCCCTCACTCTCTTTGTTAGGGATTCACCAACGTCGGATTCTCTCTAGCGGGTTCCACCACTACTTAGAGCCGAAACTCCCGGATCTGGCGGAACAGGGGGAACCTCACATAATATTTGTATAGATATGATAGGGTTACATCTTGTCAGTATTAGGCGGGATTCCGACATTCCCCACTTTTAATTGCATAGTCATTTAATTACATAATCATTTGATAAGCAATTGCATAGATTGTCAATTTGTTTAAGTCACCCATCATGCATACGACGGCCATCAATGTTTCTGTCCACGGCCACACGAACTCGCGTGCGCAGAATTTTTGTGCCGCACCGACCTCAAATTATGGATCAAACTTTGGCGCCTCCCCCACAGCGCACGCGCATGCCTCTTGCAAAATTTCGCACCTTCCTCTACCCACCCGCAGCCTCTCAACGAAATTTCCCTCGCCTCCATTTTTCCATTGAAGAAGTTTCCCTCTTTCCTATCTTCCAACCTCGCCGCGTAGCTCTCCCACCTCGCGTCCTCGCCGTGTAGCTTTCCGTACTGCTCCCACACATCGCCGGGTAGCTTTCCGTCCCACTCTCCCACCTCGTCGTGTAGCTCCGTCCCGGTCTAACATTCCTCCGTGCGGGTCTTCCACCTCGCCGTTCGCCGCCCAGCCTTCCCACCTCGCCGTCCAGTTCTGTCACCTCGTCGTTCAGGTCGCCGTCCAGAACTTCCATCTCGCTGCCAGATCTGCCATCTCGCCGCCAGATCTGCCACCTTGCCTTCCAGGTCGCCGTCAAGATCTTCCACCTCGCTGTCCAGCTCGTAGTTCGGCCACATCGTCACCAACCTCACGTTACATCTAGGTCTCCCACCGCCTAACTAACCTCGCGGCAACTTCCTCGTCGAGGTCTGTCACCTCGTCACTAACCTCAAGGAAACTATCTCGGCAATGCCTGCCACCTTGACTCCTGGAGAGATGGTTTCAGCCATGGCAAGAAGTAAGAAAAAGGACCTACATCATCAGGCGATCTCGAGATAACTATTTCAGCCTGTTTGATGCTTATTCCCCGCACATTTTTGTTTATGTTTTAGTTCGTGATATGGTGAAAATTGCCTGTTATATGCTTCTTTATGTTTGATGAGTTCCTATGGTCAAAATTTGCTTATTTTGTACATAGATGCACTCATTTTACTATGTATGTTGTTAAAATTGAAATGGTATGTAGCGTGGCTTATAAAAGTGAACGGAGGGAGTAGTATAGAACAATCAACACCAACACTATATGTTAGAACATCACTCCATGGAAGAAACCCAAATCTTACTCTGTAGCTTTAATGGGTTCTTATAGTATCTAGTGTGATGTTTGTAGCTTACGTTGAGCTCTTGATTTATGTTAGAACCACCTGCCAAATACATTGACGATACACGGGTCAATAATATCCTGAGAAACCATCCGCGGCTGGGTAGGATATTAGCATATGCTGTTGCAAGCCCGACCGTACTCTCCCCTAAAAAGAGCAAGAAGGAAAGCTCTGGATCCAAGTATGATCCTCGAGGGGAGGAAGACTTCACTGAAGAAGATGAACCCTTACCTTCTAGCTCAACACCCTTTCATGATAGCTCAGCAGTGAAGGTGCTCCTTACTTATCTCGTGTGGGACTGGTGGCCTAATTACTTCATTTACATATATGTTGTGTTACCAGCCCCATTGATCTGTACATGTGAACTGTGTAGGCTAGGAAACTCAAAGTCAAGACGACATCCGGTAGGGGGCAGATGCCTCCAGGCGGCCACTCCATGGCTGGCAAGAAGCGTGTCCATGCTGAAAAATCTGACAACACATCACCTGTTACTCCGGCAGGAGATTAAAATATCCAAAAGAGTGCACTGGCAGTTTCCGCACCCAGAACGGGTCGAACAAGGAGTAAGAGCTTGCAGAATCAGCCCACAGATCTAGTCAGGACACCACCAGCCAGGAACAAGAACCATCTAAGCCCCTCAAGAAGCCATCTAACAATGACAAGACGGCAGATGTCGAACACAAGCAGCCAGCAGCTGTCCAAACCAAGGTGGTAGCTGATGAGGACATCCCTAGCTCTTCACCTATTTGTTACACATGATGATTTTTTATACAAGGTAATGAAGTGAGGATTGGTCCCATGACAAGATCAAGGACCAAATTATTACAACAACAGGTGAATTCACTCCTACTTGAGTATAATGTTTATAATTCTGAGAACTTTATACTACCTAAATCTATGCATTTATGTATGATCAGGTTTATTGATAACACAAACATACTTGGAGGACAACATCAAGAGGAGCTGGAAAACAATGATGAGAAGTGGGGAAACAAGATAACCATGGAGAAAACAAGCCTACAAGGAGGTGAAAACAAATATGACATGGTGAAAACAAGCATAGAAGGTGGTGAAAACAAAGTCACAAGTGTGGAAAACAACTACTAGATTTTTATTCCACACTAGGAGATGGTGAAAACAAGAGGAGGGAGCCCACAATGGATATCAATGCTCCACATATAGTCATATTTGTGTTAAACATGGTTTGTATACCATTATGGCCGAACCCCTTAATGGTGGGTCGGTTTGTATCCAATTGGTTCGAGTCCAAACTCTAGATAGGTAGGGCTTCGCCAAGCCGGAGACCATGGAATGGAGCAGCGGGCGGAGAGGAATTTGAGGTGGGAAAGTGTGTGGAGGAGGGAGAGCTCTCACCCTCCTTTTATACGGAAAGGGGAGGCAGCCAAGGGGTGGGTGCGTCCAGCCCATGGTGGTGCCCCCACCTCTCCCATCATCATGGGAGTGGACAGTCCACTCACACCCACTCATTTTCCCATTATTTCTCACTTGGAAAATCCAAAGGTTTTACTTTAATAAATAAATAAAACATTTTTATTTCTTTATTTATATTTGTTAATTCCATTAACAAACATTTTCATATAGCACCTCGAATCATTCGTTAATTCTATTAAGAACCATTCGACGAAAAACCCCTTGAGCTATTTCAATTTTCCTCGAAACAATTTCGGTGCTGCCCAAAATATTCTTCGATATCCTGTATCTTCTCAGATGCGTCAGCGAACCTTAAGTGTGTCTCACCCTACGGTTCGTGAATAAGATAGACATGATCGAGACTCCTCTCCGATCAATAATCAACAGCAGGGTCTGGAGATCCGTGATGACTCCTATATATTCAACGATGACTCTCGTGATCGTGTGAACCAACAACGTTGTGAACTATTTCCTTTGTCTTGCCATATTTTACTTGTCCGAGATTCGATCATTGGTATCAACCATACCTTGTCCAATCTCGTTACCGACAAGTACTGTTTTCTCGTTCCCATGATATAACATCCTTGTCATCATATCACGTGCTTGCAAGCGGTGTCGATGTGATATCACCGAGAGGGCCCAGAGTATATCTCTCCGTCATTTTGGATGGACAAATCCCACTCTTGATCCATGATCCTCAACTAATACTTTATGAATACCTAACGGCACCTTTATAGTCACCCTGTTACAATGTGACGTTTGATGACATCAAAGCACCCTTACGGTATCAGTGATTGACATGATCTCATGGTCGAAGGAATAAGTTACTTCGTATGTTTGATATAAGAATGTAAACTTAATGACTTGATCGCATTTCTATATTCACTTTGGGTATATGTTCATCACATCATTCTTCTAATGACATGACCCCGTTATTAACAACATCCAATGTTCATGATCAGGAAACCTTTATCATCTATTAATCAACGAGCTAGTTAAAAGAGAGGCTTTACTAGGAACCATTGCTTGTTTATTAAACACACATGTATCAACGTTTCCGGTTAATACAATTCTAGCATGAGAAATAAACATTCTTCATAAACAAGGAATAAGATAATAACCATTTTATTATTTCCTCTCGGGCATATTCCCTTCAGTCTCCCACTTGCACTAGAGTCAATAATCCAGTCTGTAAGCACTTAACACATATGGCGTTCCAGTTTGTATATATATGGGCAAGCGGTGAAACCTTAATTCCTCAGCTTAAACCGATGCCACTAACATTGTGAAAATGTAGCTTCATAGTGTTAGCACTCTTGGAAATTCACCAAGTTCCGGTGATACCTTAATTCCTCAGCTTAAACTAATGTTACTAATATTGTGAAAATGTAGCTTCATAGTGTCAGCATTCTTGGAAATTCACCAAGTTCAATAAAGAACTCCTTGACACAAAATATGCTTATTATCAGTTGTCAACACAACGATATACTTTAGCCTTTGTTGTAGTATCTGTCACAATATTTTAATTTTGAAACTCTTTCAAATCCAGCATGGAACTTTCTTCCATCCTATTGTGCTACCCTTCATCACATATTTTAATTGAGATAAAATTACTTGAATAAATGACAAGAATATTATTGTAACATATTACAACTAATATTTTGTCATTACTACATAGGAAAACATATCCTTAGCATTTCTAAAATGACAAAAGGATCTCTCCCACTAATGTCTAATCATCATATGAATTATCCTGCTATAACATTTTTATAACATAGGACTCATCTGGTTGTGTACATAGCATGGAGACATGACTTAGAAATCTCAATTTCAATGATGCTCATCATGTGTCAAAACACTTGAATTGCTCAATTATTTTCCATGTGACAAGAACTCCTTCTTGTCATTTTGATATTGACTTACTTCAATATTTCATCTATGTAATTTGGCTTCAATCATATCAGGCGCTTCAATCCATCTTTTATAGATATTGATGCCCAATATCTTCTAAGCCTTTTATCAATATGAAAATCTTAACCGTGTTAATTTAACATGCATATTTTCCAATGAACCATATGTCATCTACATAGAGTATTGAAAATATGTCATAGCGACCCCACTTAATTTCTTGTAACTCTACAAGCATCTTTATCGTTCATGATGGAATCAAACTCTTTTGATAACTTCATTAAGGTAAAGATTTCAACTTCGTTATGCTCACTTCAACCATTGAAGTGTGCATACCTTTCTAGCAACCTTTTGAATTTTACAAAACTCTCAGACCGTGTCAAGTACACATCCTTGATTAAACTTCCTCGAGAGGAGAGTTGGTTTTGTTATTCAACATCCATATCATAATATGTAACTTTGCTAGAACTATCCTCAAAGACTAAGCATCACTACGGAAGATCAAAATCTTGTAGTAGTCACCTCTTTAAACTTCGTCGAAAATAACTTTTCGATAAGTACAACTTTCAAAGGATGTAAAAATCCATGTCTTTGTCGCTATATAGACCCTTTTGCTATCGTTAGGCATTAAGACTATCGAAAGGACTACCAAGTCACATACTTTATATTCATACAAGGATACTATGGCGGATATAATGACTCATAGTCAATTTTACGAAGTCAGGGCCCATCATTTGCTTCCTTTATAAGGTCCAAGTCCTTTTGTTGTCAAAACAACACTTTACTCTTAAACCACAAGTTGGTCTAAGTACAAAGTTTTAGGACTTTTGTGGTTCAGTACGCAAACTCATCCGAAGTATCTACAACACATGTAGTGTCTTCTACTTTGCCAAAATAGCAAACCCCGGAACAACTTCTAGTGCTGCGCTACTCTTGACATGATAACAAAGATTCTCTAATCTCGTTGAGTTTGTGATGTCCTCCCACTCACTTGTTTCGCAAGAACTACTTTCTCAAGAAATCAACCCTTTCTGACAAACAACATTTGTCTTTGGTCGGTGATAGGTGAAATACCCAATGCATTCTTTAGGATAACCTTATAAACATATATTTATCCCATTTTGGTTGTAAACATTTTACACATGCTATGCATACCAAAACTTAAGAAAATGACAAGTCAGGTCACTACCCAAACCATATCTTATATGTTGTCAATTTCAACGGATCATGATGGTGCTCTTTTCAGTGTAAAAGCGGTTGCCCTTAATGTATAAAATACAAAATTATAATGGCAATTTTATTAATCTTACCATGTCCAACAAGGTTTGATTTTGTTTCTTGAATACTCCAAACTAATGTGGGGTATTCGAGAAGTATAAGTTGTAGAACAATTCTGCAACTCCTCAGATGTTTTGCTAAACTTGTAACTCAAACTTTATCCTTTATGATCCAATCATAAATACTTGATTATCTTGTAATATTGATTTTTACTTCATATTAACAACCATTTGAACCAATTCAAAATGTCAAACTCTATTCTCTTTAAATAGATATACTCACATATCTACTCAAATCATCGACAGAATTTTATGAAGGAAAAATTAATCCACCATACATGACTACACATAATGGACTATATACATCAATGTGTATAATGTCCACTAAATTAGTCGCCCATTATACTTTGGCCTATGAACGGAATTTTAGTCATCTTTTGGAAGAGGTCTCACAAGCGTCAATTTATTCAAAACAAAATGACTCCGGAAGTCCATCAATATGGAGTTCCTTCATGTTTTCCTTTCTGATATGAACTAAAATTGGTGGTGTCACAGTTTAAGGGAAACTCTTTTATGTCTTGCAACGTTTAGCATTTAGTTTTATAGATGTTTACTTTACCAACATGATTTATATTAACATATCCATCAATTATGGAATGTGGTCATAGTTTGAACAATCTCATTAGTTCTCACAAAAGACCAGAACAAAATAACAACTTATTAAGTTCTTAAAATAAATCTTGAATGTTTGGTTCGATACGATAATGAACGCAATAACACTTTATTTCTTTTCTTGTCATAATCGATTTCACATCTATTACTAGTTCCTTTTAGGCCCTTGTATTTCTTGCATTGCGTTGCTTTGTATGACAACTCATACCAACCAATGCGGTATCAAAATACCCAAAAATACTTTGTAAACTAGTAATACATCTATAACTTGTATATCGAGCATATACTCCTGAGCTGGACTTTTCCAATTATCTTATTTTTCTGCCATATATCTTTTTGTAATTCTATTTTCAATATTCCCTTTGCTTTATAGAAGAATCATTCAACATCAGACAATGCTAGTCGTACTAGCTCATTTTCTTTGGCGTGTTAGTCATATACTATCACCCATTGAGTCATACTTTGAGTTTGATTGTTCTACTAATATCACCATATTAATAGTATTCTTCTAGATTCCACTCTTAGCAAACTCCAAGTAAGGTAAACGACTTTACCTATACTTTTAATCCATCCCATCATAACAATTTTATGGTTAAGCTACTATAGCTCGAAGGAAGGAATTTAGAGGATAATTTTTAGCGCCCAACTTATTGGAATATTCAAACGCCTAGCGTCTTCAATCATTGCATATATTCAGATAATATAAGCAAACATTGTCACGCTAAATTATACTCAGTCATGTTGCCACAAATAAGTTTCTATATATCAATATATCTTTCACTTGTTTGTTTCTGAAAACAACTCTTTTCAGTTCCTAAATCACCTTGATCAACAAAACATTCTTTTGAAGATAAAGTAATATGGAAGCACCCATGACTCTGGATTCTAAGTATGAATTGGTTGCTCTCTAGATCAATCAATCATTAATCATATGGAGCTAGGTAGGAAACACCAAAAATCTACAATAGGACTCAATTTTAAATTTCACTAATACGGTACCAATCTTAAATGATTTTTACCAGATCATAACAGTTATATCTCAATCAACAATCTAAGTGTAAGGTAGTTTTGTGGATGCCAATGAATACTACAATTTGTGCAAATTCACTTTGATTGGTTGTTCATGATAAATAAGTTCAAGTTAATTCAAAATTATGCCATGAACTCTCACTCAAAAACAACATCACTCTTAGTCGTCTTTAGTGATTACACGAACCAAATTCACTACACCAAAACCGATCATCACGTGAGATGATGTAGCTTCAAAGGCGAACATCGACATGTTCATGATATCATCCATATGACTCATGCTTTACCTTTCGGTTACGTGTTCCGCGGCCATGTCTGTACATGCTAGGCTCGCCAAGTAGAACCGTAGTATTGCGTGTGTTTCAAGGCCATGTATGTACATGCTAGGCTTGAAAACACCCATTGTATGCGAACGTTGAGTCTGTCACACCCGATCATCACGTGGTGTCTCGAAACGACGAACTTTTTTAACGGTGCATACTTAAGGAAGAACACATTATTATCTTGATATTAAGTGAGAGGGATCATCTTATAATGCTACCGTCACTATCTAAGCAAAACAAGATGCATAAAAGGATTAACATCACAGACATCATATGTAAGGATAACGTGATATGATATGGTCCTCCTTGCACTTGATCTCCATCATGTGCATTATGGTATGATCTCAATCATTCCACCGGCGTGGTACCAAGTACCATGGTACCCCAAACTTGATTGTCCATCAATAATAAGACAACCATATGGATACCTTCCGGTATATCAATAATTTACAAAATAGATCATCTCATAATCAAAAGTGTAACATTGACCATATCACATCACATGCCCAGCAAAAACTAGTTAGACGCTTCTAATTTATTTTTGCATATTTTACGTGGCTTAGGGCTTTCGAGGATAGAACCATTCATACCTACGAACATCAACCACAACATTGATAAACACATTTTTAACAACCCTTCGTAGATTAGATCTTAACTATAGTAGGAGAAACAGACACCCGCAAGCCACTTATGCAATACACGTTGCATGTCAGTTGTGAAACAAGTCTCATGTACGTGGACATATAAGGTTAGGCCGGGTCGCTTCATCCCACTATGCCACTAAGATCATAAAATAATCAAGGAGGTAATAACATGATCATCAACGCCCACATACACCTATGTGTTCTACCCGTACAAATCATCTACGCATAGATCCGGCTCTGAAACCACTGAAGGGGTCGTTGCATAGAAAACAAAAAATTTCCTACGCGAGAGACACCCGAAAGGCCAAGATCTAATCTAGGAGACGAAGTGCAACGGGCAACGAGAGGGTTAAGGAGAACACATACCCTCGAATACACAAAGCATTACGAGATCAAATCTCGTTGTTGGCGTAGTCGTACTCACACCGATCCCGATAGCGAGAAGATGTGCACCGCAATCCGACGGTGCCTCCGTGATCGGTCACATGTACGGTTGATGAAGACCTCCGTTCCCTCGATCCAACGGGGCGCGGAAGTAGAGGATCCCTCGGAACTCCAGCAGCACGACGGCGTGGTGGTGGTGAAGAATCCCACGGTCAGGGCTTCGCCAAGCCGGAGACCATGGAATGGAGCAGCGGGTGGAGAGGAATTTGAGGTGGGAAAGTGTGTGGAGGAGGGAGAGATCTCACCCTCATTTTATAGGGAAAGGGGAGGCAGCCAAGGGGTGGGTGCGGCCAGACCATGGTGGTGCCCCCACCTCTTCCCTCATCATGTGAGTGGACACTCCACTCACACCCACTCATTTTCCCATTATTTCCCACTTGGAAAATCCAAAGGTTTTCCTTTAATAAATAAATAAAACATTTTTGTTTCTTTATTTATATTTGTTATTTCCATTAACAAACATTTGCATATAGTACCTCGAATCATTTGTTAATTCTATTAAGAACCATTCGACGAAAAACCCCTTGAACTATTTCAATTTTCCCCGAAACAATTTCGGTGCTGCCCAAAATATTCTTCGATATTCCGTATCCTCTCAAACACGTCATCGAACCTTAAGTGTGTCACCCTACGGTTCGTGAATAAGATAGACATGATCGAGAATCCTCTCCGATCAATAATCAATAGGGGGATCTGGAGATCCGTGATGACTCCTATATATTCAACGATGACTCTCGTGATCGTGTGAACCAACAACGTCGTGAACTATTCCCTTTGTCTCGCCACATTTTACTTGTCCGAGATTCGACCATTGGTATCAACCATACCTTGTTCAATCTCGTTACCAACAAGTATTGTTTTCTCGTTCCCATGATATAACATCGTTGTGATTATATCACGTGCTTGCAAGCGGCGTCGATGTGATATCACCGAGAGGGCCCAGAGTATATCTCTCCGTCATTTTCGATGGACAAATCCCACTCTTGATCCATGATCCTCAACTAATACTTTACGAATACCTAACGGCACCTTTATAGTCACCCTGTTACGATGTGACGTTTGATGACATCAAAGCACCCTTCCGGTATCAGTGATTGACATGATCTCATGGTCTAAGGAATAAGTTACTTCGTATGTTTGATATAACAATGTAAACTTAATGACTTGATCGCATTGCTATATTCACTTTGGGTATATGTTCATCACATCATTCTTCTAATGACATGACCCCGTTATTAACAACATCCAATGTTCATGATCAGGAAACCTTTATCATCTATTAATCAACGAGCTAGTTAAAAGTGAGGCTTTACTAGGAACCATTGCTTGTTTATTAAACACACATGTATCAACATTTCCGATTAATACAATTCTAGCATGAGAAATAAACATTCATCATAAACAAGGAATAAGATAATAACCATTTTATTATTGCCTCTCGGGCATATTCCCTTCAGCACGCCGCCTTGCTGCTACTGGGCCTATTTTCGGTGCATTATTGCTATAGGTGTAGCAACTGCTTTAAATGTTTCCATTGCCCCTAATGATGAAATAATTGCTCCTTGTAGGCTTAATCTTGCTGCCATGAAGTTCCATCACTTGTTACTACTAACTCTAACGTTTAGTATATAGAGTTTTATATATAGATGGAGAGGAGCAAAAAGTTACTTTGCCGCAGCCTATTTTTGTTTAAGATTGACAGGTCACCATGGTCACTCTCTAAGGAGCAGGTAGACGAGCATCTGAGCACCACAGAGTTTCACAGGCAGCAGGAGAGGCGAGACGCGCCTCCAGAGGACCACAACACGCAGTACACCTACGCTTCCTCGAGCACATATCAGGAGGAGGGTTCCTCCTTAGCATACTACGGGGGCGCCACCTCATGGTCCCCTTGGTGATCGATCTCCACTTAGGCCAAAAGCCTAAGCTTGGTGGAGGTATACCGACATCACACTCATTTATATATCATGTTCGGTCGGTTCATTGTATATCCTGGTTTTCGTTTTCTTTCGCTTCTTTTGTTTCTCTTTGTTTTATTGTTTTGTTCTTCTTTTCCAAAACACAAAAAGACCAAAAATATTTCTGTTGTTTCTCTTTGTTTGCTTCTTTAGTTTGGTTTGTTTTCTTTTCTCATTTCGGTTTAGTATTCAAAAATCTAAAAATATTTTGCTTTGTTTGCTTGCTTCTTTCTGTTCTTCTTTTAAATAGAAAACCCAAAAATATTTGTTGTTCTTCTTTGGTTTTGTAAAGTTTGTTGCAGAGTTCATCGGATTTCCGTGTCTCCATGGGAGCTTTATTATCATTCTATATTATTCAATCCACAAGTGAAGAGCAGTAATGAAGATTTACAACAATCCGAGTTGTGGTGAGAGGCTGGTATGAACTCTATTTGTTTTATTTCTGTACATATACTCATTGTGTGAACATGCTTAGTCCGTTCATGTAGGGTGTATGTTATTTAATTGATGCTTGGTAGTTCATGCTCTCATGTGTTAGTTCCAACTTATTAATATAAGATAGCATGTCGTATGAATGTTTGCTTGCATTGTTTTATTCATAGAAGGGTATGACATTGTGGTATCTCCCTCTAACTGTTCGCTTGAATCGACTTGGCACATGCTCACGCATGCTATGACTGAAAACAAAAAGTCGCTTAAGCCTCGATGATTTATTTTGCCTCAGAGTATTTTTATCATTTTTATGCCCCTGTTAATTTTGTTTTGTCGCAAGCATGTTTATGACAGTTGTTGCTCTCTTGATCGTCGCTCCCCGTCTATTGCTAGCCTCTACTTGTACTGAGTATGAGCTCTACTCGTGCATCAAACTCCCAAAAACCAAAGTTTGCCAAATGTGTCAACCATACCTACCTATGTATGTGGTATTTAACTTCCACTCCAAGTAAATTTATCGTGTGCTACCTTTAAAACCTGCTAAAAATTATTCCTATTGTGTGCCCCTGTTTTAGCTCATGAGGACGTAAATAGAGAATCTTTATTTCACTTGTTGATTGGATTTCACACCCTGGACTAGTGGCTTCATCCGCTTATCCAATGATAGAAGAGCCGGCAGCGGGGTGCCCAGCCCCAAATTAATAACACAAATTCTCTTCACACTTTTTGCCCCTGATTTATCAGTCAAAGCATAATTGTGTAAACAAAAGAGAAAGAGGGATGACCTTCTACCCAGATGCGTCCTTCTATGGGAGCCACTGTTGTGAAGTCTAGTTGGCTTGTGACATACTGTATTGTCCGTTTACCATTCGTTTACATAAGCATACACCTCTCTCAAAAATGTTTTTCAATACCTCTATTTAATAAAATAAAAAGCTCTAGCACATGAGTTAATCTCTGCTTCCCTCTGCGAAGGGCCTTTCTTTTGTTTTTATGTTGATTCTTCACCTTCTCACTTTATGCACCTTCTTGAGAGCATGGCTGTTATTCTTAGTGTAATGTGCTTGTGCCAAAACAAGGTTGATAGTGGCATAACTTTGATGTTTGTATCTCTAATATCTATATTTCTAGTCTTCATTTGAACTTTAGAGGTGCCCTCGCATTTATGTTTTGCTCCACAATTAAGGGCAAGCGAGTACACTTTATCATACCCTATTATGAGCATTGCAATCTTGTAGATTGAAGTACTTCATGTTGTCTATTGTTATTTTGTTGGCATCGTTTCATGGTTTGCATAACTGCTGGGTGACTTTTATTTTCCATACATCTTATTATGAATTGCCTCAGCACTTGATCATATAGTGAGTATATTTACATCATATGAAACAAATGTGTTCGTAAAAGTCTTTTATCGCACTCAGTTGTCACTGAATTGCTTGAGGACAAGCAATAAGCTAAGCTTGGGAGAGTTGATACGTCGAAAACGTATCTCCTTTTCCGAACATTTTTCTTATTGTTTTCCTCCAAATTTGTGAGTTTTGGATACCACTAACATGGACTAACGCTGTTTTCAGTAGAATTACCTTGGTGTCTCATTTTTGTGCAGAAAAATCAACTTTCGAGAAATTGCCCAGAAAAGACCCCATTGGTCTTAAAACACCGGCAGACCCCGGGAGACAGAAGGGGGCCAGGAGAGGGGCCATAGGAGGGCCACACCACCCCTTGGCACGCCCCCCCTAGACCGCGCCACCTGGTGGTGTGGGCCACTCCCACACCTCCTTGGACTCCCCTTTCGACTACATATTGCCTTCAACTCTAAAATGCGAGGGGGTTCGTCATATTCCACAGAAACACAACAGAGCGCTGCCGCCACCCTAAACCTCGATTCGGGGATCATAAGTTTCTGTTCTGGCGCCTTGCCGGGACGGGGATTCGAAGGAGATCATCGCCATCGACACTGCCACTCCTTCTCCATCAACCATCCATGTTTCCCCTGTCCATGTGTGAGTAAACCCCGATGTAGGCTGAGAGCGATGGAAGGGATTGGATGAGATTGATCATGTAATAATGCCAAATTGTTAGGGCATAGTGCCTAGTATCCATTGTTAGTGTTTTCTACCGTTGTTGCAACTTGTTATGCTTAATGCTTGTCACTAGGGCCCGAGTGCCATGATTTCAGATCTGAACATATTATTGTTTCATGATTATAATAGTATTTGTTGATCATACCTGCAAGTTGTTTTACACACATTGTTGTCTGGAACCCGAGGCCCCAAAGTGAAAGAAATTGGGACAACCGGAGGGGATGGTTGTGATGTGAGGATCACATGTGTTCATGGAGTGTTAATGCTTTTCTCTGGTGCTTTATTAAAAGGAGCACCTTAATTACTAGTAGTTTCCCAAGAGGCCCCGTTGCCACAGGCTGGTAAGACAAAAGATGTTGTGCAAGTTTCTCATTGTGAGCACGTATGACTATATTGGAACACATGCCTATGGTTTGCCTACATGTTTGATGCTTTATATTATTATCTGCAATGCCCGTGTTAGATTATTACATGACTTATGTTATCCATGCAACGCCCGTCCATCCATTCCCTCTATGCCTACGGTACTTCCCATACTGCTGTTTTCCGCGGTTGCTACTGTTGTTACTATTTTACTACTACTGTTATTTTATTTCTACTGCTGCTATAAAAATGTTACCACTGATAAATTGTTGTGATCAAGTCTACTTTCAGGTGCTGCTAAATTGACAACTCAGTTGTTAAGGCATATAAATATTCTTTGGCCCCCCTTGTGTCGAATCAATAAATTTGGGTTTTACTTCCCTCGAAGACTGTTGCGATCCCCTATACTTGTGGGTCATCAATGATCATACACTGGTTATGAATGGATTGTTCTTATTTTTGGGTAGTAGTTCCTGCATTCATATCATTAATGCCAAAGACATAAACTTAGTAATGACACCACATTCATGTGGCACTGTTGTTTGAAATTAGGTCAATGTTATATACGTGAAAAGGCTCCGCCCTGTTGGACCTTTGAGTCATTATATTTAATCTTTTGACACATGCACATTGTCCTTCATGGAAAAAATATAAATAAACACTTCGTTTGGGAAACGGGATTTTAACTTATTGAAAAACATCATGTTGATGTGTGCAAGATCGATGAGTACTTCAACCAAGTAGTGGAAATCATTGTTTCGTAAACTTCAACGATGATTTGAGTAGATATGTATATATCCACTTAATGAAACGCTGATCTAAATTTTTTGATGAGTTCAAACAAATTCAGAGGGAAGTAAAACATCAACGATGATTTCGGTTGATATGTGTATATCCACTTAATGAAACGCTGGTCTGAAGAGTTTGATGAGTTCAAAGAAGTTCGAAGTGAAGTATACTTAACAAGAAAATCAATTTCCTGCGATGTTGATCAAGGAGACAATGATTTGAGTTATGAGTTTTCGTATATTATAAGAAGACTCGTGAAAAAGGTTTCACAAATTACGCTGCATAGTACACCACCGTGCTATGGTGTGTTTGCACGTTGTGACCAAAATCCATTGGATAATGTGTGGTCCATAAATATCTATTATCAAATCATTATTATCATTTGATTTATATGTTAGAATAAAAACATTCACTTTAAATAATAGGGAAACCATCTAAATCCACGGAGACAATACCATATGAGTTGTGGTGTGGCTTTCAGCCTAGATTGTCATTTACATAATTTTGGTTTTGATGTGTTTGAACCTTAAGCGGATAAATTCATCTTTGTAGAATATCTAGTAAATTAACTAGATACATCATTCACCGACAAAGCAATATTTTTGCTGGAATAAACCTTGCTCAAGAAGTCGTATCTTGCCAAGAGTATAAGTGAGAGAAAAGGTAGAGTAAGATGGAGTTCATTAAATTTCTCTCCATACATCCAGTGGCACAACAGAAGTCGTTCTGTAACTGCCCTCTGGAATGAAGTTAGTGGTTATGATCATGACACTCATCTATAACTCTTACTAAGATCGTAGGCGTACGAGAATGCATTCCACATCGTGTGTGGTATGGCAATCTTGTGATGATCGTCATGTTGGTGAAACATGATAAACCTACAAATTACGAAGAAGAGATGGTGGACCTAAGTCCGAGAAATGGCTATGAGCCATATATATAATCCTAGATAAAATTCATGTATGCCAACCAAGTGGTGACTTGGGTAGATCTTCTCAATGGCCTCCAGGTCGTTGTCAGCAAATGGGATTTTATGAAAAGATAGACACTGACAGAATAACAACTGTATGTGAAGTTCCATTTTTCACGAAATGGTTTCGACAAATTCCAAGAGTTGACCACACGCGAGATTTAATCTCAGGTGGTGAAGCTTAAGTCCATTTAGTATTGTTTTAGTAGTTAATACAATTTGAGAAATTGTTAGAAGGACAAAGAGACTGTGGTCCCTAATGGAAACATTAAGGAAGAGTTGTAGTTCTACAACAAGAAGTTTTTGTTGATCCTAAGGATGTTAGACACGTGTGCAAACTTCAGCTGTCAATTCATGGGCTGAAGTAAGAATATCGGAGCTGGAATCTTCGTTTTGGTAATGTAATCAAAAGATTTTGGAGTTGTCCAAAATAGGTGAACAGACATGCATTTAAAGGAAAGTGAGTGGGAGTTAAGTAGCTCTTCTTAACCTTATATATGAATGGCATATTTGAGTGGGAGGTAAAATGAATTTCCTATTCTTATATGTGGGTGGCATCTTTGAGTGAGAGCTAGGTATCATTCCTAACTAATATGTCGTGACATATTGGAAAGATTTATATGTGGTGACATATTGGGAATGATACAGATCTAAGTGTATAAATTCTCTACGAATGAATTTAGAAGTATTAGACATTAAATCTATAGTGTATAGATTAAGGAGCTTAATGACAATAAGTCGGTATATTTTCTTAGACTGGATTCTGAAGGTGTTCAGAATAGGACAAGGAATGAAGGAGTTCTTACTTGTATGACTAAGGAAAATATTGAGTTTATATCGGATGTCAACAATAACTAAATGAAGAAAAGGATGTCTGGCATCCTCTATGCCTTTGTCATAGGTTTTTTCATGTTATCATGTTGAATGCTCGACCTAATGTGACCCAAGTTCTTGGTTGAAGAACACGTTCTAGAGCGATTCCTGAATGGATCGATGAACAAATGTTAAGTATATATTTCAATGTCTGGTAAGAACTAAAGTTATGTTTTCTAGTCTATGGTGACAGTGAAAGTCTACTTGCTGTAAGGAGTTACGATGATGCAAGTCTCACACGACTAGAAGTCTCATATAGGAAAAACTTGTTGTTTGAGAAAAGACATGGTTGGTTTTCGAAGTGGCATGTGTATGCACTATCGCACAATCTACATAGGTATAGGAGTATATGGCTACTTTAGAAGTGACAGGTGTGGTTGGACTTAGATGGTTTTCCATAGCATGTATGGTGTCCTTTCAAAGATCTCTAGACTCTCAAGGTCCATGCTACGTGATGGTTTGATTCTTAATCCATCACCGAAACATATATTTCACCGATATCATAAGATACAGAACAACGTCAAACTAGGTGACATGAAAGTTTTGCAAAGCACATACATATATGAGTGTGGCAGATTTGTTGACTTTAAAAATCTTTTTCCACGAGAAATTCATTGTCTAGGCACCAGGAAGCTAATGGTGTCAGATCAAATGCAAACTAGATTATTTATACTCTAGTGCAAGTGGGAGACTGAAGGAGTTATGCCCTAGAGGAAAATAATAAAGGATATTTATTATCATAACTCGTATGTTCATAATGTTTTATACCATGCTATAACTGTATTAGGCGGAAGCATTAATGCACGTGTGGTATGTAAACAAACCAGGTCCCTAGTATCCTCTAGTTATACTAGTCCAGTGGGCAACAGATGATCAAGGGTTCCTGATCATGGGTATTTATACCATTGACAATGGAGTCATGTCATTGGTGAATGATATGATGGACTCACACCCATTATGTTTTATCATGACGAGGTTGAGTCATTAAGTTCAACGTTATAATAACAAAAATGTAGTACATAGCCTTTTACCATGAGATGGTATTTAATTGTTGTCCTAGAAGTTACTCTGATTGCATCAAACATCGTACCGTGACAAGGTGATTATAAAGGCGACTCTTGGTAAATGAAAGGGATATGTTGAGGTGTACCATCAAGAGCGGGACTTGCCAATCCTAATGACAGATATATACTCTTGGCCCCACTCGGTGGAGTTGCATCAATTGACTTGCAAGCATGTGACTAGGTCACGGAGATGCAACGACACGAGAACGAGTAAAATTGTTATGTCGGTAACGAGACTGAACGGGGTATAAGATACCTAACAATCAATTCTCGGACAAAAAGAGTATCACTAAGGAAACGGGCATGGGGACTTGAAGTTTACGGTTCAAGCGACGCAAAAACTTTGATGGATGCCCAGGAGCCATTAGGGACGTTCCAGTTCCACTATTGGTCATTGGTTTGGGAGTTGTCAACCGTTGGTTGTGAAACTTTGGGGTAGACGATGCTAGAGAGAGATCTTAGTACCGAAGAGAATAAATAAAAAGAACCGGAATCGTTCTGGGATTTATCCGATGGTGATCGGAGAGTTCCGAAGGTGTATCGGGATAAAGGGAGAAATGCCCGATGGAGATCGGAGGGTGCCGGAAGTGTTTTCGAGACTCGAAATAAATAATAAATATGTATCTATTATTAATTAGTGTAATTAATAATTAAATATCATTTTATTTTAATTTTAGATGCATTTATTCCACCACGGGGCCTTCCGTACAAAAGAGGCCCATTAGGGGAAAATGAAGGAAAAGGAGGGAGACCAAGGGGGTCCAAGCGCATGGGCCTTGTGGGGCCCATGGGGGTTGTTGATCCCCTCCCTTGCCGCACCCCTCATGTGGGTTTAGTCCCACAAGGGGAGGCAAGGGGGTTGGCTCCCCTCCTCCCACTATATAAAGGGAGACACCCCTCCCCTTTCTCCCATCAATCTCTCTCTCTCTCTCTCTTTCTCTCTTCTCCAACCATGTTTCCCTTTGAAACTGTGCTAGGAGTTGAGGATTCTCTACTATAAGCACACCACCGTGCTATTAGTCTTCGGTCCATCTCTCTACTTCCGCAACCTCCGTACTGGGCCGGAGATCAGGAGTAATCGACTACACCGTATGTGTGTAATCCCACAAGGTGCAACACTTGGGGCACTAGTCGCGGAACGACTACTCGACCTTGTGATCGACTTTGATGTCTTCATCGACAACCCTTGTGCGGGAGGGTAATCCCCGCTTTTGGTCTCCAATGGTATGATTTCTGTTATTCCTCTGTTACTCTATATCTATATAGTAATAGATTCTGGCTAGTTTCGGTTATAGTTGTTAGGATTTTTTTGTTTTCTGCTACGAAACCCCTTCACATGTATCATTATCTGATAGTGATCTTCGCGGTTACGTATGTCAATTTTCTTTAAATTCTGCAACGTACACTGATACGTCATAAACGTATCTTTAATTTCTTATGTTCCTATACACTTTATGTCATTTTTATCGATTTTCCGGACTAACCTATTGATAAGATGCCACAGAGCCACTTCACTATTTTCTACTGTTTTTAGTTTAAAAAAAGTTGTTCTGGAAGTATTCTCGGAATTGGAAAATTCGAAGCCCGAAAGTCTTAGAATTCCCTAAGGTTCCACGGAGCCCCGAAGAGACCCGGAGGGTGGCCTCAGGGGGACCACACCATAGGGTGGCGCGCCCCCTGGCCCCGCGGGGGGGGGGGGGGTTGGTGTGGGTCCCCCAGGGCTCCACCTCCTTTTCCCTCTCGCCTATTTAATCCCCCCGAGACATAAACCCCAGGGGGATACCACTTTTACCCGAAAAACACCCGAGGCCGCCGTCGCCGTCAGCCCAAGATCGGGAGGGTTCTAGAGCTCTCCCCGACACCCTGCCGGAGGGGGAAATCATCACCGGAGGGGTCTACACCACCATTCCCTCCTCCGAAGTGATGCGTGAGTAGTTCATCCCTGGACTACGGGTCCATAAGAATAGCTATATGGTTGTTGTCTCCACTTTGTACCTCATGTTTAGATCTTGTGAGCTGCCTATCATGATCAAGATCATCTTTATGTAATGCTACATGTTGTGTTTGCTGGGATCTGATGAATGTTGAATGCTATGTCTTCTGATTATCAATCTATCATGCATATGTTATTTATGATCTTGCATTCTCTCCGTTATTAGTAGATGCTCTGGCCAAGTAGATGCTAGTAACTCCAAGAGGGAGTATTTATGCTTGATAGTGGGTTCATTCCTCCTTTTTCATCTGTGCTCGAGTGACAGAAACGTGACGGATGGAGGATGTGTTGTTGCCATTAGTATGATGTTATTGTTTACATTATAGACTTTGCTTACTGCGATTATCTATTGCTTGCAACTTAATACCCAATGTTTGTTCGGATGATATTCGGAGGGTGGATTTTCAGTCATAGATGCAGTTGGATAACGGTCTATGTATCTTGTTGTAATGCCCGCATGAATCACATAGTAATCTTTATGTCTTGAATATGCACTACGGCGCAGCCTTCATTTTTGCCAATTGCCCAGCTGTAATTTGTTCACCACACATGTTATTTATCTTTCTCGGAGAGACACCACTAGTGAACTGTGGACCCCAGTCCTTTTTCCTCATACTGATAAATCACCTACTGCTTTCATACTGCTCTCATACTGTTCCTACTGTTTTCCTACCGTTTTCCACACCATATGTTTAACCTTTTTGTATTCATTAAAACCAGTGAGATTGACAACATAATTGCTTCGTTGGGGAAAAGTGATTTGATTGTGTTGTGTAGTTTCCACGTTGCTTCTGAACCGGTAGTGCGCCCTGCCATCTCACCTGTTTCACCTTCTGAAGTTACTCCTTCCTCCTACTAGTCGATTCAACCTTGGTTTCTTTCTGAGGGAAAACTTGCCGTTGCACTCTTCATACCTTCCTCTTGGTGTCTCCCAACGAACGTGTGATCACACGCATCAAGCATATTTTCTGGCGCCGTTGCTGGGGAGGAAGAGAATTTATGCAAGGGGAGTCTCTCACTTCCAATCTCTTTACTTTGTTTTAGTTTTTCTAAGTTTATTTTATTTTGTCTTGTTTGCTTCTCTTTATCAAAAAAAAAATCTTATTCTAGTTGTTATTTTTGCCACATTGTTGTTATTTTTCATCATGTTGTTCCCTAAGTTTACCCTGAAAGACTTGCCGGTAGGAAGTGGTTCTATACTTGGAAAGGACACCATTAAAGAATTCTTTAATCATGTTAGTAAGCATGATAATTTTGAGGAAAAATCCATAGTAGAACTTGCCCTAAATTATGAGACTGCTGCAACTTCTTTAGTTTACGTACTAGAATCTAGGTTTGTTAACCTCCATCCCATATTACAACATATGTTCCTCAACTTGAATAACATTGAAGATGTTGAAAAAAGGGACTTTATCTTGGAAACCATGCTTAAAGAATTTGGAGATGTTGCTATAGAAGATAGAAAACTCTTTGATTGTTTCAATATGCTTGGCTCATGTGTAGATATTGTTGGTGATCTAGGAAAAAACTGAATCCAATGATAAAAAAGAGGATAAGATACCAACCCCCTTTAAATTTATAGCACTGCATGAAGCCCAAGAAAAGAGTTTTGATTGGATTGTTCCTGGGAATTTATTTGATGAAGATAGTAAGCCTAAAATTTCTAACAGATGAGCCTCTGAAACTCACTTAGATAAAAATACAATGCATTATTAAGGAATTTCCAAATCTTGATTTGAATGCCCCTCCATTTGAAAATACTTGATTCCACTTTTCTGGGCCTAGCTAAAAGGCGTTGAAGAAAAGCACTTCTTGGGAGATAATCCATGGCTTTATTTTTGCTTTGCTTTTCTCTGTTTTATTTGATTCAAGGGGTTGTATACTTCTGTAGAAACTCCTTTGTGTCTTCCTTTTCATGTTTTAGTAGTTCCAAGTAAAGTTTCTGACGAGAGTTGGAGTTGGTTTTCGGATTTCTGCGCAGGAAACAAATTTCTGCTGTCCACCGTAAAAAATCGTATAAAATCCTGGAAGATCAAAATGATCTGTAATATTTTGTGCTTATTCCTCAGATAATTCCACAACTTTTTTGTTCTTTAAGTTTTTTCAATCTGAGTAACGTAAGTGCTTATTCCTCAGATAATTCGTCTTTATAGTCTGTCCTGGTTTTAATAGATTCTGTCATTTTTCTTGCATTTGCTCTTTTATGATGTCAAGTGGATTTCTTTGCTTCATGAAACATCAGTGGTTGTAGCTAATGTTTAAAAGTATCAATAGCACTTGTTCCATACATAACCAATGGATTTTTAATTGTTGCACTAACCCTCTAATGTGAATTACTGTTATGTGTGGTGTGAAGGAAGTTTTCAAGGGTCGAGAGAAGAGGTGATATATGTGATGAAGAAGAGTGCAAGGTCAAAGCTTGGGGATTCCCCCATGGTTCATCAAGCATATTTTTAGAAGACTCAAGCATCTAAGCTTGGGGATTCCCAAGGCATCCCCTTCTTCATCAACTATCTATCGGGCCACTTCTCGTGAAACTATATCTTTATTCGGTCACATCATATGAAGTTTACTTGGAGCGTCGGTTTGTTTTTCTTTTGTTTTCCTTTATTTTCTTTTTTTTTACTTGCTGCAATAATATAGTTGGATCCTATCATTCTTTTTTTGGCAGAGAGACACGCTCCACTTTTTCGTTGGAATACTTGCTATGCTAGAATTCTTAGTTTTTCTTCTAGCTGCTGCAAAAATTCCTGTTTAGCTCTTGTTTTCATTGCATCTCTTATTCAGAGCTGTTAGTTTTAGTAGAGTTATGTTAGTCCTCTCATGTTAGCTTGATGTAGCATTTAGAGAGTTTTTGTTAAAGCATGATTTGTATGGTGCTTGTTGGGAAAAGAAACTGATGCTTGAGGTAGAATTTTTAACGGTGCAAGTCAAAGCTTGTATAGACCGTGGCTAGATTTTTTCATATCATGCTAGATGTTATTTTAGTTTTAAAGCCTTGTGGTTATTTAGTAGCATGATTAGCCTCAAATAGCTCAGAGTGTTTGATGTGCCATTTAAAGAATCATGAGTTGTTCTTGTCACATTGAAGCATAAATTTGTGGTGTTCTCCTTTGAATGTTTTATTTGGTTTAGTTGGCGCATGATCACGCCATGTATATGACTATGAACCAGTCATGAATAGCCTCCATGATCATTTAGTTTTTGAACTTGTGGTACCACTTATGCTTTGATTAATGATGTTTATGTCGCTATGCATGATTATGGCTCTTATGCTCTCTTGATTTTTCGCTCCCAGTCTTTTGCTAGCCTCCACCTGGACTGGGTATGAGATCTAATCGTGCATCCAACTCCCTAAAACCAAAGTTTTCCCATTGTGTCCACCATACCTACCTACATGTGGTATTTAACCGCCACTCCAAAGTTAATTGCTCATGCGTTACCTTTAAAACTTTCAAAATTACTCCTATTTTGTGCTCCTGTTTTAGCTCATGAGGACGTGAATAGATAATTTTTATCTCATTTGTTGATTGGACTTTCACACCCTAGACTAGTGGCTTCATCCGCTTATCCAATGATAGAAGAGCTGGCAGCGGGGTGCCCAGCCCCAAATTAATAACACAAATTCTCTTCACTATTTTTGCCCCTGATTTATCAGTCAAAGCATAATTGTGTAAACAAAAGAGAAAGAGGGATGAACTTCTACCTAGATGCGTCCTTCTATGGGAGCCGCTCTTGTGAAGTCTAGTTGGCTTGTGACGTACTGTATTTTCTGTTTACCATTCGTTGACATAAGCATACACCTCTCTTAAAATATAGACACTCCTCCACGGTATGTGATTGTTGGCAGGCACCCGAGGATTCGGTTAGCCATGGTTTGTGAAACATGGTTGGGAGGAGTGTCAAGTTTTTATACCTCTGTTTAATAAAATAAAAGCTCTAGCACATGAGTGATCCATGCTTCCCTCTACGAAGGGCCTTTCTTTTAGTTTTATGTTGAGTTTCCACCTTCTAACTTTATGCACAATTGAGGCTGCATTTTTGCCATTCTGAGTTTTATGTGCATTTGTCCCAGAAACATTATTAATTGATTCATGATGTGTTATTGCTTGTTCTCTAGTTATTTGTTCTAGTCTTTGTCATGAACTTTGAAGGTGTCCTGGTATTATGTTTTGCCCCACTCTTAAGGACTAGCGAAATATCACTTTGACATGTTCTCTCTATACTTGAATCAAACGTATATCTTTCTCTGCATTGTTATTCATGATCTTTTATTTGAGTTACTTTTCATGATGCAAAGTGATTGTTATGCTTTATTATTAAATTTCTATTTATCATGCTTGTGTTTAAGTTCTATGATCTCATCTTACTTATGCTTTTACATTATTGATGATCAAGTTTATGTTGGTAGCATGTCACCTCAGAAATTATTGTGTTTTTATCGTTTACCTACTCGAGGACGAATAGGAACTAAGCTTGGGGATGTTGATACGTCATAAACGTATCCTTAATTTCTGATGTTTCATGTTGTTTTCTTATTGTTTCTTGCTATACACTTTATGTCATTTTTATCGATTTTCCGGACTAACCTATTGACAAGATGCCACAGAGACAGTTCCTTGTTTTCTGCTGTTTTTAGTTTCAGAAAAGTTGTTTTGGAAATATTCTCGGAACTGGAAAATTCGAAACCCGAAAGTCTTAGGATTCCCGAAGGTTCCATAGGGCGGTGTGCCCCCCTTGGCCGCGTCGTGGGGTGGTGTGGGGCCCCTAGGGCTCCACCACCTTTGCCCTTTTGCCTATTTAATCCCCCCGAGACATAAACCCTAGGGGGATACACTTTTACCCGAGAAACACCCAAGGCCGCCGTCACCGTCATCCCGAGATCGGGAGGGTTCTGGAGCTCTCCTCGGCACCCTTCCGGAGGGGGAAATCATCACCGGAGGGGTCTACACCACTATGCCCTCCTCCGAAGTGATGCGTGAGTAGTTCATCCCTGGACTACGGGTCCATAGCAGTAGCTAGATGGTTCTTCTCTCCACTTTGTACCTCATGTTTAGATCTTGTGAGCTTCCTATCATGATCAAGATTATCTTTATGTAATGCTACATGTTGTGTTTGCTGAGATATGATGAATGTTCAATGCTATGTCTTCTGATTATCAATCTATCATGCATATGTTATTTATGATCCTGCATGCTCTCCGTTATTAGTAGATGCTCTGGCCAAGTAGATGCTAGTAACTCCAAGAGGGAGTATTTATACTCCCTAGTGGGTTCATGCCTCCTTTTCATTTGTTCACGAGTGACAGAAACGTGACAAATGGAGGATGTGTTGTTGCCATTAGGGAGAAAACAACAATGCTTTGTGTAAGGATGATGTTATTGTTTACATTACACACTTTGCTTACTGCGAACTGTTGCTTGCAACTTAATACCCAATGTTTGTTCGGATGATATTCGGAGGGTGGATTTTTAGTCATAGATGCAGTTGGATAACGGTCTATGTATCTTGTTGTAATGCCCGCACGAATCACATAGTAATCTTTATGTCTTTCATATGCACTACGGTGCGGCCTTCATTTCTGTCAATTGCCCAGCTGTAATTTGTTCACCACACATGTTACTTATCTTTCTCGGAGAGACACCACTAGTGAACTGTGGACCCCCGGTCCTTTTTCCTCATACTGATAAATCACCTACTGCTTTCATAATGCTCTCATATTGTTCCTATTGTTTTCCACACCATACGTTTAACCTCTTTGTATTCAACAAAACTGGTGAGATTGACAACCTTACTGCTTCGTTGGGGCAAAGTGATTTGATTGTGTTGTGTAGATTCCACGTTGCTTCTGAACCGGTAGTGCGCCCTGCCATCTCAGCTACTTCACCTTCTGAAGTTACTCCTTCCTCCTACTGGTCGATTCAACCTTGGTTTCTTTCTTAGGGAAAATTTGCCGCTGCACTCTTCATACCTTTCTCTTGGGGTCTCCCAACGAACGTGTGATCACACGCATCGTACACCAGTACCAGGGAGGAAGGCGTTACCAATCGGAGTATCGTCCTGGATGTAGCCTTTGGCATCAGGGGAAACTGCCAAGTGGAACCAATATGCTTGGAGGTCGTCAACTTCCGGAGCACCTACCACACCGTCCTAGCTCGACCTGCCTTCGCAAAATTCATGGCTCGTCCCTCCTACGTCTATTTAAAGATGAAGATACCGGGCCCTAAAGGCACCATTACCACTCATGGTCTAACCAACCAAGCATAGGAAGGCGCGCTCTACACAACCCTAGAATCAGGACACCACCAACACGCTGGATGCGCCTAGGGGCTCGCAGAGCATAAAGTGGACAATGTGCAGGACTTCCAGCCTACACGAACCCTCCTCCGAAGATACATCAAGGAGGAAAACAACACCATCCTAAGCGAGTTTGCTCGGCTCCTAGCTTCCGGGCTCATCGTCGAAGCCAGCAACAGAAGCGACTTGCCAGTTTCACCGTGACACGAAAAACAGACGACTCCTAGATATAGCTGGCCAAACAGGCCGCGTGAAATGGGCCGGCCCGAGGCACGCCACTTTTGGCCCGTCCCAGGCACGACACGACACGCCTGTAACGGGCCGCGGCCCGGCACGGACGGGCTTGGGCCGACTTCCAGATCACGGCACGCAGGCCGGCCCGGCACGTCACGATTAGAGTTTTTTCTTCTATTTTTTCTTTTATTTTCGAATTTCTGGCTATTTGGGCCTTAATCGGGCCAAAATATGGTTAATCGGGCTGTGCCTCACCCAGCCCGTCGGGTCTGCCGTGCCTTAATCGTGTCAACGGGCCGTGCCCAACTCGCGAGCGAGGCATGCAGGCAGGCCCGACACGGCACGGTTAGTAATTGTGCCAAGTGGGTCGGGCTGCATCCTTGCCGTGCCAATTCTGTGGCGGGCCGTGCCGTGCTGGGGCGGCCCGATGGCCAGTTATACTTCTAGAGGAAACTTTAAAGTGCTATCACCGAGCATCACTTGAGGTCGGCCTTATAGCGACGTGCTGCACGGACTCGCCCGTGTACGGTACTAGGTGGGCCGGCCCATTAATAAAGAGAATTTTAAGAAAATAAGACGTGAAAGGAGGAAGTAGCAGGGTTCAAACCCACGACCGAAGGTGACGGGCAAACAGGGAACAACCACTGGGCTATGCTCGAGTTTATGTAGAACCCTTCGTTTTAACTTTTTTGTTGCCTCTGTTTTCTGTTTTTTATTTTCTTTTTCTATTTTTCTTTTCTGTTTCTGTTTTTTTGTTCACCGAAATTTTTTGTTTAGAATTATTTTTTGTTTCAAACTAAAAAATGGCCAAATTTATAAAATTTTCAAATTCGAAAACTATTCGGATAAAAAATGTTTAAATTGTAATTTTGTTAAAACGTTCGGATAAAAATTTGTTTAAATTTGAGAACTGTTCATATGTATTTTTTGTTCACGTTTGAATTAATTTAATTTTGAAAATTGTTCAAACTTAAAAAATTGTTTAAAATTAAAAATCGTTCATTTTTATAGAGAAATGATACATGAAGTTTTGGAAGAAAAAAAAGAAAAAAAAACTTGCTAAGAGTTAATGGGCCGGCCCACGCGCACCTCCTCGCGTGGAACCTCCCGTGCCGAGCGAAGCCGTGCGGGCGAGTGGACTCTCCCACCTCGCTAAGCCCTTGTTTATCTCTATTATATTTGCTTGGCTGAAAAGTACTCTTCCCCCAAAATGCACTTGCAAGGGTAGAGTTTTCAGTCTAAACAAAAATAATATGACTGGTAGGATATTTATGAGGATTATCACCTCCAAAACCAGAATAGTAAACGGACAAGTGGGGATTTTTGAGGATTTGGTAAAACAAAGCCGAAGAGCGATGGACTTCCTCCGTGCATTGGTACGCGGCTTTTGGGCCGGAAGATAAAAGATGAGCCCATTGGATTCCCATCCCATCCGTCTGTCCCCCTCCATTGTCCGCCCGCGACGTCCACTTTCCAGAGGCTGCGGTCTGGACTCTGGAACCTCCTCTTTCTTCTTCTGGTTCTCCCCCCTCTTCCTGCATCTCCCAAACCCTGATATCTCAAGCATCGAATCATGGACGGAGGAGGTAGCGCGACGTCCTTCTCCCGTACCACCACCACGCCTTCTACCTCGGTATGTTTCTTTTTTATATTCTCTCGAGTCTTGACCCATCTCTTTGCCCGCCGTTGGCTGCGGTCTTACATCGGCTTCTTGGACCGAGAGAAATCCCCACATGAGAAACGTAAACTTATGGCTCCTTGCAGAACCTAAATTTCCGCATCCTTGTTTCTGAGTGCATCTTATTTTCAGTTGATCGGACTGATCTGTGGCCCAATGATTAAAAGCAAACTTTCTTGTTCTTTGGCTAGCAAGCAGGGTGAGTCGCGGCAAGGGGATAGGGCAGCTGCTATTGTTGCCGAGATGGCCAGGGTTAACAAGCTTCCAGCCAATAGTTCCTACGCGATTCACCGCATGAAGGTGCTGAGCAAACTTCGCCATCTGATATCTATAAAGGCAAGGTTTTTACATAATTCTGCCTTTTGGGTGATGAGAAATTCCCTGTCGTTCTCACCAATTGTGCGGTATTCTTTCTCCTGTTTCTTTTGCGAACTACGTGATGCTACGATATGCGGTTGTCCTGCCAAGTTTACATCTCATCACACTTGTCAAAGTGGAACTTAGAGCTTCGTGTATATCCCAGTGTACATGTTCGCGATGTTCAGATGAAAGAAAATACATTTTGTTTGTATTTTTATCAAAAATGGGAGAGGAGCAACATTCCTGATTGCTGGGAGTGTATCTTTTTATGTTTTTAGTATCTCTACTATATAATTTACCTTAAGGTGGTGATGGTCGGTAGGTCGTAAAGTCTTCTATCTGGATTCATCGAAACGTTATGGTCCCTCACGATTCTTCCCCGAGAGAAAATATCCCGTCCCAACAAAATTTCCCCAACGGCAGGTCGCCGTCAAGCCCAGCCCATGCTGCCGCACTCCCTGTGCGGGCGTCGCGCTCTGGCCGATGGCGTACTGCACTGGCCATCGCGAGCAGCCAACCCTGGGCGCTAGAGGGGCGCTAGAGGGATCTATCACTAATGTCCGTCTAGCAGGTCCGCTCCAACGGGAGTTGCCATCCACCTTCTCTTGTCGCACCAGTTCTAAGGATTGGTGATTCAGTTTGGTACTGCCCAAGGAGTCAAGGACTACAACGCTTCTCAAATCTCAAATTGAGGTTAAAATCTTCTCTTTTTTCTAAGCTCAACTGAATCGTGTGCTTTTTTGCTTATCGTTCCTGAGCTGAAATAGGAGCTTCCGTGATGGAAGTGGTATAGCCAAAATTGCGAAAGCATGGACAGATGGATACCCATGGGGAAGAAGCTAAGCCAGGATAGTGACAGTATAGGATCTATCACTGGAGTTTGGGCATACACCCACGAGCACTTACCCGTACTCGGCCTGACTATTCGAGTTCCTGCTCTTTCTCTGACCCACCTTGCAAATTTACACGGTTATAAGTCTCATTTTTGTCACTCGAAACCCTACAGTAAACTAATGATCTCTAAACTTAATTTTCAATTCAAAGGTTTTGAGCAAGCCTCATGAGATTAGACGATGTTGTGATGCAGTGACGTATGTTTTGGACTCATGATTTGAGTACACCCACAACGACAACCTGATTTGATGCTATGTGGATTAATGGAGTTGATGCCCAACAGTGGAGATTTAGCAGGCGGGTCAACGTGCCACGACATTCGAGGATAAGTCATCGCGGAAGAGGTTTTAGGCATTGCAAAGCGGACGGCGCACGCGGGCGTGAATCGGAAGATTGGAGCATGGCAAAGAAAGAGAGCAGACGTGCATCACCAGATAGTCATGAACTACACATAGTACTTGCATTCAGCACACAAAAGAGTCTTTTGATCAAATGTCATGATACATATTTTTATTGTCCCGTGGCAACGCACGGGCATCTAACTAGTACTCTATCATAGCAGATACATGTTTTTGGAGTTATTGCTCCGGACGAGTCCCATGACTAAATAAAATACAAACGTTGTCGGTCATACATCTATGCAACTTATCATATCCAATAATGCTTATCAATATTCAATACGTACACCTATGTAAGTTTCTTATATCCAATAATGCTTGTCAAGGCATAAACATATCACATATGCATGTTTCTCATCCCCAATGTTGCCCATCAAGACAGACACCTATACAAATCTTCCATATCCAGTAGTGATTGTCAATACTAGTGTGATTATAGTATTGCACTATGTTCCTTGAAGGTGTCAATTTTTTTTTTTTTAAATCCCAGATGTTTGGCCTCTAATAATTATGTTCTGAACCCCTTGGGGTGTAACAGGGAAAATGACCAATAAATTTATTACATTTCCTGTCACTTACATGTCAACTTATCATGATACAATAGTCTATGCACAATCTGTAACGGTTTACCCATTTTTACAGTAGTGAGGTGCGTACCAAGTGTTACAATATGTCCCTCACAGTGCTGCATGATTAAAATGCATACTCTAAACCATGTGGGGATGGTTATATAGAGAGGCTTTGCATACTTTATGTAGTTTTTCTTTGTTTAACACTGCCCTGTTATATGGAAGAACTGAGAACATCAAATGTATTTATAATAGATAGACAGAGATACTATGGTCCATGTCTAGTTTGAGCATTTTTACATCGAAGATTCTGTGGCTATGTGGCCTTCATCTCTCGGGGTTCTTAAGTCTAGGCTTTGTTTGGAGCTAGGACTTAGGACAGGATAATTTACTGTAGAAGTACCGTTCCAACATTATCAGATTGACCGGTTGAGGTACAAATATTGTAGTATGCAGGAAAAGAAGTATGGTGCTGATTCATAAGATTCTAGTAGTTTGACATCATGAACATTTTCAATGATTTCATGTTACTAATGACGTTTGCTGACCATGATGAATTTTATATTTTAACTGGTTCCCAATTTTCTACCAACATGAGAAGATGGAGGTATTTCTTGAGAATTTAACATTAACCAAGGGATTCATTTGATCCTAAGTTACCAAAAGCAAGTTTTTTTCGAAACGGGGTTATACTCCAGCCTCTGCATTGATCGATGCACTCAGATTTTATCAAAAAAATTCAAGGTTCAAAAGGTACAAAAAGATTCCACATGTGACATATCATGGATCAGAGAGGGTGGATACATGAATCAACCATTGAAAGAAAGCATAAAACGAGCGACTAAACATCTTTGTAGTCTTTTAGCATGCCGCAACCCAGCCTGGTTGAGGGTATCCTGAGCGACCATCAGCAACCGTGTGCACCCAATAACCATAAGACCGCTGATCCTGTGGGATTAGGTAAGACCATAATGTAATCCAATTTTTAGCCATTTGGAAAACCTGCAAAAAAATTGGAGACTCTTGATTTGTTAAAAACCAGATTATCTCGACAGATCCAAATGGACCTACATAAAGCAGACACCCCTACACGGATCCTAGCTTTAGTATTTTTGTCAATACCATTTAGCTAATTACCGAACATATTCGTTATATCGGTTGGGGGTGGAATATTGTAGGCAAAGATGACCACACGCCACACCATTTTGGCAAAAGGATATGAAAGAAAAAGGTGCTCTATAGACTCCATTGAATCACGAAAACAACATTTTGTATTTCCTTGCCACTTTCTTTTAACCAAATTATCTTTAATAAACAAAACTCTATTATGAAGGAACCACATAAATTTTTTAATCTTTAGCAAATTTTTTAACTTCCAAAGATATTTACGCAAAAATCTTGTGTGGCCATTCATACAATCCTCATACATCGATTTAACCGTAAATATACCTGATGCAGTTAGTTTCCAAACAAACCCTATCAGGTTCCTCCTGAAGTTGAATTTACCAGTTAGGTCCTCCTAAAACTGATATTAAGCGGACTCTGCGAGAGAACAATGTACATCAAAACATTTTTATAGTCCACAATGTTATAGAAGGATTGATATTGTTCTGATACTAGCACAATGCCCGTGCTTCGCCACGGAGCAAAACACCATTTTACATGAACCAGCCCATGATATAACTAAGTGAACCAAACATCAAACAAACGATTAAGACACTACATATTTTTGTAAGGATATTAAGTTGTTGAGTGAATTCATTTGTTTTGGTGAAACATTTGGTGGCCATATGAGATGTAAATGACAAGGGCATATCTGCAAATGTGTAATGAAAAGGTGGGTGTCTTTTCGTAAAATTGCCATAGATTGCTTCCTGTCTGTTAGATATAAATCGAACGATCGTGGATGAAAGATGACAGGCACACCTTCATCACCAACTGTGCTTTTTATAGGAGTAGAGAAAGGCGTATCTCCTAACCAAGCGTCTTCCCAAAACCTAGTACTCACCCCATCACCAATTTGAAAACGGCCTTTATTAAAGAAATCTTCAACATGCATAAGCCCCTTCCAAAATGGAGAATCACCAAAATCGAGCTATGTTTGAGGGTTTGGCTGATAGGCATGATTACGGGAAGAATTCTAAGTCTCAAACTTGAAACCAAATCCAGGAAGGATAAACGGCCTAAGCGCATGTGGCTGCTAGCACCAAGGAGTGTGGCGACATGTTGTGCAGTGAGCCCAGGCATCGGGCAGCTAACTGTGGCAGGAGTGCAAGGAAGGAATTGGCTACGCTCGTCTAAGTTAGGGATCAGATTTCCTTTAAAGATTAGATTGTGTCAGATTAGGATACCATCGAAGATCGATTTTAAATTGAATAGCATCTCCTGAAGAATTGTGCTAGACTCGATTGTTAGGTAAGGGCTCTATTTGAAGAAGATTCGTTTATGTTCAGAGTTATGCAAAGAAGCCTCTAATTGTATCTCTTAAAAATTTATCATTGCACTTGAGTAAAAAAAGATCAATTTAAACATTCAGATGTGCTTGCATTTTACTGTGATCAGCTATTTACTCTTTGACCTTTTCCTTTGCAGAGGACCATATCCCAGGATGAGGAGCTTGAACTCCTCTTTGCAAGTCTTTCAATTTGAAGTCTATCTTGAGTATCAACATGTATTACGTAAGGTGCAGTTTGAAAATGCAATGTTTCATTGCATTATTTGTGTTCTAATTCTTCTTATATAGGGATGTAGTTCCCTCTTTAGATATGTTTAGCTGTGTTTCTCTAGATTGAAAAGGTTGATTTCATGGCGGAATAGTAACTTTTCCACCTGCAGGTGACGTCACTGTTTGGCGCTTGAGCTACCCCTGCCTGACTAGTGTAACATATATATTCCCAAAGTTTTTCAAGTTTGAAAGGATTACTTTTTATCTAAAGTGTTGAGGAACTTGATGAACCAGAAATATTGAGTTCTTCTTTAAATGGAGTTCCTTGTGGTGGTGAATTTAAAAAAAAAAGAGTTCCTTGTGGTGGTGAAATTTGATCATGTGCATGTAATCTATTGGACCCAAATTTAGCGTTACCATAGCTCTCGCCATCGCAGTGCATAGAATGTCAGCTGAATAATTATGTTGTTATGCATCATTGGGTTTGCTGTTCTCATAATAGAATATGCTTAGCTCTATGAAATATGTTGATTTGGTCTCTATGTTGGAAGCATCAAGGATTGAGTGTGAAGGAGTTCAGGTGCCTGGTTTATATTTCAGGTAAAATACTTGCTACAACCATGGGTAGCTACACATCCCAACTTTGACTGTCTCGTATAGGTTTACTCAAATGGACAGGGGGATGTCCATATTAGAGTTGATAGCATTATCCAAAAGTATTTTAATTTTTTTTTCAAGTTATATCTCGACTGCTATGATTATTTTTTAAATTTCAACAAAAAGTCAACACTAAAAATGACGACCGATTTTTTTTTCAAAATTCTGAAACCAGTTTTGTACACCCAAAATCAGTGCTACTAGGAATACATGTTAAAACGATGATATACTTCTTACATCACCGTATAATACTATGATGTGTACGTCTCTCTTAACATGTACTCCCTCCGTTTTAAAATAATTGTCTTAACTTTGTCTAAACATGGATGTATCAATATATTAAAACATGTCCAAACACATCAATGTTTGGAAAAAGTTGAGGCGGAGGGAGTAATGTGTTGTTGGATGGTTTGCCAAAACAGATGTACCCAATATCCATATAGCCGGATGGCACCCACCGGGTTTGGGGCTGGGTCCGCGCCCCTATACCTGCCTCATTTAATTTATCGGGTCTCATTTTTTATGAGACCCGTGACCTGGTCGGGCTTGGGGCCCCGGCGGGTACCCATTTTATGAGAGACATCAACGCGTATGTGGGGAATAAAACGATAGAATATTGGGATGGGGTTGGTGGGAATAGACACGTGTGTGCGTGAGTTGTTACAGGGACTCTAGATTTCAACGTGTGCATGTGATGTGTGAGTTGTGTAGTCCATAGCTCGCGAACGCGTGGTTAGGTATGGGATTATTTGGGATAGGATTAGGGTTTAGAGCGGGTCTAGACCTAACGGGTCTAACATTTTACTAAATTCTTCCGCGGGTACCCGTCGGGTTTGCGGGTTTCGGTGCCCTATTCCCATCCGTATCCAATATGTCTGCTTCTTGGCCGGCTGGACTTCTTGGCCGGCTGGAGATAGGACTGCATATGCTTTCATGACAGATCTTTTGCAACTGTTGCCTAACGGATGCATCCAGTTAATCGGCTGGAGATAGGACTGCGTACGCATTCATAACACATCTCTTGCAACACAAACTAACCTGTGGTTGGATGGTTAGGAGGATGGTTGTACCCTCCAACCCACCAGAGTTCAAACCCCAGGTTTGACACCTGTGTGTTGTATTTAGGCGGAATATTCTTTCAGTGGGACAGCGAGGCGCCTGTGGTGACTTCGTCAATCTCAAGACCTGCCGGCTCAGTCTCTCGGAGGTGCTCATAGGGGTAGGGTGTGCGTGTGTGCGTTCATAGGGGTGAGTGTATGCGCGTGTATCGGATTCAGTTGATAGACAAAGCGATGACCTAGAAAAAAGCGGGAGCACTTGTCGAAGCGCTGTTTTGGCTGACTAGTACACGTGCACATGCCACGCACGTCTATATAATGCGTCAAAAAACACTTCTATACAATGCGTCGAAAACACTTTGCATCGACCGATATAAAATAAACGAAAAGATGTGGAACTTTGTTTCCAATATTAGGAAACCGTTCAAAACTATATGTTCTAATCAGTTTATTAAGTCTTCAGAAACAACTACCAATAAAGATTGCTATGTCATATTGAGAATGCATGAAATTAATCAATTAAAAATATCTAAACTTTGGAATCCTATTAATAATTAGAACAACCATTAAATGTTTTATGTTTAATAACGAATCAATCAGTTTGTTTGGTACTTTGGAACAAAACTACTAATAGAGGTTCTGTCGCTGCAGTAACAAAAAAGTATAATACTATCTGATACAAAAAAGCATATGTATAATACGATGATACAAACACATTATTCCGACACCACCCTGATACATTATAATTATAGAGTTGTTTCTCACTGGAAATCAAAGACATATATCTGTATCATTTGAGAGGCACATGACCTCAATCAACCACAAGCTCCCTGCCGGTGCCCTATTGTGCACTGTGCCATTTTGAACTGAAAGTAAATATGAATAAGTATTGTTGGCTCAGTTTATATAGCATCCCTGCACCCTTAGGCTCCCCAAATCTCTTAGCTCAGGCATCAAGCCGTACTCAGACATCCTCATTGGATCAAAATCAAAGCAACCATAGTCGTGCCTTCTAGATGAACCTTTTCCCTCTAGATATGTGCTCTATACGCCATTGATGCCATATTGTTTTTCTCCGGAAAACCATATAAATAAGCCATTTAATTATGCTATTCAGATCGCATTGCTTCAATCTAAAGAAGATTTTTGTGGCAGGTGCACTAATCAGAAAAACAAAAAAATAGTCATGTCAGAGTGAAAAGATCAGCCATTTAGTCTAAGGATAAGGTAACATTACAGCACCTAAAGCAAACACATAAGCCAAACCAGAATATATTTATTCACTACATCTTACCAGATGACTAATTATTTCAACCACTACATCACCATCTATGATATTTGATATTGAGATACAGAGGCATAACGAAAATGAAATAATGTGTGAGCGGCATAGCATCATTGAGTACATGCAGATGCTCTGCATCAAGTACATAAAGGGCACAAACACCAGCTGGTACAATACAGGGTACAGAGGTTCAATTAGAGGTAGACCATAACATGGTTTAAAATAAAAGATACGTGATAAAACTTATGTAGTTCTTGCCTGATAGAACAGAAAACGGACTCGGGCAACAGGATGCCGCCACAGAAATTTGGTCGCCCTCATAGCTCCTGAGTCCAAAATCAGTTGTTTAATTACAAGACAAGAGGAGGAGGTGCTAACTCAACACCATTCCTCTTCAATTAATTACTAAAGGTTATCATGATCAAGACCTGTAATCAGGAAAAAAATAGCTCAAAAAATAGTTATAAATACATCAGAGGTGCAGAGAAACCAAGAAAGAACGCAAATGCCGCATCCCAGCAAGACGACAATAAACATTGAGCTAATACCATTGGACAAAGGTCTAATTACAATGGCATGATCTCATGCATGTACAAAGCGAGTTTATTTGTCTTTCTCCATGAGATCGCTCTCCTGCAGTTCCCCATTCATGTCAAGAAAAATAAGTAAACCAAAATCAAATATTTGTTAGATCTCAACTCAAAACTGGAGTACATTACAGTGCTATCTGCCCCTATTTTTCCCCCAAAAGGATTGAACTTCAGGTTTAGCTTCCTAGTTGCTGCAAAAGTTAATATACAACCAAGAAAACAAAAAGGATCTGAACAATTTACACCTTGATGCCTAATAGAATACAAGAATATGTCGACAAGAAACACCTTCTAAAAATGAATTACCGCATTGCTGGAAGCATATTCCAAATTGTAGTTTAAGAAACTGCAACTTAACCAATACTTTTTTCCTAAATTGTTCTGTTAAAAAATATTGCCTCAATGATTGCTTTGGAATCTGCAACTTCACCAAGATTTTTTCCTCAATGATTTTCTTAATAAAATCCCATGGTAATTAGTCCAACAATCATCGATATCGGAAGAAATAAGTGCTGCTCTATGCTACTTTGGAATAAATCAAAGATAGAGTGGGTCGATTTGCATGAAAGGAGTAATGTTCGATGCGTACACAGCCGTAAGCAGCTTTGCCCAGGAGCCATATTTATTGACTGGATAATCGACGTACTTCCCCATATTTTCTTTGTTGCTTCCGGATCTGCAGGGACAAAAAATTGTGGTGGGGGAGGGAGCCACAAGATGTGCAGTCTAGACGTTGCAACAGATGAACAAAGGAGAGATGCCGGAGTTGGCCGATCGACGTTAGAATCGGCAGCCGATGTGGTTCATTGCACAGGCGCATGGACAAGACGCCACCGATCTGGAGGGGCGTCAGATCGGTGGCGGGTAGCGAATGGGTGGTGAGGGGAGGCGCGGATCTGAGCGATCGAGACGGGGCAGGCGTGGCGGCGTGCAAGGACGATGGATGGACGGCGGGTTAGGGAAAGAGATGACCGTGAATTCGTGAAGTGATCGCGGCGAGACGGATTTTTTCGCATGTGGGGGAATTTCGTCCGCTCGGCGTGGTCCGCCGGTACTAATTGCCAAGTGCACCCGAGGCATTAGATTAGATCAACTATATCCATTAGATCTAATTAGCTGGGTTAGTCCGATGGTATAGTTACGCGGGGTTGTTCTAGCAAAGAAAATATTCGCTTGCTTAATAGTAGTATAGATAAAATAGATGCTCCCAATTACGGAAAAATACAATTTATAAACATTTCAAAATGTCCAAAAGAAAAGGTGTACATCTAGATATTTTATATTCGCAAAAAAAAATATTTTTCCGTGTGTAAAAAGACAAATTTCGGTGCTCCAAAATGACTATCCATGAGATATATTTTTGTTCTTTTTACATTGTCCATAAATAAATACTCTCTCGGATCCAGAAAAAGTGTCTCTCGTTTTGTACTAAGTGAGCGACACTTTTTACGGATTCGAGGGAGTATCTTTCTTTCGTAAAATTTTGTGTGTGATTATAGAATGTCTGGAGGCACAATTTTTTTTTTTTACAATTTTGACATTGAAATGCTTTTTTTTTTGGTAGTGGGAGCATATTTTCTGAGTCAAAGTGGATTTTCGGAGCTTCTATCTTTTTAAAACAAAATCATTTCAATCATACCACATAGTCGGAAGCAAAGCATGAACCCCAACGCAAATCTAAGTTTGATTATTTTTTTATCAATTTTATTCGGCCAACTCCTAAACATGTTTACGATACTGGTTGTTTGTCATATAAAAATGAGTGGAAGGACAAGAAATAAATAGATGTTTTTTTTTACTCTGCTTGACAAAAAAAAATATATAACTAAGGCGAGTATTCAAACCATGTATCCTCCGAAAAGCGAATATTCAAACCATTCTCAATTGCAAAAAAGGACATATACTAAAAAAAAATCTCTTACATAACTCTGGTGAGGTCTTCCCGAAAAGGGAAGTCAATATGTTTTAATTGTACTAACCGAGATAACATTTTGTACTAAAGATATTTGTTATATAGCACCTGTTGCCACACCACTTTCTCATTAAGAAGTTTAAATAGCCACCTGCTAAGTAAACATTTATTTTGGATGTTCAAAACATCAACACTTAAGCTCCTTAGTCTTTTGGTCTATAAATAATATTCCACTTTGTTAACCGATATTTTACTTTATGATTGTTGCTCTACCACAAAAGACGTGGCCTAAAAAAAACTAACATTTTGCATACCCATTTGTGCATCTCCAGTAAAGATAACATGAACATTGGTAAATTTATAAGGAACTAGGTGATCACCATATTGTCGGAGAGTAGTCTGTCAACGGAAGGAACTCTCAAGAGGTTCGAACACTCGGGGCTAACCACACTTCCTACGCCTCTTGAGAGGCTCTGCGAGGAAAACTTGGGACCAGTGACAATGGTGACACAGGAAGTTTACCTAGTTTCAGGCCACCTTGCGGTGTAAAACCCTACTCCTGCTTGTCTGATGGATTGCATTACTCTAGTTACAGTACAAAATGCGAGCTCACGCTCGGGTAAGACTAGGAGAGATCCGAATGAATTGACCTCTCCTTCTACAGGGGCCAATGGGCTCCCCTTATACTAGCGTTTGGACCTCCTTCCCACTCATTCTTGGCGGGAAAGGGCTACCACAAGGTGCCAAAATGGAGTCCGGCGGGGCTCTACGTCGCCTGCTGGTCTTGGTCGTCGAGGACACTGCCACCGACCATGGCAGAGCGGTGGGGGCGTCCAGTGATGTTTCCTCCGTCTTGTAGTGCTGTCTTGGTCTTCTTACACCAAAGAGGAAGTCCTGGAGAGGCGCTTTGGTGCGGGCAGCTGTCGCCCACACTTTATACACGAGAGTGGCCACTGCGGCCAAAGGGGCTCTGCGACTCTGCGCCACCTTCGTCAGCGCGCAGAGGTGCGGACGTCAGCCGCACATGGTTTGTCCCCTCTCGAGAGGGAACATCCCCCGAAGAGGAGTGGAGGCGAGGTAGAGATCCGCCCCAAGGGTAGGCGAAGCAGCCTCTCTAGAGGGACCAGCCTCCTGCTGGCTGAGCCCTGTCGGGGTCTATGTCTTGTCGATGAACTTTCCCTACATGGGTCGTACTTAACGAAGACTCAAGCACCCGTTGGGTTGGGCTGCAGCAGTCGTCCCAGGATACCCTGGTATCCATGGGCCCGACACATATAACAGTAAGTTTACAATCCAATAACCTAACTTTTTTTAATGGTTCTCCACGGGTTTCCATTTTGACTAACTTTAAAAAATGAGTAGATACTTTCAAATATCTAAAAAAAAAAGTAAAACCAGATTTATATCTAAATAATTCTTTATATTGTTCCTCAACCCCTTTCTTTCGACCAAAACATTATATTTCGCTTTTGTGGAAGTTTACCTTGAAACCGTGATAAGGATGGACCTAAGGATTATGTCCTCACAAGCATGAGTGAAGAGTTGATAGAAGATAACAAGATCATGGTGAAAACAAATATTCAAGAGGTGGAAAACAAGATCACATTGTTGAAAACAATCAATCAAGATGGTGGAAACAATTCATAACAATTGTTATTCAATAGAAACAATTGTTATTTATCAATTGGACAAGGGGATGAATGCCTCCACAAGGTCAAATGCATTCATTGATGGACAAGCAAGAAGGAGGGCCCACAAGGAAGCCCAATGCGCCATGACATGTCCTAGTTGTAATAGAATTGGTTTGTATACCAATTATGGCCGCACCCCTTTGTGTGTGGGGTCGGTTTGTATCCTATAGTAGTTGTGTTAGGTTTCCTAGTCCAATTAGGGTTGTGCTTGCGCAAGGAGACCCTTGTGGCCGCAAACCCCCTCTCATATATACCCCATGGGGCGCATAGCAATAGACAGAACAAGTTTAAACCAAAAACCCCCAAAACCCTAGCCTCTAGATTGTATTGCTTGTTAAGCATTCATCTTGAAGTTTACCAATTGCAAAGCAGCGTGATATCTTGTTATTCCATCTGGGAATAGAGGGATACAGCACCACTTGTGATCATTGATCATTTGTGCAAGAGTGTGTAGTTGAGAATATCTAAGGAGCTTGATTGTTGTTGCATTGGCAACGGGGATTAGCTAAGAGAGGTCTCAGTGTAGCACTAGTTATCCAATTATCAGAAAATACAAAAAGAGAGAGTTAGTTCATCGAGAAGATCGGGCCACCCCTTATCATCTTGGTATCAGATTCTCCAGGTTGCCTCGGTGAGCAAAGTTATCCTTAGTTTTTATTGTTTTTATTCCTATCCAGAAAAAGCCCCACAAAAATAGTTCTAGTCATTGCCATCGCCTAGATATCACCATAGTTATTTTTCTTTTGCTGTCATTGTGTTAGATTCCGTGTCACCTTTTTCTGTTTTTTTTAGATCTATTTTATTTCGGCTAGAATTAGGGTTCTTGTTCTTCTAGTCGAAAACCTATCAAAAACTACAAAAATAGCCGCTGCCATCCTCCATATCCATCACCAATCCGAGCTACCCTAGGGTTTCTACCGTGCTACCACATCCACCAAATACACCACCAATCCGATCCACCCTAGGTTCATATCCGTGCTACAAATCCCATCGCACCACACCTCCTTGTTGGACTCGGATTCCATACATATTCGGTTACCAAACCCCCCCTTATACCCGCAGCATACCTACCATAACCATCCACCCACCGCACCCATCGCTACCATCCACCGCTGCCGTGATCGAGTCGCACTCGGATTCCCTCGTTACATCGATTACAAATTGCCTCGCGAGCCCGTAACACAGCACACAAATCCGTTCTCTGCGCGCTGCCGCGGCACAAAAAGTGGCTGTTTTCTCTGCCGCCAGCTGCTGTAACGCGCGCGCTAGGAAAATCACCGCATCGCCTTTACAAATCCGTGTAACGCGAGCCTGCGCGCTGCCGCGGCACAGTTTCCCCAATTTTTCTTGCCGTGTGCGTCTGTTAGCCTTTGGGTGCTGCCGCGGTACGATTTCTTGCTGTTTTCGCTGCCGTACGTCTGCCGTGGTTCAAAAACCATCAGTTTTGCTGCCGTGTGGTCTAAATCCTGCCGTGAGTGTTCCAAAGCCACCAATCACCTAGAATCTTTTGTGTTTGTTTTTCTTTTCCTGTTTTTCATCACTAGGACTTTCCCTCCATACTTTGTGAACCATAGACACAGCCTTTCTACAACATCTTTATAGGAACTTGCCCACAAGTATAGCTATTTTGTGCTCTGACAGGTTGCTCTTATTTCATCACCATCATTGTGTTCACTTGTGTTTGGTTCATTATTGCTCCTAGCTTAGTGTAAAGCCATTGAAAAATTCAAAAAAAAAATAGAAAAAGCAAAAAGTATAAAAAAAGAAGAGAAAAGAGAAAAGAGAAAGTGCAAAGAGGCCATATTATTACTATTGTTTACTAGTTGAGCTTGCCATTGTGACACTTGGTTTTTCATTGAGCAATCTTGTGCCTGTCAATAAGAGCCTAGCTAGTGACTTTCTAGTGCATTGCAAAATTCATCCATATATTGCATTGCCACATTTGTCTCCATATTGTGTGAGTTTCCTTGGATATTTTTATATCTTCACAAGACAGCAAATAGGATTATTACTTTGGTGATTGTTAGGTATCCATACCAAGCCCCACCATAAGCCCTGTTTGCATTGTGAAACTTTATAGCTCGGTTATTCTCTTCTCACACCAAAGCACATTGATCATTGCTCCTTGTTGGTAAGTTGATCTTTTTCTCTCTTGGAACATCAAGTGAAACCTCTTTGCTTGGTTTTGAGTGAGTTGAGAGAGGCACCACAAACCCATTGTTTATTTTGTTACTAACAAATTAATCATGAGTTCTTCTAGTGATGTTGATGTGCAGGCAAAGAAGAAACCCGAGGATACTGTCCAATGGAATGAGTATGAGGCATTGAGAGATCATTTGTCCAACAAAATTGCTAAAGATATTGAAAGAAGTGATGATCAATTGAGAGAAGATTTGAATGTCCTTGATTTGAAGATAAGGGAGTGTGCATCACAAGATTCTGTCAATGAGATCAAGGATGCTATAAGGACATTGACTCTACAAATGACTACAATTACAAATACATTGCAACAAATTCAACAAGCACCACAAGCCATTGCTCCAATTGATGATGGGAGAGGAAATTACAATGATGGCCGTGGACAAGTAGCAAGAAGAGTACCATTGGAAAATAATAGTGATGAGGACATCCCTAGTGTTTCACCTATTATTTCACATGATGATATTCCTATAAAACATGATGAAGTGAGGCTTGGTCCCATGACAAGATCAAGGACTAAACTATTACAACAACAGGTGAATTCACTCCTACTTGAGTATAACATTTGTGATTATGAGAATTTTATACTACCTAAATCCATGCATGTTTGTATTCTTAGGTTTGTTGATAACACAAGCATTAAGGAGGGAGATCAAGGAGAGATGATGCACATGGATGGAGAGGAGCTGAAAACAAGTGTTGTTCATGGTGAAAACAATTCTACAAGTGTGGAAAACAAGTGCTAGATTGTTATTCCACACTCATGGAGGGACATAACAAGAGGAGGGCGCCCACAAAGTCTATCAATGCGCCATATAGAGTCCAAGTAGTATTAAACATGGTTTGTATACCATTATGGCCGCATCCCCTAGTTTGGGTCGGTTTGTATCTATTGTGGTTGAGTCCAAAGTCCAAAACTAGGTCCAATTGGGTTCCTATTCGGGTTGGTGGGTTTTGCTTGCGCAAGCTACCTTGTGGCCGCACCCCACCCCTCATATATACCCCTTGGGGCGCATAGGTTAGGTTAGACTACGTTAAAACAAAAACCCTAGACTTCTAGATTGTATTGCTTGAAGCATTCATCTTGAATCATATACCTTTGCAAATCTGAGTGTATTCTGCTGTTCCACTGGGAATAAGGAGAAACAGGACCACTTGTAGTCGGTGGCTACGTGTGCAAGAGTGTGGAGTCTCGAATATCCGAAGGGGTTAAGTGCTGTTGCAGTTGGTGACAGGGTTTAGCCAAAGGAGAGAGCGAGGTATCACATTATTTATCAAGTTATCAAGAGAGTTCACTGAGAAGATCGGGCTACCCCTTATCATCTTGGTATCAGATTACTGGGTTTACTCGGTGAGCTGTATCTATCCCTTTAGTTTCGAGTTGATTTTATACCTATCCAGAAAAAGCCACAAAAAATAGTGTTAGTTGATTGCCATAGCCATAGATAATTGCTAGTTTTCAATTTCTAGTGCTGTTTTGTGTTTGATTTTGTGTTCCTTTTTCTCTTTTTGAGTCATTAGGTTTCGGTTAGGGTTAGGGTTCTTAGTTGTTCTTATTTTTCGAGTTGAGTCTATATCAAAAATATCAAAAAAATTAGCTTCCCCGCAAGGCTTTTGCTTCCAATCCGATTAGAACTTGTTTCTCTCGGGTTAGGGTTCGATTTGCCTTCGGTTTTGATCCCTGCCGCAGCTCCAAAATCATCCAATTCGCTGCCGCGGTACGGTTCTAGTAGGACTCGGATTGCCCTCGGTGCGCGCTTACAAATTGGGCCAAAATCCCCGTCTCACCCTTACCAAATCCAACCACCGCAACACCCCACCCGCCCGCGCGCGCGCAGCACCAATTCGCCCCGTTTTTCTCTGCCGCGGGACTGTTTTTGCGCGCAATCTCTGCCGCCGCTGCCGTGAGCGCATCGCCCTGCCGTACGGCACAGAAACGGGCAGTTTCTGCCGTGATCGCCTGCCGCGAGCTCAAAACGAGCTGTTTCTCTGCCGCCGGCAGGAAAACGGTCAGTTTTCTGCCGTGGGTTCCTAGTTAGTTTTAGGTTGTTTTTCTTTGTTTTTCTTTGATCTTTTCATTAGGATTTCCAGTCTTATCATTGTGAACCCTAGACAAAGCCTTTCTACAGCAAATAAACTAGGTACCTTGCCCACAAGACTAGCTATTTTATTGCTCTATTCAGGCTGCTCATTTTTATATTGTGTCACATTGATCTAGCTGTTATTTTTCATTTGCTCCTTTAGTTGTTTTCGGCCATAAAAAGTATAAAAAAAAAGTGAAAAACAGAAAATAGAAAAAGAGAAAAAGCAAAAAGAAAGGCCATTGAGACATATTGCTATTACTATCATTTGGAGCTGTTTTCATTGCTATCATTGACACCACACATTGAGCAATCTTGTGCCTGATTATCATTGAGCTTGGCTAGTGTCTTTCTAGAGCATTGCAAAATTTCCTCCATATATTTGCTTTGCCACATTTGTCTCCAATTTTGGTGTGTGTTTCCTAGGTGTTATTTTGTATCATTCACAAACAGCAATAGGACTTGTTAATTGGTGATTGTTAGGTATCCATACCAAGCCCCACCATATAACCTGTTTTACCTTTGTGATAGCAAAACCCCTGGGTATTCTATTCTTCACACCAAGTCACAGTAGTTCCTATTACTTGTGGTAAGATTTTCTATTCACTTTGGAGCAGTAAGGATCACCTCTTTTGCTGGTTTTGAGTGAGTTGGGAGAGAGCACCACAACCCATATTTTGTTTATTTCACTAACCCATTAATCATGGTTGCTCCTAGTGATGTTTCTACACAGGCTAAGAAGAAGCATGGTGATGAACAAGTGAAGTGGACAGATTTGGAGGAGATGCAAGAACAAATCACTACATCTATTGCTACAAAAAATTCTGAGTTGCATTCTCTTATTGATAAGCATGGAGTGGACATGGATACACATGTTCAGAATTTGGGCCTTCAAATTGATACTGTGACTGAAACAGCTGCTGCTACTCAAGAGCAAGTTACCACATTACAAGCCTCTATTGATACATTGACTACTAGAATTGGAGCCTTGGCCACTTTATTGGATCAAAGAATTCCTGCCCGAGAGGATGGTGGGAGTGCTTTTGGTGATGCCGAGGAGGAAGAAGAGGAGGATAATGATTATGTCCAACAAGGCCGAGGTAGAGGAAGAGGAAATCATGGGGCTGGCCGTGGGTTCCAAGCAAGGAGGGTCCCTGTTCATGAGCCAAACCGTGAGGATGATGGTCTTGGTAAACCCAAGTTTATGTTGCCTACTCTCAACTTTGATACTGATGATGTTGAGGAGTACCTCATGTGGGAGCTCAAGATGGAGAAATTATGGAGGATGCATGATTATCATGAGGAGAGAAAAATTAAGCTTGCTTCTTCTAGCTTTGATGGCTATGCTTTGCTATGGTGGGATAATATCACAAGAACAAGGGCAAGAAATAGGGAACCTGAAGTTCTCACTTGGAGGGAGATGAAACAAATTATGAGAGATAGATTTGTGCCCAAGAACTATTTGAGGTCTTTATATGACAAGTTGCAACAATTGAAGCAAGGTACAAAATCAGTGGATGCTTATTTTAGAGAGATGGAGTTGATATTGCAAAGAGCTAGAGTAAAGGAGGATGTTGAGCATACTATGCAAAGGTTCCTTTCAGGTTTGCAATTCAAAATTAAGAGCATTGTGAGGCATACACAATATAATGATATGAATGAATTGTTGCACCAAGCAAGGGAGACAGAAAAGCAATTGGCCGAGGAGGCACTTATGGCTCCAAGGAGACCTTTCCCTAATAGGTCTTCCTTTTCTTCACCACCATTGTCACAATCTACCCCTAGCCGTGGGGTATCTACTGCCAAATCCGAGAGTAATACTTCTGTTTCCAAGAGGCAAGCACAACCAGCAGCTAGTGCAAGTGGATCTACTTCTTCTACAGCTCGAAATAGGGACATGAGCTGCCATACATGTGGAGGTAAAGGCCACTTCAAGAGGGATTGTCCAAATAAAAAGGTTATGCTTATTAATGAGGATAGTGGTGAGTATGAGACTGGTGATGATGCTGATCCTTCTCAAGAGGATGCTTATGATGATGATGATGGTCCTCTTGATGCATATCCTTCCACATATCCTACTTTTGTTTGCACACCTAGAACATTGAGTATTCTTCCAAGTCCTGAAAGTCAAAGATGCAATTTATTTCAAACAAGAGCAATTGTTGGTCCCCAATTGGCTTGCAAGGTTATTATTGATGGTGGTAGTTGCAGAAATTTGGCAAGCAAAGATTTGTGTGCAAAATTGAAGTTGAGATACATTACACATCCTCATCCTTATCATATACAATGGCTTAGTGACAAAGGAGAGATGAAGGTTACCCACATGGTGAGAGTTGAATTCCAAATTGGGCCTTATAAAGATACCATTGAATGTGATGTGGTGCCTATGTCAGTTTGTCACATGTTGCTTGGGAGGCCTTGGCAATTTGATAGGAGTGTGATACATGATGGGAGAGCAAATACCTATCAACTCAAGTGGAAGGAGAAGGATATAGTGTTGAGACCTATGACACCACAACAAATTGTAAATGAATCTAGACAAAAAATTCCTGAGAGTGTTGAAAAGAAAGAGAGTGAAACTTTGAGTGTTGTGAGTGAAAATAGGGCATCCAATTTGAGTGAAAAAAATATAAGTGAGGGAGTGAGCTCATTATGCATGCTAGCTACTAGAGAGGACTTGAGAGAATTTAGGGAGGATCCTACTATGCTTCCTATAGTGCTTATGCACAAGGGAGAAATTTTAGTTTCTAATGACATGACCCCTATTCCTCTTGGTGTTTCTCATGTTTTGCAGGATTTTGAGGATGTTTTTCCTAAGGAGGTGCCCTCGGGTTTGCCACCATTGAGGGGTATTGAGCACCAAATTGATTTGATTCCAGGATCCTCATTACCAAACCGAGCTCCCTATAGAACTAATCCCCAAGAAACAAAGGAGATTCAGAAACAAGTACAAGAGCTTCTTGATAAAGGTTACATTCGGATAAGCCTTTCTCCTTGTGCTGTTCCTGTTATTTTAGTGCCTAAAAAAGATGGTACATGGCGCATGTGTGTAGATTGTAGAGCAATTAACAATATCACTATTCGTTATCGTCATCCTATCCCACGTTTGGAAGACATGTTAGATGAATTAAGTGGTAGTGCTATTTTCTCTAAAATTGATTTGCGTAGTGGTTATCATCAAATTAGGATGAAAGAAGGGGATGAATGGAAAACAACTTTTAAAACAAAATTTGGTTTATATGAGTGGTTAGTTATGCCTTTTGGATTGACTAATGCACCTAGTACTTTCATGAGATTAATGAACCATGTTTTGAGGAATTTTATTGGTAAATTTGTGGTAGTATATTTTGATGATATTCTTATTTATAGCCACAATGAGCATGAACATGTTGATCATATTAGACAAGTTTTGCAAGTGCTCAGAGAACATCAATTATATGGTAATTTGGAAAAGTGCACTTTTGGCAAAGATAAGGTCATATTTCTTGGTTATGTTGTTTCTAAACATGGGATTGAAGTAGATGAATCAAAAATTGAAGCTATTAAAAATTGGCCTATTCCTACTAATGTGAGTCAAGTAAGAAGTTTTAATGGATTAGCTGGTTTTTATAGAAGATTTGTCAAAGATTTTAGTACACTTGCTGCACCTTTGAATGAACTCACTAAAAAGGGTGTAGAATTTGTGTGGGGAGTTGAACAAGATATTGCTTTTGATGCTATTAAAGAGAAGTTGATTTCGGCCCCTTTATTGATGCTTCCTAATTTTGACAAACAATTTGAGATTGAGTGTGATGCTAGTGGCATAGGTATTGGAGGTGTATTAATGCAAGAAAAGAAACCTATTGCCTATTTTTCTGAAAAATTACATGGTGCACAACTGAATTATTCTGTTTATGATAAAGAATTATATGCACTTGTGAGAGTTTTAGAGGTGTGGAAACATTACTTGTGGCCTAAAGAATTTATTATCCATAGTGATCATGAAGCATTGAAATTCTTAAAGTGCCAAACAAATTTGAATAAAAGACATGCTAAATGGGTTGAATTTATTGAGTCTTTTCCATACATAATTAAACATAAAAAGGGATTGGACAATGTAGTTGCTGATGCTTTGTCAAGGAAAAACATGTTACTTTCTAATTTAGAGATCAAGGTCTCGGGTTTGGAGGGTATTAGAGAGCTATATGCTAATGATAAGGAATTTTCTATGCCATTTAATAAATGTTCTAATGTTAAGGCATGGGATAAATTTCATATACATGATGGATACTTGTTTAGAGCTAACAAATTATGTATTCCCGAGTGTTCTTTGCGTTTATTCTTATTACAGGAATCTCATAGTGGAGGGTTGATGGGACACTTTGGAAGAGAGAAAACATTGCTTATGTTGGCTGAAAATTTTTATTGGGCACATATGAGAAGGGATGTGTATAGATTGGTGCAAAGATGCATTACATGCAATAAGGCAAAATCCAAGTTGAAGCCCCACGGTTTGTACACCCCATTGCCATCCCCAAGTACACCATGGGAGGATATTAGTATGGATTTCGTATTGGGTTTGCCAAGAACAAAAAGAGGCCATGATTCCATCTTTGTAGTGGTGGACAGATTTTCCAAGATGGCACACTTCATTGCTTGTCATAAGAGTGATGATGCCTCTCACATTGCCAATTTGTTCTTTAGAGAAATTGTGAGACTACATGGTGTGCCAAGAACAATTGTTTCTGATAGAGATGTCAAGTTTATGAGCTATTTTTGGAAGACACTATGGGGGAAGCTTGGCACCAAATTATTATTCTCCACTACTTGCCACCCCCAAACTGATGGGCAAACTGAAGTTGTGAATAGGACATTGTCTACATTGTTGAGAAGCATGATCAAGAAGAATTTGAGGGAGTGGGAAGATTGTTTGCCACATGTGGAGTTTGCTTATAATAGGGCTGTGCATTCAACCACAAATTTTTGTCCCTTTGAGGTGGTTTATGGATTTCGGCCTACTACACCCCTAGACTTGTTACCACTTCCAATTCAAGAGAGAATTAATATGGATGCTTCTAAGAGGGCTGATTTTGTGAGGAAGATACATGAGAAGACAATGGATGCTATTGAGAAGAAGGGAAAATATGTAGCTCAAAAGAGAAATCAAAAGAGGAAGGAAGTTATTTTTCAAGAGGGAGATTTAGTATGGGTGCACTTTCGAAAGGATAGGTTCCCTAAGCTAAGGAAATCAAAATTGTTACCAAGAGGTGCTGGTCCTTACAAAGTGATTGCAAAAATAAATGATAATGCATACAAGATAGATCTTCCAATAGATGAGTTTGGAGTGAGCAATTCCTTCAATGTTGCTGATTTGACACCATATCATGGTGATGTTCTTGATGAGGACATCAAGGCTTTTCAAGGGGGGGAGGATGATGAGGACATCCCTAGTGTTTCACCTATTATTTCACATGATGATATTCCTATAAAACATGATGAAGTGAGGCTTGGTCCCATGACAAGATCAAGGACTAAACTATTACAACAACAGGTGAATTCACTCCTACTTGAGTATAACATTTGTGATTATGAGAATTTTATACTACCTAAATCCATGCATGTTTGTATTCTTAGGTTTGTTGATAACACAAGCATTAAGGAGGGAGGTCAAGGAGAGATGATGCACATGGATGGAGAGGAGCTGAAAACAAGTGTTGATCATGGTGAAAACAATTCTACAAGTGTGGAAAACAAGTGCTAGATTGTTATTCCACACTCATGGAGGGACATAACAAGAGGAGGGCGCCCACAAAGTCTATCAATGCGCCATATAGAGTCCAAGTAGTAATAAACATGGTTTGTATACCATTATGGCCGCATCCCCTAGTTTGGGTCGGTTTGTATCTATTTGTGGTTGAGTCCAAAGTCCAAAACTAGGTCCAATTGGGTTCCTATTCGGGTTGGTGGGTTTTGCTTGCGCAAGCTACCTTGTGGCCGCACCCCACCCCTCATATATACCCCTTGGGGCGCATAGGTTAGGTTGGACTACGTTAAAACAAAAACCCTAGACTTCTAGATTGTATTGCTTGAAGCATTCATCTTGAATCATCATACCTTTGCAAATCTGAGTGTATTCTGCTGTTCCACTGGGAATAAGGAGAAACAGGACCACTTGTAGTCGGTGGCTACGTGTGCAAGAGTGTGGAGTCTCGAATATCCGAAGGGGTTAAGTGCTGTTGCAATTGGTGACAGGGTTTAGCCAAAGGAGAGAGCGAGGTATCACATTATTTATCAAGTTATCAAGATTGTTCACTGAGAAGATCGGGCTACCCCTTATCAATTGCTCCAATTGATAATGTGAGAGGAAATTTCAATGATGGCCGTGGACAAATAGCAAGGAGAGTGCCTTTGGAAAATAATAGAGAGAATGATGGCTTGGGAAAACCAAAATTCTCTATGCCTAATCTTTCTTGTGACTCTGAAGATGTGGAAGAGTACTTAATGTGGGAGCTAAAAATTGAAAAATTGTGGAGATTACATGAGTATCCCGAGGAGAGAAAGGTGAACCTTGCATCTTCTTCTTTTGATGGTTATGCTCTTTTGTGGTGGGATGGCATTACAAAGGATAGAGAAGAAAAAGAAGAGGAAGAGGTGAACACATGGAGAGAGATGAAGCAATTGTTAAGAGATAGATTTGTTCCCAAGAATTATATTAGAACTCTCTATGACAAATTGCAACAATTGAAGCAAGGATCAAAGACAGTTGATGCCTATTACAAGGAGATGGAGTTGATTATTCAAAGGGCTCGAATTAGAGAGGCTCCTGAACAAACAATGCAAAGATTCTTGAGTGGATTGCAATTCAAAATAAGAAGCATTGTGAGGCATGTTACTTACAACAATATGAGTGAATTACTACATCAAGCAAGGGAGGCCGAAAAGAGATTGCAAGAGGAGCTTCAAGTGAGTGCAAGGAGAAGTTTTTCTTCTCAACAATCCAATTTTGCAACCCCTACACCTCCAACCCGTGGACTTCCTAGTACCAAACCCGAGCCAATTTCATCAAATTCAAAGAAGCCCATTGCTTCTACTTCGGGTTCTAGTGGTGCTACACCTCCTACAAGGAATAGAGACATGACATGCCATACATGTGGAGGAAAAGGACACTTTAAGAAGGATTGCCCCAACAAGAAAGTTATGCTCCTTAATGCTAATGATGAGTATGAGACTGGAGATGATGTTGATCCTAATGATGAGGATGCATATGATGATAATGATGATGATGGTCCTATTGATGCCTTTGCTACAAATTATCCAACTATTGTGTGCACAAAAGCATTGACTATTGCTCCTAGCAAAGATGAGAGCCAAAGGTGCAATTTATTTCAAACCAAAGCAATTGTTGGACCTAGTATGGCTTGCAAGGTGATCATAGATGGAGGAAGTTGTAGAAATCTAGCAAGCAAAGAATTATGTGCAAAGCTAAGGTTGAAGTATATTCCACACCCCAATCCATACTATATTCAATGGATCACTGACAAAGAGGAGATGAAGGTATGTCATATGGTGAGAGTGGAATTTTAAATCGGACCATACAAGGATACAATTGAATGTGATGTTGTTCCTATGTCGGTTTGCCACCTATTACTTGGAAGACCATGGCAATTTGATAGAAAAGTGCTACATGATGGGAGAGCAAACACCTACCACTTGAATTGGAACAATAAGGATATCATATTGAGGCCTATGTCACCCCAACAAATCATGCATGAATCAAGACAAAAGTTTGAAGTGAAAGAGAAGGGGAGTGAAAACACCAAATCCATGGAGGAAGACAAGCCTAGGCCGAGTGGAACAAGCCTTTTAACTAATGATAATATTTTTCCTAGTATTATTTCTTGTGTACAGTTTTCTCTTGAAGAAAGGGAGCACAAGGAAACATTACAATCATCACATAAATTGGAGGATTATGCCATGGATACAAGAAAGCTTGCTTGTGATATGAAGGTTATTTTTGAAGAAAGGGAGACACAACCTTCAAATTCACAAGATATTGAGGAGATCATACCTACTACACATGAGGAGGTTAGTAATGAGAAGGGTATAGATTTCGGGTTGGTACCTAGTAGTAATGAATTATGTGATAATTTTCAACCATATAAACCTATGAATTCGAAATTTTACAACATGGTTTTGATTACACATAAAGAAGTACTTGCTATGATACCTTCTAGTGATATTATTTATGATGACATGCTTAAAGAACCAATTGATATACAATGTGCTATGGATAAATTTGGTTATGATAATTCTATCACATATGATAATAGCTTCAAAATTTACTTGATTGGTAATTATAATTTGGACAAAATTTTCATGATACATCACATGTGTGTTACTTATGATAAAGTGGCCGAATTACATAATGTGTTCTCTTGGATAGATGATTATAGAGATGATATTACATATATATTTAGTTCACCACAATATTGGTTGGATACATGTACTATTAAATCAAACTACAATTATATTTGCAATTTTGATTGCTATGAGATGAAAGAATATGACTTTTATGTGTTGTTTTCAAACAAATTTCGTGATCATATGATCTATACACTATATTGTGTTTTGCTAACAACTAATGAGTGCCATTATATATACATATATGGTGCATACACTTTGTTCTTTTTGTTTATTCCACTTTCAGATAATAACAAGCCGAGGACGTCTTGTCTTGAAGAAAGGGAGGATGATAAGGATGGACCTAAGGATTATGTCCTCACAAGCATGAGTGAAGAGTTGATAGAAGATAACAAGATCATGGTGAAAACAAATATTCAAGAGGTGGAAAACAAGATCACATTGTTGAAAACAATCAATCAAGATGGTGGAAACAATTCATAACAATTGTTATTCAATAGAAACAATTGTTATTTATCAATTGGACAAGGGGATGAATGCCTCCACAAGGTCAAATGCATTCATTGATGGACAAGCAAGAAGGAGGGCCCACAAGGAAGCCCAATGCGCCATGACATGTCCTAGTTGTAATAGAATTGGTTTGTATACCAATTATGGCCGCACCCCTTTGTGTGTGGGGTCGGTTTGTATCCTATAGTAGTTGTGTTAGGTTTCCTAGTCCAATTAGGGTTGTGCTTGAGCAAGGAGACCCTTGTGGCCGCAAACCCCCTCTCATATATACCCCATGGGGCGCATAGCAATAGACAGAACAAGTTTAAACCAAAAACCCCCAAAACCCTAGCCTCTAGATTGTATTGCTTGTTAAGCATTCATCTTGAAGTTTACCAAATGCAAAGCAGCGTGATATCTTGTTATTCCATCTGGGAATAGAGGGATACAGCACCACTTGTGATCATTGATCATTTGTGCAAGAGTGTGTAGTTGAGAATATCTAAGGAGCTTGATTGTTGTTGCATTGGCAACGGGGATTAGCTAAGAGAGGTCTCAGTGTAGCATTAGTTATCCAATTATCAGAAAATACAAAAAGAGAGAGTTAGTTCATCGAGAAGATCGGGCCACCCCATATCAAACCGGATAATTGTTTAGAATCAACTTCATGTATAATGATTTCAAGTCATGTTGAGTTAAGATGATAGAGCATTTAATGCGTTTCTGACAAGTGCCAAACAAAAAATTGTCCATATGGAATGCTGTAGTGTCACATATTTTTGTTCCATTGTGGACGACTCACATTAATATCGAATAAAGAAGGCACAAATAAGTATCGGTGTGAGCTGTCACGGAACTGAAATTAAAATAGGTCTGAATGCCGTCGGCGCCTAGCGTCGCTTTCAGAAAACTTTGTGAGATGCTTGCGCACATGCTCTGACTTTCTAGCCAGCGTACTTTTTTTCCTGCTGTTGTGCAGCGTTGTTCTTTTTTCTCTTACATAAGATGCGATGCCCTAGCTATTTTTTTAACATACCAGATTTTATTCAACTCAAGCGCATTTTACAGAGGGTGACCAAGGTGGAATAAGGAATTGTCTATGTATGGGGCCGGAAAGATAGCACAAATATCTTGTTTGACCTATGAAGTGACATTTTTGCTGAATAGAATTCCAGATTTGCTCCAGTTCGATGTTTGGCCCGATTCCTGACAGAAATGATCAATAATTTGCGAGATCCTTTGAGCTTACTGCACATTAGCGTTGCCACAAACAATGAGGTCATCTGCAAACATAAGAGAGTGGATAGGAGGGCAGTCAGGTCCAAAAGAGATGCCCGTGAGCTGATTGGCTTGTAGGGCATTCTGGAGTGCCAAAGCTAGTTCATTAACTGCAAAAACAAAACAAAAATGCGACAAAGGGCACCCCTGCCTGGTGCCTCTTGAGCTACCAAACTTAGCAATAGATTGACCATTAATGATGACCGAGAACATTGGCAAAGAAATGCAGGCATACACAAAGTTAATAAAATGATCATGAATCCCTCTGCGTGCAAGAGCCGAGACAATAAAATGCCATCCATCTCTATCGAAAGCTTTTGGCAAGATCAATTTTTAACGTGAAGTCAAGACTATTCTAAGAAGTGAGAGTAAACGAATGGGAAATTTCTTGAGCAACTATAATATTATTGCTTATTCTCCTACCTTCAATGGAAGCTTGTTGTGAGTGGCGAATGTAGTCCGGAAGATGTTGCTTCAACCTGTTTGCTAAAGATTTTGCAATGATTTTATAGACTACATTGCATAAACTTATGGGTCTAAAGTCAGAAGGTAGATGGTAGACAAGCTTCTTAGGGATTAGTGCAATGTGTGTGTCATTAATATGAGCAGGGAGAACATTAGTAGTGTAGAAATTCCTTACTACATTTGTTAAGTCATCTTTAATCCAAGCCCAGGCTGATATGTAGAATTCCACATTGAAGCCATCAGGTCCCGACGAAGAATTTTTCCTCATTTCCTTGAGTATTCCCCAAATCTCTTGCTTGTCAGGCACTGAGTTGGTATAGTCTTCTGAATCTTGCAACAATGTTGTATCGAAGATAGGCATGTCATCGTTAGTAGTAGAGGAACGAAATATGGATTTAAAATAATGCACAAATTCCCTTGCAATGTCTTCAGGATCAAATAGATCGTCATCATGAGAATTTTGAATGGAAACAATGCGGTTCCTACGTCTCCGTTTCTGAATAGCATTATGAAAGAAGGCAGTATTTCTATCACCTTGAGTAGCCCAATGATTTTTTGCACGTTGAAGATAATATTCAGTGAGTTTGGTCATGTTTTGTTCATACTGAGCAATAAAGTTGACCTCAAGATTATGATCCTGAAGCTGAACCGGCTGCATTTGAATTTCGTTAATCTGCTCCTATATATGATCAAGCTGTTGTTGAATAGGTTTCTTTTTCTTACACCATCTTTTCAAAGTACCTACAAGGTTAGTTGTTCTAGAATGGAAGGGTCTATTAGTAGAAGCAATAAAAGCATCTTTAGCAACATCCTGAAAGTCATCTTCATAAGTCCACCCGTTTTCAAACTTGAAACTTAGTTTTGATTTTCGAAATTGAGATTCCGTTGAGACAAGAATAGGAGCATGATCACTAAGAATGATGGGTGATGTCTACACACGCTTCTATTCTTGTAGACAGTGTTGGGCGTCCAAGTGCAGAGGTTTGTAGAACAGCAACAAGTTTCCCTTAAGTGGATTACCCAAGGTTTATCGAACTCAGGAAGGTAGAGGTCAAAGATATCCCTCTCAAGTAACCCTGCAATTAAGATACAAGAAGTCTCTTGTGTCCCCAACACACCAAATATACTTATCAGGTATATAGGTGCACTAGTTCGGCGAAGGGAGAGTAAAATGCAAGTAATATGGATGATAATAAGTGATAATAGCAATCTGAAATAAAAATGGTAGCAAGCAAACATGTAGCAGAATAGGCGTAAAATGGTGTTTCAATGCTTGGAAATAAGGCCTAGGGATCCTACTTTCACTAGTGGACACTCTCAACAATGATCACATAATTGAATGCATAAAAATCGTCCCTTCACTATGCTACTCTTAACCCTCTCCGGTTGGATAACAAACACTAATCATTGCGTAGGGCTGTAACAGCACTCCTCAAGTTTGTATTCCCATGTCTAGTTAGCCCCACGCTGTTGTAACATCCAAGTATGAAAAACCCCCTAGTTGTTTTATTTCTTGTTTATTTTAAGCAATGCATCATATCATCATCCTCATTTTATTTTCTGTTTGCATTGTTTTCATAATGAAATTCCAACTTAATCAACATTTGTTTTCATACTTGTCTGTTACAATCTTTCAAATTAAGGATGCAAATCAAAAACCTCCTTTGTTTCCAAATGCTTCAATAATGTTCAATTAATAAATTGTTGGTTTTATTTCAAACAAATAATCCCAAATCACCTACAATTTCAAATTAAATTCATCAAACAGCAACCCACTTGAGTTTATGAAATCTCTAAGCAAATCAATTAATTTTAATCACTTTAATCTATAGGGGCCACCCTATAAAAATGCTTTGTTTTCTTAATATTAATCAATATTAAAATTCTTTCAAATTGTGGTTTCAAATACAAACAACATTTTAAATCTCAAACTTTTGAAAACCAACCTTGGCATCTGGTTGCTATTGGTCTAACAAGCCTAACCTAATTTTTCCAGAATTTTTACTAATTTAAAACCCATCTTTTTCTTCCAAAAGCAAAACCTACAAAAAAAAACAGAAAAGGAAAAAAGAAAAGAAAGGAAAACAGCCGCGCGCGCAGCAGCTAACTAGCCCAAGCCCACCTAAACCTAACAACGCGCGCAGCCCAGCCCGCCTTACCTCACTTACCGCTTTGAAATGCGTGCAGATCGTCTTTTCCCCGTACGGCAGCGCATCCGTTGCGCCACCGCGACAGCACGGCGACTCCGGCGGCCACCCCCCTTGCTTTCCGCGCCTACAAGTACCCTAGGGGCCCCCGCAGACCTAACCCTAATCCCTAGGCTCTGTCTCCCCCTCGGATCCGCCGCCATCCCCTCTCTCTGTCGCCACTCCCCCTCTCTGCAATTCTCACCGGCGGCATCAACCTCTGAACCTCGCCATGTCGCCACCACCGTAGCCACAACCTACCCCCGTTAAGCACTGGAACCAGCTCGCCACTCCCTCCTCTACGCGTTGGACACCTGAGCTCGCACGGAGGAGCACGGAGACAGCGCCGCCGTCCTCGACCACCTCGTCACCGTCGTCATCGTGCGTCACCGTCGAGCCTCTGCCTCGATTACTTCCGGTGGTGAGCCACCGTCCATCTCCTCCCCTCTCCCTCTGCTTGCGCACGTTCTGCACTCCTCCACGCATCATCAACTGCGAGCACGGCCGTGCCACTCAACGCCGGCGAGCCTTCTGCTTTTCTGTCAGCCGTGGAAGCTTTCGTTCGCCAGTCGAAATTCAGTAAACCACGCGTTGAAGAGATATCCTGCCTGCGTTTGCTACTCTGTCGAAACTGACGGAGTAGCGCAGTGGCAACACCTGCGCTGTGCAAGCGCGCGGTCGTGGGCTCGATCCCCCGCGGCCGCAGTGGAGTTTTTCCACATTTTTTCGCTCGCTTGGCTGACAGCCATGGCCCACGCTTCAGTGACTGCCACGGCCACACAAGCGTGCGCAGCGCCACGCTGGCCTCTGGCCCACGCGGCAGTGGCAGTGTGTAGCTGCAGCGCAGTAAGAAAAGTTTCTGCGAGTTTCTGTAAATTCCTAATTCATTTAATTAACAGAATTAAAACTAAAACTTCAACCTTTAATAACTTTTAATCTGTAATTCCAATAAATACAAGTTTTATATGTTTTCTGTCCCAAATTAAATAATCTTTCCAAATAATCTATTTGTGAACTGTTTTGACAATTCCAAATGCATTTAAAATTCAAACTTAAATAATTCAAATGCTAATTTCTAAAATCAATAACTAAATCATTCTTAATCCAATAAATGCAAATAAATATGTTTTCCATACCATTTCACCTCACCTTTGCAAATATAATTTTTGTTTCATGGTTTGAATAATTTAAATTGCCTAAATAATTTAATACTTGTTTAATCCAATTAAAATTGCTAAAATCATAACTTGCTTAATATAAAATATTTTTGAACATGCAAAATATATTTTTCAAACCATCAAAGTGTGAACTTTTCAAATGTGAATTTGAAATTATGATTTGAACAAATAAAATTCAAATAATATTCAAACTTGTTTTAAATTCAATTAAAACTTGTTTAATATTGTTTAGTTCATAATAAATTCATCCTAAATCAAATTTCAATATTTGAAACATGTAATCCAGCTAAAATTTGATGTTCTTTTCAAATATAAATTTTGTTACTTGTTTTGCACACTTTAAGTTGATGAAAACAATAATTGTTTGTGTGACATGTCTAATTAACCAAAATTTCCAAAATTAATAAATAATTTCCAAACTTGTTTTATTCCTTTTCCTTTGCATCTATTATTGTTATTTGTTGTTATCTTGTTATCATCATCATGCATGCATCATGCTAACAACTTTCACATAATAATTAATTGTAAATCATTTGTTTCCACTTAATTCAATGGATCTTTTCCATATGCAATCCAATTGCATATGGGTCCATTTAATTTGTGTTATCATGTTAGCTAGTTTATTTTGATGCAACCATTAACTTGTCATGCATCATCTTGATTGTGCACAATGCCATGGCAATGATTGTTTACATTCCTGTTTTGTTTGTTTGCTTCTTCTCGAATAGACGACGACGTTGAGACAGACGACCTTTACAGCACCCCTTCTGAGGATCTAGCTCAGTACCCGGCTGCTGAGTTCGCAGGCAAGTTATCACTCACATGAACCATTGTGTTCCTTTCAACCCTGGGTTACCGATACTTTCCGTTGTCTATTTCTGCTAGCCTTAGTGGTAGTTGATTCTGTTACGAACCTATCACATGAATCCTTTAACCCTGATATTGCCTCACCACCCCTCCTACAACCCTATTGATTGAGCCAGTGTCTTACTAGTATGCTTAGGTTGTTTTGCTCGAGTCTGTTACCCGTTACTTCCAGTTACTATATTTCATTATGTTCTGGGGGCTCGATGTTCAATCAATCAATCAATCATGCTAATGTTATTACTTAATAATAATTTGATGATAAGGCACCGGCAGGAGGCCCTGTGTGGTTTTGAGGTCTGCTAGTGTCGACCCTAATAGGAAAAGGGTCTTGTCTACTGATCCATGATGAGCGCACTACCCGCATGTGGGAAGCGAGTATGGGCGCCCCCCTCAATTTGATTCGATTCGCATCTCGTCCAAATCATCTCATTTAGTTCGTGCTTTCTATTTGCCGCATGCATGTTTTTGCGAGCCCAGCGCAGGGTGGAACTTTCGTAGTCGGCATATAGGGGGACACGGTCTTAGAGTGCTATGAGGGTCCCTTTTCTTCGGGGCTTGATTAGCCGTGCGCCCAAGGTGCTTTGGGCTTGATGCGAAGAAGAGTTGAGTTGTGTTGAGTGCCCCGCTTGGTGGGAGGCATCCCATCTGGCGGGTTATTCATACGTGTACGGCCAAATTGGTGCAACCCTGCAGGGATAATCTTCTCGAGAAGCCGTGTTTTCCGCGGTTATGGTTAACTTGGTGAAAGTACTGGCTAACAAGTACTCAGGACAACTTAAACCTAATGATTCATAATCTCACACCCCATGATTATAATTTGACTAGTAATAAGGATTAGTGTCACAATAACTTGTTTCATCTTAATCCAACTGTGTGAGTTATCCTCGGATTGCTTCTTTGGATAAGGGGCGAGATCCAGGATGGGTTTGTTTGATGTTATCTTCCAGTTGGTTACAACCCTCGATCTTATCCCCTTTCTGATAGTTGGAAGTGATAGAATCTCTGTAGATGGTTAGCGCAGCCAGTTGCAGCATCTTATATACCCCTTCTTTCCGTTGAACCCAAGTCATCTGTGCTTGTGTTGACGGGCTATACTGTGGTGAACTGTGAGTCTTGCTTGCCAGTACGTCTATGTACTGACCCCTTTGGGGCTGTGGTTTCCGCAGACTACGATTACGAGGATCCAGGTGACGGCTACTACGTGGAGTTTGACGAGGCTGCTGACGAGTAGTTAGCGGACCCGGGCAGGATCCGAGACATCGTGGATGGGCTCCGTCTTTATTTCAGTTTCCGGCTTCTTAAGCCTATTTGGATTTTGTCTGTACTCAGACCCCTTTGAATGCTTCCGCTGATGTAATGAATGCTATGTTGGGACATGTGTCCTCTGGATGATTGTATTTGCTATTTCTGCCTTAGTGAAGGCCATTTGCTACCTTATCTCTATCTTTTGTGTCGTAGAGGCATGTTGTGTTATCCTTTTGTTCAAAGCCGTTGACGTACCATGTGTGTATGGTATGAAGTACGTCAATGGTAGTGTCCTGATTTCTACAGGATAGTTTACATCGACGGTGAACAGTAGCGATGGGTTGTCACACATAAGTGTTGGCCTACTCGTAAGAGGACGCGGGTGCCGGAAAGCCCCGTAATCCCATCAGAATACTGTTCAGTTCGTACGGTGAGTATCCTATAGAAGTCCGGGTGCGACAAATGGTATCAGAGCCTGTCTGCCTGTAGGATCCCTTTTTACTGGTCGCAGTTGAGTCTAGAAACTATTTTGTAGCTATATAGGAAAAATGAAACGTGAGAGTAGGAATTCTGCCATTTTTCTTCTTTCCCCACCCACCCACCCTTTTCTGGTAAGGAAGTGCAACGTTGTTTTCTGTTCTCACCTAAACTTTCAAGTTAGGATTTCACGTGTTTTGGGTTCTCCGTAGTACCTCAGGAGTTTTTGGTCTCGAGTTTCCCGATGTTGCTTCAATATCCTGTTCTTTTCAACATCCTTATCGTCCGTTGAACCTTGTTGTTGTTTCCCACTTCAATTCTTCTACCGGAGTCTAATCAAAACTTCCTCGATCATCTGCAGATGGATCTCAGGTTCTTCCCGCAGGTGGTTCGGATGACTCGCTGTGAGAGCACCGCCGGTTATCCGGAGATGCTGAGAGACATGGTTACCTATCTGGGGTTCCATTGGGCACCAGAGTACCAGGTCTACGAGCAGCAGCGAGAGTTTGACCAGACCTACTACCAGGCTATCGTCTACATTCTGTCGGATGATGGCAGGAGCGTTGTCCACCGCTACGAGGCAGTAGGTTCCACAGTGGATATGGCCGTGCAGCAGGCAGCTTACGTGAGTCTCACCGTCCTCCGTGCTGACTACTGGGGGTTTGATGATTCCATCTATCGCCACATCCCCCGTGGTTACATCACGGCAGCGGGAGTTCACTTCACTCTCCACAGCAACCTGGATACCTACGAGTCTGATAGCTCCAGACTGCACACCACTGCTCAGTTCGTGAGGCACAGTGACGCCGTTGCTTCCACACTTTCTCAGGAGTTAGCCTCAGTCAGGGAGAAGCTGTATCTGGCGTTGACTCGTCTGGCTACGTACACCACAGACTTTGTTGGAGACGAGCGCTTTGCGCGTTTCGCTCAGCCAGCTGGGTTTCCGCTGCCAGATGCTGGAGGTTACGAGCCGATCAGAGGTCCACTTCTCGACCTTGGTCCGGGTTACACTGGGATTCCCCGCTTTGGAGCACAGGGAGACGACGCTTTCTACTTCACCACACCGAGAGTTGCTCTCAGAGCAGTCCCGCTCTACGTGGATCGTCGTCATACCTACTTCCGGGGGATTCCTCCGCACCGTATCTCTCGTCGTACTACTCACCGCCGTCCTGCGTGATGAGCATGGGAGTACCGATGTATCCATTCCTAGCTATGTTTAGTTATCCTTGTCTTTCGAACCATGTATTGGTCTGTTGGATATTCTGATGTATTTGAACATGTGATGATGTACCTGTTGGTTATCTATTCATGCGTCGGAATAATCTATCTTTCGGTTACCAAGTCTATCCTTTTCTATTGTTGTGCTAAAATGCATGTCTATTCAGGATGCCGCCGACAAGGAGCAACCCGCCTGAACCACCTCCGCTCACGGAGCTGTTGACTCAGATGACTCAGGTCGTGGCTCAGATGGCCCAGATCCAGGCTAACCAGCACAACAACCAGAATGCTCCGCGAGTCAGCATCAAGGAGTTTCTGAGCATGGGGCCGAGAGCTTTCGTGGCAACACGTGAGCCTCTGGATGCTGATGACTGGATCAGGGAGATGAACAGGGCTCTGGAGATAGCTCATGTTGCTGAGGAAGATAAGGTCAAGTACGCAACCTACCTACTGAAGGGTCAGGCAGCTACCTGGTGGGAGAACTACCAGACCATGAGAGCTGGCTATCCTATCACCTGGGGATGTTTCAAGGATGCCTTCCTAAAGCACCACATCCCAGTTGGTCTCATGGAAAGGATGCGTGAGGAATTCTGCTCTCTCAGACAGGGCAAGCTGGACGTCCTCGGCTACCAGAACGAGTTCAATCGTCTAGCTCGATACGCTGGTGACGAGGTGTCCACTGAAGCCAAGAAGATGGCAAGGTTCCGCCGAGGTTTTAACCCGGAACTGAAGTACGCTCTCACCAACATCAAGTGCAAGGACTTCGTGGAGCTCGTGAACACCGCGCTCAATGAGGAGAATGGGCGCAAGGCGTTCGAAGAGTCGCGCAAGCACTCGCGTGAGGGTGGTTCCTCCTCCAACATGACCACCCCTCCGCAGAAGCGCCGCATCTGGGTGCCAAATGGTGCTGTCACTCGGGCTCCAAATGCCCAACCTTCTCCAGGCTTTGGTCCCCGCCCACCCAACCCATCTCAGATGCAGGGTCAGAGGTTTCCAATGGGGCAGCCAAGGCCAGGTCCTCCTCGTGTCGTCACTTGCTTCAAGTGCAAGGAGACTGGACACTACGCTGATAAGTGCACTCAGAGGCAACTACCTCCACCTCCTCGCCCCAACACCAACCAGGCAATGGTTCGTGCTCCCCCGGCTAAAGCCTTCAACTCCAACAACAGGCCTGTCGGGAGGAACGCGAGGGTGAACCATATCAAGGCCGACAAAGCTGAGGAAGCTGCTGACGTCGTTCTCGGTATATTACCCGTAAACTCTTTTCCAGCTAAAGTGTTGTTTGATACTGGAGCATCGCATTCGTTTGTGTCAAAGATCTTTGCTACAACGTACAATTTAGCTCTGGTTCCACTAAGCAATCAAATCTATGTGCACTCTCCGGGAACTAAAATGATTACATCCAAGATAAGCATGGACAATCAAATCCTAATTGGAGGTCGCATATTCCTTGCTTCACTCATGTTGCTGGGAAATTCTGACATTGATGTCATTCTGGGTTTGGATTGGTTGAAGACCCACAAAGCTAAAATTGACTGTGCTCAAAAGTCAATAACTCTCTCCCACACTTCAGGCCAGATAGTCTATTCTCCATATGGATCAAGTTCTGTTCAGCTGTTCAACCTAGATACCAAACCCCTTCCTGCAATTGAAAATGTTCCGGTGGTTTGTGAATTCCCTGACGTCTTTCCAGAAGAGTTGCCAGGGATGCCTCCGGACATAGCAGTTGAGTTCGTGATCGAGCTTGAGCCAGGTACTGCTCCAATCTCTAAGCATCCATACAAGATAGCTCCTCCTGAACTGAAATTGTTGAAGGAGCAAATCGATATGTACATGGAGAAAGGTTACATTCAGCCTAGTTCCTCCGCTTGGGGTTGCCCAACTCTGTTTGTTGCCAAGAAGGATCAAACTAAAAGACTCGTGGTTGACTATCGTCCTCTCAACGAGAAAACCATCAAGAACAAATATCCAATTCCTCGTATCGATGATCTTTTTGATCAACTTGCTGGAGCCTCAATATTCTCAAAATTGGACTTGAGGATGGGGTACCATCAGATAAAGATCAGAAAGGAAGATATTCCAAAAACATCTTTCACCACTCGTTACGGTCTATATGAATACACCGTCATGTCCTTTGGTCTCACCAATGCACCGGCAACGTTCTCAAGACTCATGAATTCTGTCTTCCATGAATACCTCGACAAGTTCGTTGTGGTATATCTCGATGACATTCTAGTCTACTCAAAATCCGAGGAAGAGCATGGAGAACACCTTCGTCTCACTCTCATGAAACTTCGCGAGCATCGTCTATATGCCAAGTTCTCTAAGTGTGAGTTCTGGATTCCAGAAGTTGCATATCTTGGTCATATCATCTCTGCCAAGGGCATAGCCATTGATCCTGAAAAGGTTAAGGCAATTGTTGATTGGAAACCCCCTAAGACGGTGAAGCAAGTCAGAAGTTTTCTTGGCTTGGCTAGCTATTGCCGTCGTTTCGTCCAAAACTTTTCCAAGATTGCCAAACCTCTCACTGATCTCACAAAGAAGGACAAAAAGTTCGTTTGGACTCCACAATGTGATGAGAGTTTCAATCTCCTCAAAGCTAAACTCACTTCCACCCCAGTTCTGGTTGGCCCAGATACTACCAAACCTTTCCAGATATTCTGTGATGCATCTCTCCAAGGTCTGGGAGCAGTTCTTATGCAAGAACGTCAAGTTGTGGCTTATGCTTCACGTCAGTTGAACCCACATGAGCAAAACTATCCCACTCATGATCTTGAACTTGCAGCAGTTGTGTTTGCCCTCAAGAAATGGAGACAATACTTGTTGGGTAACAAAACTGAAATCTTTTCCGATCATAAGAGTCTGAAATACATCTTCACTCAGCCAGATCTGAACCTCAGGCAAAGGAGATGGATTGAGAAGATTAAAGACTTTGATCTCACCATTTCTTACACTCCAGGCAAGGCTAATGTTATGGCCGATGCTCTCAGTCGCAAATCCTATTGCAATAATCTCATGATCATGGAAAGCCAACCTCCACTTCATGAAGAATTCCAGAAGCTGAACCTTGGTCTTGTCCCTGAAGGATACCTTGCTAGCTTGACAGCCAGTCCAACTCTTGAGGACAAGATTCGTTCTGAACAACTTCGTGATACTGAAATCAAGAAGATTGTAGAGCACATCAAGGAGGGCAATGATAAATTCAAGTCCTTCTCAATTGATGACAAGGGAACTGTGTTCTTCGAAGGACGCATTGCAGTTCCTCAGATTCAAAGTCTCAAGGATATCATTCTCAAGGAGGCTCATGAAACTCCTCTATCCATCCACCCTGGAAGTACAAAGATGTACCAGGATCTCAAGACTCTGTATTGGTGGCCTGGCATGAAACGTGAAGTTGCTCAATACGTTTCTGAATGCGACGTTTGTCAACGTGTTAAAGCAGTCCATCAGAAAACAGCCGGTCTACTCCAACCTCTGAAAATTCCTGAGTGGAAGTGGGACATGATTGAAATGGACTTCGTTACTGGGTTTCCAAAGTCCAAGAAGGGCAACGATGCAATCTTCGTTGTTATTGATCGTCTCACTAAGGTTGCTCACTTCTTTGCTGTCAAGGAAACTATCTCAGCTAGCCAGTTAGCAGAGCTCTACACAGCAAAGATTGTTCCTCTTCATGGTGTTCCATTGGAAATAAGCTCAGACCGTGGAAGTATTTTCACTTCTCATTTCTGGAAGAGTTTTCAAGAAGCATTGGGCACTAAACTTCTGTTCAGCACAGCTTATCACCCTCAGTCTCAGGGGCAAGTCGAAAGAGTCAATCAGATTCTCGAGGATATGCTCAGAGCATGTGGTCTCTCCTTTGGCATGAAATGGGAGGATTGCCTTCCATATGCTGAATTCTCCTACAACAACAGCTACCAGGCAAGCCTAGGCATTGCACCATTTGAGGCACTGTATGGTCGCAGATGCAGGAGTCCAATCAATTGGTCTGGAGCTGGTGAACGTTCACTCTTAGGCCCTGACATTGTTAAGGAAGCCGAGGAGAAAGTTCATATCATTCGTGACAATCTCAGGATTGCTCAGTCTCGTCAGAAGAGCTATTATGATAGCAAGCACAGGGATATGATCTACGCACCTGGTGATAAGGCATATCTCCGTGTAACTCCCCTCAGAGGCACTCATCGTTTTGGTGTGAAAGGAAAGCTTGCACCAAGATACATTGGTCCTTTCAACATTCTCTCAAGGCGTGCAGAAAATGCTTATCGTCTTGAACTTCCAGAAAAACTATCCAAGGTGCACGATGTGTTCCACGTGTCACAGCTCAAGAAGTGTTTCAAAGATCCAGATCGTGCAGTTGATCATGATTCATTGAACTGCAAGATGATCTATCTTATGAGGAGCACCCTATTCGTATTCTCGATGAGACCGAGCGTAAGACTCGCAACAAGAGCACCAAGTTCTTGAAAGTGCAATGGTCGCATCATTCCGATAAAGAGGCAACGTGGGAGACCAAAGAGGATCGTCGCAAGAAGTATCCGGACCTTTTCACTTCTCAGTAAGGAATCTCGGGGCGCGATTCCTTCAAGGGGGGGCGTTTTGTAACATCCAAGTATGAAAAACCCCCTAGTTGTTTTATTTCTTGTTTATTTTAAGCAATGCATCATATCATCATCCTCATTTTATTTTCTGTTTGCATTGTTTTCATAATGAAATTCCAACTTAATCAACATTTGTTTTCATACTTGTCTGTTACAATCTTTCAAATTAAGGATGCAAATCAAAAACCTCCTTTGTTTCCAAATGCTTCAATAATGTTCAATTAATAAATTGTTGGTTTTATTTCAAACAAATAATCCCAAATCACCTACAATTTCAAATTAAATTCATCAAACAACAACCCACTTGAGTTTATGAAATCTCTAAGCAAATCAATTAATTTTAATCACTTTAATCTATAGGGGCCACCCTATAAAAATGCTTTGTTTTCTTAATATTAATCAATATTAAAATTATTTCAAATTGTGGTTTCAAATACAAACAACATTTTAAATCTCAAACTTTTGAAAACCAACCTTGGCAGCTGGTTGCTATTGGTCTAACAAGCCTAACCTAATTTTTCCAGAATTTTTACTAATTTAAAACCCATCTTTTTCTTCCAAAAGCAAAACCTACAAAAAAAAAACAGAAAAGGAAAAAAGAAAAGAAAGGAAAACAGCCGCGCGCGCAGCAGCTAACTAGCCCAAGCCCACCTAAACCTAACAGTGCGCGCAGCCCAGCCCGCCTTACCTCACTTGCCGCTTTGAAATGCGTGCAGATCGTCTTTTCCCCGTACGGCAGCGCATCCGTTGCGCCACCGCGACAGCACGGCGACTCCGGCGGCCACCCCCTTGCTTTCCGCGCCTACAAGTACCCTAGGGGCCCCCGCAGACCTAACCCTAATCCCTAGGCTCTGTCTCCCCCTCGGATCCGCCGCCATCCCCTCTCTCTGTCGCCACTCCCCCTCTCTGCAATTCTCACCGGCGGCATCAACCTCTGAACCTCGCCATGTCGCCACCACCGTAGCCACAACCTACCCCCGTTAAGCACTGGAACCAGCTCGCCACTCCCTCCTCTACGCGTTGGACACCTGAGCTCGCACGGAGGAGCACGGAGACAGCGCCGCCGTCCTCGACCACCTCGTCACCGTCGTCATCGTGCGTCACCGTCGAGCCTCTGCCTCGATTACTTCCGGTGGTGAGCCACCGTCCATCTCCTCCCCTCTCCCTCTGCTTGCGCACGTTCTGCACTCCTCCACGCATCATCAACTGCGAGCACGGCCGTGCCACTCAACGCCGGCGAGCCTTCTGCTTTTCTGTCAGCCGTGGAAGCTTTCGTTCGCCAGTCGAAATTCAGTAAACCACGCGTTGAAGAGATATCCTGCCTGCGTTTGCTACTCTGTCGAAACTGACGGAGTAGCGCAGTGGCAACACCTGCGCTGTGCAAGCGCGCGGTCGTGGGCTCGATCCCCCGCGGCCGCAGTGGAGTTTTTCCACATTTTTTCGCTCGCTTGGCTGACAGCCATGGCCCACGCTTCAGTGACTGCCACGGCCACGCAAGCGTGCGCAGCGCCACGCTGACCTCTGGCCCACGCGGCAGTGGCAGTGTGTAGCTGCAGCGCAGTAAGAAAAGTTTCTGCGAGTTTCTGTAAATTCCTAATTCATTTAATTAACAGAATTAAAACTAAAACTTCAACCTTTAATAACTTTTAATCTGTAATTCCAATAAATACAAGTTTTATATGTTTTCTGTCCCAAATTAAATAATCTTTCCAAATAATCTATTTGTGAACTGTTTTGACAATTCCAAATGCATTTAAAATTCAAACTTAAATAATTCAAATGCTAATTTCTAAAATCAATAACTAAATCATTCTTAATCCAATAAATGCAAATAAAATATGTTTTCCATACCATTTCACCTCACCTTTGCAAATATAATTTTTGTTTCATGGTTTGAATAATTTAAATTGCCTAAATAATTTAATACTTGTTTAATCCAATTAAAATTGCTAAAATCATAACTTGCTTAATATAAAATATTTTTTAACATGCAAAATATATTTTTCAAACCATCAAAGTGTGAACTTTTCAAATGTGAATTTGAAATTATGATTTGAATAAATAAAATTCAAATAATATTCAAACTTGTTTTAAATTCAATTAAAACTTGTTTAATATTGTTTAGTTCTTAATAAATTCATCCTAAATCAAATTTCAATATTTGAAACATGTAATCCAGCTAAAATTTGATGTTCTTTTCAAATATAAATTTTGTTACTTGTTTTGCACACTTTAAGTTGATGAAAACAATAATTGTTTGTGTGACATGTCTAATTAACCAAAATTTCCAAAATTAATAAATAATTTCCAAACTTGTTTTATTCCTTTTCCTTTGCATCTATTATTGTTATTTGTTGTTATCTTGTTATCATCATCATGCATGCATCATGCTAACAACTTTCACATAATGATTAATTGTAAATCATTTGTTTCCACTTAATTCAATGGATCTTTTCCATATGCAATCCAATTGCATATGGGTCCATTTAATTTGTGTTATCATGTTAGCTAGTTTATTTTGATGCAACCATTAACTTGTCATGCATCATCTTGATTGTGCACAATGCCATGGCAATGATTGTTTACATTCCTGTTTTGTTTGTTTGCTTCTTCTCGAATAGACGACGACGTTGAGACAGACGACCTTTACAGCACCCCTTCTGAGGATCTAGCTCAGTACCCGGCTGCTGAGTTCGCAGGCAAGTTATCACTCACATGAACCATTGTGTTCCTTTCAACCCTGGTTACCGATACTTTCCGTTGTCTATTTCTGCTAGCCTTAGTGGTAGTTGATTCTGTTACGAACCTATCACATGAATCCTTTAACCCTGATATTGCCTCACCACCCCTCCTACAACCCTATTGATTGAGCCAGTGTCTTACTAGTATGCTTAGGTTGTTTTGCTCGAGTCTGTTACCCGTTACTTCCAGTTACTATATTTCATTATGTTCTGGGGGCTCGATGTTCAATCAATCAATCAATCATGCTAATGTTATTACTTAATAATAATTTGATGATAAGGCACCGGCAGGAGGCCCTGTGTGGTTTTGAGGCCTGCTAGTGTCGACCCTAATAGGAAAAGGGTCTTGTCTACTGATCCATGATGAGCGCACTACCCGCATGTGGGAAGCGAGTATGGGCGCCCCCCTCAATTTGATTCGATTCGCATCTCGTCCAAATCATCTCATTTAGTTCGTGCTTTCTATTTGCCGCATGCATGTTTTTGCGAGCCCAGCGCAGGGTGGAACTTTCGTAGTCGGCATATAGGGGGACACGGTCTTAGAGTGCTATGAGGGTCCCTTTTCTTCGGGGCTTGATTAGCCGTGCGCCCAAGGTGCTTTGGGCTTGATGCGAAGAAGAGTTGAGTTGTGTTGAGTGCCCCGCTTGGTGGGAGGCATCCCATCTGGCGGGTTATTCATACGTGTACGGCCAAATTGGTGCAACCCTGCAGGGATAATCTTCTCGAGAAGCCGTGTTTTCCGCGGTTATGGTTAACTTGGTGAAAGTACTGGCTAACAAGTACTCAGGACAACTTAAACCTAATGATTCATAATCTCACACCCCATGATTATAATTTGACTAGTAATAAGGATTAGTGTCACAATAACTTGTTTCATCTTAATCCAACTGTGTGAGTTATCCTCGGATTGCTTCTTTGGATAAGGGGCGAGATCCAGGATGGGTTTGTTTGATGTTATCTTCCAGTTGGTTACAACCCTCGATCTTATCCCCTTTCTGATAGTTGGAAGTGATAGAATCTCTGTAGATGGTTAGCGCAGCCAGTTGCAGCATCTTATATACCCCTTCTTTCCGTTGAACCCAAGTCATCTGTGCTTGTGTTGACGGGCTATACTGTGGTGAACTGTGAGTCTTGCTTGCCAGTACGTCTATGTACTGACCCCTTTGGGGCTGTGGTTTCCGCAGACTACGATTACGAGGATCCAGGTGACGGCTACTACGTGGAGTTTGACGAGGCTGCTGACGAGTAGTTAGCGGACCCGGGCAGGATCCGAGACATCGTGGATGGGCTCCGTCTTTATTTCAGTTTCCGGCTTCTTAAGCCTATTTGGATTTTGTCTGTACTCAGACCCCTTTGAATGCTTTCGCTGATGTAATGAATGCTATGTTGGGACATGTGTCCTCTGGATGATTGTATTTGCTATTTCTGCCTTAGTGAAGGCCATTTGCTACCTTATCTCTATCTTTTGTGTCGTAGAGGCATGTTGTGTTATCCTTTTGTTCAAAGCCGTTGACGTACCATGTGTGTATGGTATGAAGTACGTCAATGGTAGTGTCCTGATTTCTACAGGATAGTTTACATCGGCGGTGAACAGTAGCGATGGGTTGTCACACATAAGTGTTGGCCTACTCGTAAGAGGACGCGGGTGCCGGAAAGCCCCGTAATCCCATCAGAATACTGTTCAGTTCGTACGGTGAGTATCCTATAGAAGTCCGGGTGCGACAGCTGTCACTATGAGCGCCCTAGAAGGTACTAAGAAAACTCCACAATTCATGGAGGAGACACACACGGCGTGCACACTGTCACCTTCACACCGCTATACAAGGTGACTCAAAAGTTCATATTAATAAAGCACTTGAGTAGCAAAAGATAAAGAGTAACATCTACGAATTCAAATAGATTACAAAGCTCATGATCACATATAGATCACACCATGGGAGAGAGAGAGATGAATCACATAGCTACCGGTAGAGCCCTCAGCCCCGGGGGAGAACTACTCCCTCCTCATCATAGGAGACAACAACGGCGATGGAGATGGCGGTGGAGTCGATGGAGATGGCTTCCGGGCGCACTTCCCCGTCCCGGCCGGGTGCCAGAACAGAGATTTCTCCCCCGAAACTTTTCAGAGGCGGCGGCGGAGCTACGGATGTATTTTGTGGAAAAGGTCGATTCCCCTAAGGTTTATGCCTCGTCGAGTATATATGGGCGAAAGGGCGATGCCGGGAAGTGGCCAGGGGGGGACCCGCGCCACCCCATGGTGTGGCCACCCTGTGGCCCCCCTCCGGGGCTCTTCGGGACTTCTGGATGCTTCCGGGACTTCTAAGACTTCTGAGCTTCGAATTTTCCAGTTCCGAGAATATTTCCAGAACAACTTTTCTGAAACTAAAAACAGCAGAAAACAGGGAACTGGCACTTGGCATCTTGTTAATAGGTTAGTCCCGGAAAACGTAACAAAACGTAGGAAAACATACGGAAAACATGTAGCAATTGGCATAATATCAACATGGAACGTCAGAAATTATAGATACGTTGGAGACGTATCAAGCATCCCCAAGCTTAGTTCCAACTCATCCTCGAGTAGGTAAACAATAAAACAAAATAATTTCTGAGGTGACATGCTACCACACAATCTTGATCATAATATGTAAATTAGAGCATGTAAACTAGGATCAATTGAACTAAGGCTGTGATCTATATTTGATATCAACAAGTAATGCATAAACAAATAAGAAGAAAGAAGCAAAACTTTTAATGAATCAATACTAAAAGACTATCAACCGTGGAAAGTTTATTAGAGATGATTTAAGCTTTCAAGAACAACAATATCATGCACGTCAAACGATCTTCACAACCCCTGTTAGGATTAAGTCAAGCTTTCCACACGATGCAATGCTTGAATCTTAAACTATTAGCGCACTAAAAACAAGCAAGTGTTGGTCCCTAGCACCGGGATGTTATGGCTAAGAGAGCATTATGGGGGGTTTGGAAGGTCAATGGAAGAAAGGCTCACAAAGCTGAAAGTGGTCATTAGACAAGAGAAAATCTTACAACCAAAGCTATGCAAGGAGTAGGGATTGCCACATAATGGATGCACATAGAGCTATAAGTGTATGAAAGCTCTCCAATGGAACTAGCGGGGGTGCATCCAACTTGCTTGCTCACGAAGACCTAGATCTCATTTGAGGAGGCTCATCATTGGAATATACAAGCCAAGTTCTATAATGTAAAGTTTCCCACATAGTTATGAATGAATGATAATATGAAAACTCTCTCCAAACTGAAGTATTGGTGCTAAACATGAAGCACAAGTGTGGTATAAAGGATAGTGATGCGCCCCCTCTCTCTTTATTCTCTCTTTGGCCCCTTTTTGGGCTTTTCATTTTTTTTATATATGCTCACCGATAGGGGAAACATCCAATATTACAATGAATAATCACACTTTTAGTACTCATAACTCATAAAGAAATATCTCTTATGTATCCAACTGCATGCTCCTGCCAGTGTAGCAGTATGCATAAATAACAAGCTCATCATCAAGTAACATAATGGAGGTGGATGTTGTGCAGCAATATATCTCGGAATGGCTATGGAAATGCCATGATAGGTAGGTATGATGGCTGTTTTGAGGAAGAATATATGGGCTTATGTGTAGGAGAACAAAGTCCTCCCATGGGATTTGGATGCACTAGCGAATTTTGCACCAACTTTCAATATGAGAAAGGGAAATGCACAGTACCAAAGAGGCTAGCAAATATGGATGGTGGAAGTGCCAGGAACCGCAACATAGACTCACAAGTTAAAAGATTGCAGAAAGCAAATCATCTTACAAGGCACAATGCAAATCACTCCAAGAGGGTCCGTGGCAGTGACAAGTCACTGTTAGCTACCCCGACCGTAGCGCGTAACAAAAGGCCGATCAGAAATGTATCACTCGTAGCAATCATATTCCATTGTTTCTATCAGCTGGTAATTTAAGTGTGGCACAGTTTCAAGTTTCTTAGACCAACCATTAAAAGTTTCTACTTACTAGTCCTTCCCGTTTATCCATTAAGCAAATTAATATCTCAAAACAACAACAATGATTCAAGTGAAGCAGTTTAGTGATCTACAAGACCATGCGAATTTTTCCACTATACCAACTAGCACATAAGAATTTCTATTCCCAAGAAAACACACATATGAGAACCACCTAACTACAAAAGCTAAAAGTTTTGAATAAGAGATGCATGAAAACAAAGTCTAAACGCAATACTAGCAAAAAGTAAACACTCATAGAACAATAAGAATGAAAACTAGAGTGTTCTAAGCAATAAAAACGGAGCGTGTCTCTCTCCCACACAAGTATGATAAGATCAAACAATTTATTACAGCAAATAAAACCAAACAAACTGAAAAAAAATAAAAGACGCTCCAAGTAAAGCACATAAGATGTGACTGAATAAAAATATAGTTTCACTAGAAGTGACCTGATAATTTGTTGACGAAGAAGGGGGTGCCTTGGGCATCCCCAAGCTTAGACGCTTGAGTATTCTTGGAATTTGCTGGGATGTACCACCGGGGCATCCCCAAGCTTAGGCTTTTCACTCTTCTTGTTCATATCATATCATCCTCTTCTCTTGACCCTTGAAAACTTCCTTCACACCAAAATTCTCACAATATTCAGTAGCAACGTTAGTGTAATTGAAATAATAAATTCACAAGGTTCAGTTTAGACACAAGCCTAAAACTCATAAACACATTAGATACTGTCACAAATTCTTTTAAAACTCTTTTTCTCAAAAGAACACCAAAAGAAGGAGATTAAGATGCAAATGCAATTATTGGTAGAAATTTGTCAAAACAGGACAGCAGGTAAAGATGATTTTTTTAGAAAATCTTCTGTTTCTCAAATAAAAAAGTGGTCAGCTAAGAAAAGTTGCGGAAATAGCTGAGGAATAAGCACAAAAAATTTGAGATCATTCTGATCTTCCAAGATTTTATACGATATTTTACGGTGGACAACAGAAATCTGTTTTATGCGCAGAAATCCGAAAACCAACTCCAAATTTTGTCAGAAACTTTACTTGGCACCATGAAAACATGAAAAGAAAGATACAAAGTAATTTCTACAGAAGTATAAAACCCCTTGACTCAAATAAAAACAGAGAAAAACAAAGCAAAAAATAAAAACATGGGTTATCTCCCAAGAAGTGCTTTTCTTTAAAGCTTTTTAGCTAGGCATGATAATTTGAGAAGATGCTCACATAAGAATAAGAGTTGAAGCACAATAAGAGAGCATCAAGAAGCAAATATGAAACACATTTAAGTATAACCCACTTCCTATGGAAAAGAATCTTGTATAAAAACAAGTCAACGAAGCACAAACTGACTAGAAAAGGAAGACAAAATAAGTGCAACTTCAAAAATTTCAACATAAAGAGGGGATTAATATTGTTGAGATGCATAAAACCATGTTTCCCTCCCTCATAATAACTTTCAGTAGCATCATGAATAAAATTAACAACATAACTATCACATAAAACATTCTTATCATGAGCTACATGCATAAAAGAATTAATACTCTCCACATAAGCATAGTCATTCTTATTAATAGTAGTGGGAGAAAATTAAACAAAATAGCTATCATTATTATTCTCATCACCATAATCATTAAATATAGGAGTCATAGTATCATCAAAATAAATTTTCTCCTCAATAGTAGGTGGACTGAAAATATCATATTCATCATTGTAAACAGGTGGAACTAGAATACCACAATCATTATAATTGTCGAGACATCTTAGTAGGGTTCAGGGACGGGCGTGCCATGAGGCCTACGGGTAAAGACGTGGGGGGAACATGGTAGTATGACAACCAGGGACCCCAAAGTTTACCCAGGTTCGGTACGTCGCAACTAGGCGGCTTTCCTACTCCTGCAATCTCACTAAATCAGGGCTGAAGCCTGAAGTATACAAAGTACAATGTGAGTTTGGGTTGCTAACTCGACGAGGATCAACTTCTCGGCAAGTTGGCTTCTAGCTTAATCTCTCTTATCTTTTTTCTCTCCCGTCCGGCTTTATATAGATAGCTGGGTTAGGGCTTACAGAAAGGAAACCTAGAAGACTACAATATGTTCTAACTTGGAAGGCAAGAATCCGCCTTCTACTCCAAGCCGCACTACATGGGACGTGGTCCGGGTTCTTCTAGAATCCGGCTTCTACCCGTCAGCTTACTGGGCCGCCTACTGGACTGTGATCCATTACCAATCAGGCCACCCTGGTAATCCGGCTCTTTAGGACAATGCCGGATATACCCCTAATCGGTATATATCCGACAGTAGCCCCCAAGAAGGATTGAGACTTCAATTCGCCGTCTTTCGTTAATTTGAATTATTTCCAAGAAATGTTGGCTCTTCGTCTCGATTCTTCTTTTCCTTAAATCACGCTTCAACGCGAAACTTGGATTTGAGAAAATCCAGCTTTTTCTTCCATGAGGCTTCGTGGAGAAGGAACTTCCTACGTCAGCAATAAATCATGCTGACGTCGGGGACGTTTGGGTTCCAAATGTGAAACCCTGAAACGTATCTCTGACAGATTCTCGCGGGAAACGAGGAGATAGCAGTAATCACTAGCCACCTCATTTCCCGGATTTTCCGGTGAGTGACACGCGTTGAAAATCCAACGGTCCAAAGAGCCGTTAGCGCGCATCGCAAAGGTTTTCCTGCTATAAATAGCCTCCTTCGTGCCCTCCGGTGATCCTTCCGCTCTCACCTCACCTTCCAGCTCCCAAGAGACATAGCCCCTGAGCCAAAGTTCTTCCAGCGAGAGCAGAGCCCGTGCACGTCCGGCACCGTTCCCGGAACTTCTCCGTCG
>CM054057.1:371215607-371332712 GCA_028641055.1 Alopecurus myosuroides | reverse complement strand
GACACAAAAAGAGAAAAGAAACGCAAGATCAAACACAAAACAGCAACTAGAAGATGGAATTGGTGATGATCTACGGCTAGGCAACAACTACTCCTGTTTTTTTGTGGCTGTTTTTCGGTGGATAGGTAATGAAAACAACTAATCTACAAGAACACGATAGCTCACCGAGTTAACCTGTAAATCTGATACCAAGATGATAAGGGGTTGCCCGATCTTCTCGATGAACTCACACGATAACAAGGATCTGATAACTTGTGTCTCTCCACGAACTCTCCGGCTAATTCCTGATGCCAATTGCAGCAGCAACCAATCCCTTGGATATTCGTAAATCCACACACTTGCACGAGCAGCCACTGACTACTAGTGGTCCTGTATCAACTAATTCCCAGTGGAATAGCAGATAACACGCAAAACTTGCAATATCAATTCCTGATGAATGCTTCAAGCAATCAACAATGGAGTCTAGGGTTTATGAATACAGGTAGTCTAACCTTTTCACACGCAGGTGAAGAGGTATATAAGAGGGCTAAGGGGTGCGGCCACACCTTGGATGCGCAAGCACCAAACCTAACCCAACTAGGACTCGAACCAATAATGTTTGGACTCAAACTAGGGATACAAACCGACCCACAAGAGGGGGGGTGCGGCCAACCAGCCAACATGGCTTTATTAGACTCGGGTGGGACTCTCTCCCAACCTAAGACAGCCTCTTATGTTTGGAGGGAGCCATCCTAGGCGCAGGGGGTTTCTCTCCTAACCATAGACAGTCTCTTATGTTTGGAGAGAACCCAAAACAATTATTCTGCCTCCTCCTTCTCCCTTGGACTTGCATGATCATCTCCTTCCATGAGCTCTGATGAGGACATCCCTAGCTTTCCACCTATTGTTGAACATGAAGATCCTCCTATCAAAGCTAATGAAGTTAGAATTGGTCCAATGACAAGATCAAGAACCAAGCTATTACAACAACAGGTGAATTCACTCCTACTTGAATATAATGTTGATAATTGTGAGAGCTTTATACTACCTAAATCTTTGCATTTATGTATTCTTAGGTTTATTGATAACACAAACATGAATGGAGATCATGGAGAGGAGCTACACAAGGATGAGCATGGACTTCAAGAGGAGATGGAAAACAAGTGCTAGCATGGTGAAAACAACAAATAACAATTGTTATCATGATAAGGGGATGGTGCCTCCACAAGATCAAATGCACCAAGTGTGGAAAACAATCCAATTATGTTATTCCACACTCATACATGAACAAGGCAAGAGGAGGGCGCCCACAAGGAGCATCAATGCGCCATATACAAGACCTAGTTCAATTAGGATTGGTTTGTATACCAATTTGGCCGCACCCCTTGTGTGGGGGTCGGTTTGTATCTATTTTGGTGTCCTAGTAGGAGTCCTAGTCCAATTAGGTTAGGTGCTTGCGCAAGGATAGCCTTGTGGCCGCACCCCCCCTCTTATATACCCCTTGGGGCGCATAGGAGAGGGCAGACTACGTTAAAACATAAACCCTAGACCTCTAGATTGAAACTGCTTGTAAGCCTTTCATCTGGAAGTTCATCTGCAAACTTTACGTGATACCTGCTGTTCCACTGGGAATAAGACGGTACAGAACCACTTGTAGTCGGTGGATTACTTGTGCAAGAGTGTGGAGTTGAGAATATCCTTGGGGTTGCTATCTTTTGCATTGGCATCAGGGATCAGCCGGGAGAGTTCTTAGTGGCGCACTAGTTATCATACTGGAGTATCTGTGAGTTCACTGAGAAGATTGGGCCACCCCTTATCATCTTGGTATCAGATTTACAGGTTGCCTCGGTGAGCTATCAAAATTCCCTTTAGATTTGAGTGTTTTTATTTCCTATCCAGAAAATTGCCCCACAAAAATAGTTCTAGTCATTGCCATAGCCTAGATATCACCTTAGTTTCATTACTTTTGCTGTCATTGTGTTAGATTTTGTGTTGCTTTTTATCTTTTTTAGATTTCTTATTTTCGGCTAGGTTTAGGGTTCCTTGTTCACCTAGTCGAAATCTATCAAAAAATCACAAAAATATTCGCTGCCATCCACTTTTTACACACCCAATCCGATTCCCTGCCGTGGCACCAAAAACCTACCAAATCGCTGCCGCAATCCCTGCCCTAGTTGGACTCGGATTCCACCCCGCAATCACACCACCGCTGCTACCCCCTAGTTCCACTCGGATTCTACCCATATACACCTACCAAAACCATCCACCTTACCGCAGCATACCTACCATATACACCCACCCCGCAAACCCACCGTACACGCCCATCGCTACCACGTACGAGTCGCTCTCGGATTCGCCCGCATCACGGTTACAAAACTGCCCGCGCGCCCCGTAACAGCCTTACCAATCCGTCCACTGCGCGCTGCCGCGGCACAAAAACTGCTGCGTTTCGCTGCCGCCACTGCTGTCTCGCGCGCGCTGTGTTTTTCGCTGTAACACGCTTACGAATCGCTGTAACGCGATCAAGTGCGCTGCCGCGGTACGGTTTTGAGTCGTTTTGCTGCCGTGGGTTGCTGTCTCTCTGCCGCGGTACAAAAACTTGCGTTTTCTCTGCCGTACGCTCTGCCGTGAGTTCAAAAACGCCTGTTTTTCTGCCGTGAGTCTCAAGTGCTGCCGTGAGTTGTTCTAAGTCATTTTTCCACTAGATTTCTTTTGTGCTCTCTTTTATTTCCTGTTTTTCATCTCTAGGACCATCACCTCCATACCTTGTGAACCTTAGCCACAGCCTTTCTACAGCATTCAAATAGGAACTTTCCCACAAGTATAGCTATTTTGTGCTCTGACAGGCTGCTCATATTTCATTACCACCATTGTGTTCACTTGTGTTTGGTTTATTGTTGCTCCTAGCTTAGTGTAAGGCCATTGAAAAATTCAAAAAAAAAAAATAGAAAAAGCAAAAAGTATAAAAAAAAAAGAGAAAAGAGAAAAGAGAAAGTGCAAAAAGGCCATATCATTGCTATTGTTTACTAGTTGAGCTTGCCATTGTGACACTTGGTTTTTCTTTGAGCAATCTTGTGCCTGTCAATAAGAGCCTAGCTAGTGACTTTCTAGTGCATTGCAAAACTCATCCATATATTGCATTGCCACTTTTGTCTCCATTGTGTGAGTTTCCTTGGGTATTTTATATCTTCACTAAGACAGCAAATAGGATTGTTACTTTGGTGATTGTTAGGTATCCATACCAAGCCCCACTAAATAACCTTGTTTGCTTTTGTGAGAGTTAAAAACCTGGGTATTCTCTTCTTCACACCAAAGTACTTTAATTGCCTCTACTTGTGGTAAGTATCTCTATTCACTTTGGAGTGGTAAGATATCCTATTGTCTTGCTAGATTTTTGAGTGAGTTGTGAGAGGCACCACAACCTATACTTGTTTCTATTACACTAACCTACTAATGGATCTTTCTAGTGGTGATCTTGTGCAGCAAAAGAAGGACCATAAGGAGGGAGTTAATTGGAGAGAGTATGAGGCTCTTAGGGATGTTTTGGCAAAGGAGATAGTGGACAATCATAATGGACTCAAACAATTTGTTCAAGATGCATGTGATCCCTTATATGAGGCTCTCCAAGCTATGGAGACCAAGATGGAGGCCACACACAAATTGGCCGAGACTATGGAGGGGAAGTGAGATCAATTCATGATTCTATTGCTCAAATGACTACTACCCTTGCTGGACTTCAACCATGATTCAAACAAGAATGCCTCTTATTGATGATGACAATGCTAGTGTCCATAGTGATGCTAATAATAGAGTGGAAGCTATTGGTGCAAGAAATCAAGTTCATGGCCGAAATAGAGAGGAAAGAGGCCTAGGAGGATATAATGGCCGAAACCAAAATTTTGGAGAAAGAAGAATGCCAAACAATTTGGTGCAAGCTAATCCAAGAGAAGATGGTTTGAGTAAGCCTAAATTTTCTATTCCATCATTTAGCTTTGATAATATGGATGTGGAAGAATACTTGCTATGGGAGTTGAAGATGGAAAAACTATGGAGAATGCATGAGTACAATGAGGATAGAAAGATCAAATTGGCTTCAAGTGAGTTTGATGGTTATGCTCTTAGATGGTGGGATGAGCTTTTGAGGAAGAGACAAGAAGATGGAGAATTGCCCATTGCCACTTGGAACACCATGAAGAGGATCATGAGAGATAGATTTGTTCCACCAAATTACATAAGGCAACAATTTGATCAATTGCAACAATTGAGGCAAGGAACTATGAGTGTTGATGCTTATTATCAAGAGATGGAGCTAATTATGCAAAGGGCACGTGTGAGAGAACAATTGGAGCAAACAATGCAAAGATTCCTTTCGGGTTTGAACTACAAAATCAAAGGCATTGTGAGGCATCATCAATACCAAAATATCCATGAGCTATTACACCATGCAAGGGAGGCCGAAGCACATATCCTTGAGGAGGCAAAAATTACTAATAGAACAAGGGCTAGATTTCCTATGAGATCATCTTCTATGCCTAGTGCACCTCCTCCACCACCACCATCTTCAAGTTTTCGAGGTGCTTCTTCTTCTAAACCCGAGCCTAGTTCTTCAATTGCAAAGAAACCATCACAACCAAGTGTGAGTACCACCGGTTCAAGTGCTTCTACATCAAGAAGAGATATTTCATGTCACACATGTGGAGGAAAAGGGCACTTTAAGAGGGATTGTCCAAATACAAAAGTGATGGTGATCAATGAGAACAATGAGTATGAGACAGGTGATGATGTTGATCCTAATGATATTGATGATGATGATGGCTATTTGAGTGATTCTCCTTTGGATGCTTATGCTACTACTATGCCATCTATTGTTTGCACCCAAAATTCATTGAGTGTGGTGCCTACTCCTGAACATCAAAGGTGCAATTTGTTCCAAACCAAAGCTATCATTGGTCCTAACATGGCTTGCAAAGTCATTATTGATGGAGGAAGTTGCAGAAATTTGGCTACCAAAGATCTATGTGCAAAGCTCAACTTGAAATATATACCACATCCTTCTCCTTATCATATCCAATGGTTGAGTAGCACGGGACAAATGAAGGTTTCTTATATGGTGAGAGTGGAGTTCCAAATTGGACCTTACAAAGATATTATTGAGTTTGATGTGGTGCCCATGTTTGTCACTTATTATTGGGAAGGCCTTGGCAATTTGATAGAAGTGTGAAGCATGAAGGAAGAGCAAATACTTATGAGCTATATCATCATGGGAAGACTATTATTTTGAGGCCTATGACTCCACAACAAATTCTACAAGAGTCCCAATCCAAATTGAGAGGAAAGTGGAAAAAGAAAGAGAGAGGGATGAGGGAACACCACAAATACAAGCCATGGGGAGTGATAGTAAACCCAATTCGAGTGGTAAAAAGAGAGAGAACCTATTATGCATGTTAGCCACTAAAGAGGATTTGAGGGAATTTAAGGATGATCCTACACTAGTCCCTATTGTGCTTATTCACAAGGGAGAGATTTTGGTTTCTAATGACATGACCCCTATTCCTCTTGGTGTTTCTAATGTTTTGCAGGACTTTGAGGATGTTTTTCCACAAGATGTGCCCTCGGGATTGCCACCATTGAGAGGAATTGAACATCAAATTGATTTGATCCCGGGAGCATCTCTTCCAAACCGAGCCCCTTATAGAACCAATCCACAAGAAACAAAGGAGATCCAAAAGCAAGTACAAGAACTATTGGACAAAGGTTATATTCGGGTTAGTCTTTCTCCTTGTGCCGTTCCCGTTATTTTGGTTCCTAAGAAAGATGGTACTTGGCGCATGTGTGTAGATTGTAGAGCAATTAATAACATCACTATTCGTTATCGTCATCCTATACCACGTTTAGATGACATGTTAGATGAATTAAGTGGTGCTACTCTTTTCTCAAAAATTGATTTGCGTAGTGGATACCATCAAATAAGAATGAAAGAGGGAGATGAATGGAAAACTGCTTTTAAGACAAAATTTGGTTTATATGAGTGGTTAGTAATGCCCTTTGGTTTAACTAATGCACCTAGTACTTTCATGAGATTAATGAACCATATTTTGAGAGACTTTATTGGTAGATTTGTGGTAGTTTATTTTGATGATATTCTTATATATAGCCACAATGAACATGACCACATGGATCATATTAGACAAGTTTTGCAAGTGCTAAGAAATAATAAATTGTATGGTAATCTTGAGAAGTGCACTTTTTGCAAAGATAAAGTAATATTTCTTGGTTATGTTGTTTCTAAGCATGGAATTGAAGTTGATCAATCTAAATTGAAGCTATTCGAAATTGGCCAATTCCAACTAATGTGAGTCAAGTTAGAAGTTTTAATGGGCTTGCTAGTTTCTATAGAAGATTTGTGCCTAATTTTAGTACAATTGCTGCCCCTTTGAATGATCTAACTAAGAAAGGTGTTAATTTTGAATGGGGTGTTTCACAAGATATTGCTTTTGATACTTTGAAGGAGAAGTTGATTTCGGCCCCACTTTTAATGCTACCTAATTTTGAGAAACAATTTGAAATTGAATGTGATGCTAGTGGCATAGGTATTGGAGGTGTGCTCATGCAAAATAAACAACCTATTGCTTATTTTCTGAAAAATTGCATGGTGCACAATTGAATTACTCCGTTTATGATAAAGAATTGTATGCCCTTGTGAGAGTGTTAGAGGTTGTGGAAACATTATTTATGGCCTAAGGAATTTATTATACATAGTGATCATGAAGCTTTGAAATTCTTGAAGTGCCAATCTAATTTGAATAAGAGACATGCTAAATGGGTTGAATTTATTGAATCGTTTCCATACATTATAAAACATAAGAAGGGATTGGATAATGTAGTTGCCGATGCTTTGTCTAGAAAGAATATGTTATTATCAAACATGGAGATTAAAGTTTCGGGTTTGGAGAATATTAGAGATTTATATGACAATGATAATGAATTTTCCATGCCATTTAATAAATGTACTAATGGTAAGGCATGGGACAAATTTCACATACATGATGGGTATTTGTTTAGAGCTAACAAACTATGTATTCCCGAGTGTTCTTTGCGTTTATTCTTAATCCAGGAATCTCATAGTGGAGGATTGATGGGACACTTTGGAAGAGAAAAGACATTGCTCATGTTATCGGAGAATTTCTATTGGGCACATATGAGGAGAGATGTCTATAGATTGGTGCAAAGATGCATCACTTGCAACAAGTCCAAGTCTAAGCTAAAACCCCACGGTTTGTACACTCCATTGCCATCACCTAGTACACCATGGGAGGATATAAGTATGGATTTCGTTTTGGGCTTGCCAAGGACAAAGAGAGGGCATGATTCTATCTTTGTGGTAGTGGATCGATTTTCAAAGATGGCTCACTTTATTGCTTGCCACAAGAGTGATGATGCTTCTCACATTGCAACTTTATTCTTTCGGGAGATTGTGAGAATACATGGAGTTCCAAGAACAATTGTTTCCGATAGAGATGTCAAGTTCATGAGTTACTTTTGGAAGACACTTTGGGGGAAGCTTGGCACGAAGCTATTATTTTCTACTACTTGCCACCCCCAAACCGATGGACAAACCGAGGTGGTTAATAGGACATTATCTACATTGCTAAGAGGCATGATCAAGAAGAATTTGAAAGAGTGGGAGGAGTGTTTACCTCATGTGGAATTTGCTTATAATAGAGCCGTGCATTCAACCACTCAATTATGTCCCTTCGAGGTAGTTTATGGTTTCAAGCCAATTACACCTCTTGATTTATTACCACTACCGTTACATGAGAGAGTTAATATGGAGGCATCCAAGAGGGCTGATTTTGTGAAGAAGATACATGAGAAGACAAAGGATGCTATAGAAAAGAGAGGAAAGAATGTGGCCGAGAGGGTGAACAAGAAGAGGAAAGAAGTAATTTTTCACCCCGGAGATATGGTTTGGGTACACTTTCGGAAGGATAGATTTCCTACATTGCGAAAATCCAAGTTGATGCCTAGAGGAGCCGGCCCTTACAAAGTTATTTCAAGGATCAATAATAATGCATACAAGATTGACCTCCCAATTGATGAGTTTGGTGTTAGTAATTCTTTTAATGTGGCTGATTTGACACCTTACCATGAAGATGATTTAGCATCGAGGTCGATGCCTTTTCAAGAGGGGGAGGATGATGAGGACATCCCTAGCTTTCCACCTATTGTTGAACATGAAGATCCTCCTATCAAAGCTAATGAAGTTAGAATTGGTCCAATGACAAGATCAAGAACCAAGCTATTACAACAACAGGTGAATTCACTCCTACTTGAATATAATGTTGATAATTGTGAGAGCTTTATACTACCTAAATCTTTGCATTTATGTATTCTTAGGTTTATTGATAACACAAACATGAATGGAGATCATGGAGAGGAGCTACACAAGGATGAGCATGGACTTCAAGAGGAGATGGAAAACAAGTGCTAGCATGGTGAAAACAACAAATAACAATTGTTATCATGATAAGGGGATGGTGCCTCCACAAGATCAAATGCACCAAGTGTGGAAAACAATCCAATTATGTTATTCCACACTCATACATGAACAAGGCAAGAGGAGGGCGCCCACAAGGAGCATCAATGCGCCATATACAAGACCTAGTTCAATTAGGATTGGTTTGTATACCAATTTGGCCGCACCCCTTGTGTGGGGGTCGGTTTGTATCTATTTTGGTGTCCTAGTAGGAGTCCTAGTCCAATTAGGTTAGGTGCTTGCGCAAGGATAGCCTTGTGGCCGCACCCCCCCTCTTATATACCCCTTGGGGCGCATAGGAGAGGGCAGACTACGTTAAAACATAAACCCTAGACCTCTAGATTGAAACTGCTTGTAAGCCTTTCATCTGGAAGTTCATCTGCAAACTTTACGTGATACCTGCTGTTCCACTGGGAATAAGACGGTACAGAACCACTTGTAGTCGGTGGATTACTTGTGCAAGAGTGTGGAGTTGAGAATATCCTTGGGGTTGCTATCTTTTGCATTGGCATCAGGGATCAGCCGGGAGAGTTCTTAGTGGCGCACTAGTTATCATACTGGAGTATCTGTGAGTTCACTGAGAAGATTGGGCCACCCCTTATCAAGCTCTCCCATGCTTTGCTCCATGATTCCATGCTCCATGCCTCCCATGATGTTTGTGTTATCAATAACCTGAATCATACATAAGTGTAGGGATTTAGGTAGTATAAAATTCTCATAAGAACAAACATCATAATTTAAAAGGAGTGAGTTCACCTGCTGTTCTAATAGTTTGGTTCTTGATCTTGTCATTGGACCAATTCTAACTTCATCATGCTTCTCTTGAACAGCAACATCATCATCAATAGGAGGGATAACAAATGTATTAGGGATGTCCTCATCACATAACCGTTAGATCTTGATTCTTCGTCCAGGATTAAACGAGATATGGGAACTCTTTTCCTAGCTAGCCGTACATTTGTTTTAAGGGGGGGTCTGATTGGTCAGGAGTCCATTTTTCTAACAGTTTTGTTTTAGAAGAGAGCTGATTGGACATGACTCTACATGTGTTACATTAAATACCAAAAAAAAACATACACGTAACACTATGGTGGAAAGAACAGTGTAAACAAAAATCACCTCAAGCGTATGGATAAAGTTACGCATGCATGCTTCCAGAAAAAAATGTTACGTATGGATGAAGTTACGTATGCATGCTTCCTTCAAAAACAAAGTTACGTATGCACTCATGACACCGCAAGCAAGATAGGTTTCACTGATTAATATTGTTCATCTCGGTAGGTCAATAATTTTTTTACATACTCCCTCCGTCTCAAATTAATTGTCACAAAAATGGACAAAAGTGGATGTACCTAGCACTAAATAATGTCTAGAAACATTCAGTTTTGTCCATCTGTGTGACAACTAATGTGAGACAGAGGGAGTACAAACACTCATATAACCATACTCATATATGAAGGTAATTATAGAAATTGCTTCCATAAATCATAGTGTTATGTACTCCCAGTTTTGAACGTGTCAAAAATATAAATAAATTTGTATTAAAAAAAATCAAAATTTATGCTGCAAATATTTAACAAGCAAATCCAGATCATATAAAAAAATCAAACACTTGCTAAACCGTGCAAATAAATCATAAACCAGCGATTAGAAAGTACGGAATAAAGTTAAAATCGATATTTGAGATAGTTAAAGAATAAGCTCAGCAAAATGCGAGAGTGCGTAATAATTTAAAATTTCAATATAATATTCTACAAAATTCAGGTCACTTAATTTGAAACGGAGAGGGTAGTAGTCTAAAGGAGGGATGTGCTCAAGTTCGGATTAATTGCGGCACAGAGGTCGGACGGTTAAAACTATTCCCTCATTTTGGGATTCTGGATTTCCTAAGTTTTTCTAGAGTTTTCGAGTACGGCGGCCTCCAGCTTTAAATCTCTAATTTAAGTATCTTTTTTTGTTGCATTAACAATATTCCATCATCGTTAGTTTCCTAAATTATATGAGTTCAAATATGCGTGCTATTTTTGCCGGCTTTTTTTACTTTAAATCAATGGGCTAAAAAGGGAGATAGATAAAAAAAAATTGATTACATGTTTTTTCTCATCTATATATTTGCGGAACAGATAAAAAATAGATGGATAATATATCATGAGCTAGGAAACCAGCCTCCGGTCATCGCCTCAAGAAAAGTATCAACATTAGTCTTCACGATGGTTTTATTGGGACGTGAGAAGGATCAATTATAAAAAAATTACACACTAACTTTTCACATATTATATGGTGGCATATAATAATTTACGGAAGTTTTTAGAGAACATAATGGCAAGCTTCTAAAATTTGCAGGTCAGACTAAAATTATTCAGGCAAACCTCTAAATCTGAACATTGAAATATTGAAACATATGAATCACTTCTAGAACGTTACGGCCCAAGTACAAAAACAAAACATGAGAAAACTGGAAATATATGGAATCACTTAAGAGACAAACAAGGCTTCCATGAGTTTAAGAACAAACTTAATGAAGTTCAAATAATAGCTTGAATTGGGCCATGTCCCATAGCAAGGCGCCAGCTCACCAGCATGTTAAACTCATCGTGGAAATAAAATGCAATAAATGTTGTTGTTCTAACATATCTCATATAATTACCTAAACTTGCTGTGATATATGGTTTACATATGCTAACCAGAAATCTCTTATCCAAAATAATAAATAGGCTGCATTTATTACAAATAAAAGATATATTTTGCAATTCTCATTAATATATTTCTTGTGTATTTTGAAATTACTAGCCCATGCGGATGCACGGGTTGCTAACTAGTTACTTACAATAAGAAAACCGACGGCCGCATTATCCTCGACAAGCTGTTGTGGATGGTTTTCGTCCAAGGCAATAATTTTCATAATCGGCAACCTATTTTGATCATTGTGAGGGCGATCGATGACCCCAGGTTGGAGGTGGTCATTGAGATGAGGGTGATATAGAACCGGAGCAAAGGATAGGCCTTGGGGTGAAGAGACTAGGCTGCTGCTGAGCTAGGCCTATGAACTTCTTATTTTGTCTGGCTAGAGTGTAATTTCGTTTGTTTCCTGGACTTGTTAAGGTTTAGTTCCTTTCCTGGAGTTGCAACGTTTAGGTTGTTTCGTGAACTTGTAAGGTATATTATCCCTGGTAGATTGATACATCATAACGAATCCTTAATTTCTGATGTTCCATGTTGTTTTCATGCCTTATGCTACATGTTTTCCTTACACTTTATGTCATTTTTATCGATTTCCTGGGACTAACCTATTGACAAGATGCCACAGAGCCAGTTCATGTTTTCTGTTGTTTTTAGTTTCAGAAAAGTTTTTCTGGAAATATTCTCGGAATTGGAAAATTCGAAGCCCAGATGTCTTAGAATTTTCTAAGGTTCCACGGAGTCCCGAAGAGGCCCGGAGGGGGCCACAGGGAGGCCACACCATAGGGCGACGCTCCCCCTAGCTGCGCCATGGGGTGGTGTGGGCCCCTTAGGCGCCCGCCACCATCGACCTTTCGCCTATTTATTCCCCTCGATGCATGAACCCTAAAGATATACCACTTTTCCACGAAAAACACCAGAGGCCGCCGTCATCGTCAACCCGAGATCGGGAGGGTTCCCCGGCACCCTCCCGGGAGGGAAAATCATCACCGGAGGGCTCTACACCACCATGCCCGCCTCCGGAGTGACGCGTGAGTAGTTCATCCTTGGACTACGGGTCCATAGCAGTAGCTAGATGGTTGTTCTCTCCTATTTATGCCTCATGTATAGATCTCGTGAGCTTCCCTACATGATCGATATCATCTTATTGTAATGCTACACGTTGTGTTTGCTGGGATCCGATGATTACTGAATGCTATGTCTCTTGATTATCAATCTATCATGTTATCTTCATGTGTATGTTATTTATGATCTTGCATTCTCTCCGTTGTTAGTAGATGCTCTGGCCAAGTAGATACTAGTGACTCCAAGAGGGAGTATTTATGCTCGATAGTGGGTTCATGCCTCCTTTGCATCTGTGCTTGAGTGACAGAAACGTGACAGATGGAGGATATGTTGTTGCCATTAGGGAGAAAACAACAATGTTTACATTGTTTACATTACACACTTTCTTACAGCGATTATCTGTTGCTTGCAACTTAATACCCAACGTTTGTTCAGATGATATTCGGAGGGTGGATTATTAGTCATAGATTCAGTTCGATGACGGTCTATGTATCTTGTAGTAATGCCCGCATGAATCACATAGTAATCATCATGTCATGCATGTTTCATTATCTATCAATTGCCCAGCTGTAATTTGTTCACCACACTTGTTAGCTATCTTTTATGGAGAGACACCACTAGTGAACTCTGGAGCCCGGTCCATTTTCTCATACTGATAATACAACCACTACAATTACTGTTTTCACACTGCTTCCACTGTTTTTCACACTACTACAGTTTTCACATTGTTCTCATATTGTTTTCCACACCATACATTTAACCTATTTGTTATCAGCAAAATCGGTGAGATTGACAACCTCACTTCTTTGTTGGGGAAAAGTGAATTGATTGTATTGTGTAGGTTCTATGTTGCTTCTAAACCGGTAGTGCGCCCTTCCATCTCAGCTGAATCAACCTTCAGAAGTGCTTTTTCCTCCTACTGGTCGATTCAACCTTGGTTTCTTTTCTGAGGGAAACTTGATGCTGTGCTCATCACACCTTCCTCTTGGGGTCTCCCAACGAGTGCAAGACATGCACCATCAAGCACTTTTCTGGAGCCGTTGCCGGGGAGGAAGAGAATTTCTGCAAGGGGAGTCTCTCACCTCCAATCATTTTTACTTTGTTATTGTTTTTCTTTTTACTTGCTTTATTATGCTTTCTATCAATGTTTGATGTCTCTGAAACTAGATCTTATTGGTAAGGTGGGTTCACGGATGAACAACAAAAATATTATAAGGAACACCGCTTGTCATAGAAAGGGATACACTTATGGGAGCAAATTAATAAATTGCATAACTATGCTAAAACTTGTCCTCTACTTATAATGTTACTTATTTCTTTGATAAAGCTTGTTGCTGTAGGAGGTATAAACACCTCCCTTTTCAATGTGAGTATAATGATAATGTTACAATATATTCTTATGTTAAGGGAAATTATGATTTTTTTGATGTGGAACAAACTGAGGAATTTATTGCTTGGAAGGGTGCATTCGAAATTGCCTATTTGCTTGAAAGTATTGATGATGCACCTTATAAATACGATATTTATGCTATACTTGAATGTTGCTTTGATAATGACAAGGATTTTAATTGCTACATAATTAAATATCTTAATAGATGTTCTCCCCCAAAGGTGGAGACTAATGCCTTGCAAGAACCTATGGAAGAAGAAATTGCTGAAATTAGAAGCTTATTGTATGGAAAAGAAGAGGAGAGTGATGATCAAGAGGAGGAAGAATGGAGTAGCTACCCATTCTATCTTCCAATGAAAGTAACTCTTTAACTCACACCTTATTTGATAGCCCTCCATGCTTACCAAAGGAGGATGAGTGTTATATTGATAATTGTGATGGTCCTATTGATTCTTTTGAAATATCCCTTTTTGACGAAATTGATGCTTGCTATACTAGTGATGACCCACAAGTATAGGTGGTGTATCATAGTACTTTCGATAAATAAGAGTGTCGAACCCAACGAGGAGCAGAACATGTTGACAAGCAGTTTCGATGAAGCAATAAATGAAAATACTAGAAAATAGATTTGTAGGGTTTTTTTATATTGCAGATAAATAAAGTGCGAGTAAATAAAATGCATTAGTAATAATTGCAGCAAGTGTCCAATCCTTTTTCAGCAAAGGACAAGCCGGTGGGCTTACTTATGATTAACTAACGTTCTCGAGGACACACGAGAGATTTCTATCAAGTGCTTTTGTTCCATGCAGCTGTATGATGTTAGGTGTTTTGGTAAGTGTTGTGTGGGTGAACCTATGCTAATGTACCATCCCATCCAATACTAATACATACTTATTATTATACCCCTTGCAAGCATCCACAACTAGAAGAACGTAATTAAGAAATAAATCTAACCACAGCTTTAAACTCCGGGATCCTACGCTTCCTCGTGTAATGGTTTCCTAACGGGGGTTTAGGTTTCTGTCACTCCAGCAACCCCACAATTAGTAGCCAAATACACGATGCATCCCCCTAGGCCCATAAATGGTGAAGTATCATGTAGTCAACAATCACATGACACCACTAGGAGAATAACACCACAACTTAAATATCAAACATTAAATATTATTCAACATTACTTCACTACGAACAACTTGACTTCTCCCATGTCCTCAAGAACAACACGAACTACTCACAAGACATCATATGGGTCATAATCAGAGGTGATATAATGGATGATAAGAATCTGGCATAAGGTGCAAACACCGATAAATCTCACAAGCAGCAACTACTAACAAGTAATCCACACCGGGAGAGAGATCTAATGCAAAACAACGATAGAGGCCCCTAATTGTTATAGCGGGATGACGGTGGATGATAAGGGTGATGGTGATGGTGGTGATGAAGATGATGATGACGATCTTGATGATGCCTGGAGCGATGACGGTGACGATGGCGGTGATTTCCCCTCTCCGAGAGGAATTGCCCCGGTAGATTTCTCCCTGCCAGAGAGCTTTTCTCTCTCGGGTGTTTTCTGCCCCGCGGCGGGGGCAGAATAATTCTTCAAAGATGGAATGAGGCTTAGGGTTCCCTAGGGCCCAAGAACGCGAAAAATACCCCCCCAGAGGTGGGCTAGTGTGGCCACACCCCTAGGTGGCACGGCCATGGGGGGGGGCGCCACCCCTAGGTGTGGGACCCTAGTGGCCCCCCTCTGGCTCTCCTTCTGGCTGGGTTCCTCCTCTGAACTTTTAGGAACCCCAGGATGCCCCCCTTCTTCTTCCGATCTTCTGAAATATGGTATCTCGAAGGTGCTTTTTCCATCAGATTTCTAGTCCCGGTGTTTATTCTCTAAAAATTATAAAACATGCAAAATAAGATAAAATAACATAATGGATGCGTCATAACATGAAATGTATCGATGAATAACAGAAAATTATGATATAAAATAGTAATGCAAAATGGACGTATCAACTCCCCCCCAAGCTTAGACCTCGCTTGTCCCCAAGCGAAACTGAACTCATGAAACATGACCACAATTTTATGGAGTGAAGATTCGATAAATCAAATACGGACAAGAAGCATCACATTTACCTATGCACCAATCATTACAGACGGCAACTTCCTCACATATAACTTAACTTGAAACAAGTAAAGGGAGTCACAAACAAAGATGCAAAAGAGAGAATCTAAATTGGTGATGGCAAACTTCGTTCTTGGTCAGAGAACATTTCATGAAATTATACTTATCTTAGGTGAAGTCTTTATAACAAGGTTTATATTGTAGATCTTAACACATTCAATTATAACAACTCTTTTACAGTGATTCATAGCTTTGAAAGTAATATTCATTCAGATAATAAAGCATGTGCTAAACAAAGAAGGATAGAAAACATGATTGAATAAATCAACATATAGATGATGTGATCACAACAACTCAAATGCTTGCTGGAGACAGAAGGAAATGGGTTTACTAACTCAACATACAAGTAAAAGATAGGCCCTTCGCAGAGGGAAGCATTGACCACTCATGTGCTAGAGATTTTATTTTAATAAACAGAGGTATAAAATGCATGACACTCCTCCCAATCATCTTACACAAACCATGGCTAACCGAATCCTCGGGTGCCTTTCAACAATCACAAAACATGGAGGAGTGTCTAAATTTTCAGAGGTGTATATTTATGTCAACGAATGGAAAACAGAAAATACAGTACGTCACAAGCCAACTAGACTCACAAGAGCGGCTCCCATAGAAGGACGCAACTGGTATAGAAGGTCATCCCTCTTTCTCTTTGGTTTAGACAATTATGCTTTGAATGATAAATTGATGTCTACGCATGCTTCTATTCTTGTAGACAGTGTTGGGCCACCAAGTGCAGAGGTTTGTAGAACAACAACAAGTTTCCCTTAAGTGGATCACCCAAGGTTTATCGAACTCAGGGAGGTAGAGGTCAAAGATATCCCTCTCAAGTAACCCTGCAATCAAGATACAAGAAGTCTCTTCTGTCCCCAACACACCCAATATACTTGTCAGGTATAAAGGTGCACTAGTTCAGCGAAGAGAGAGTAAAATGCAAGTAGTATGGATGATAATAAATGATAATAGCAATCTGAAGTAAAAATGGCAGCAAGCAAACATGTAGCAGAACAGGCAGAAAACGGTGTTTCAATGCTTGGAAACAAGGCCTAGGGCTCCTACTTTCACTAGAGGACACTCTCAACAATGATCACATAATTGCATTAATAAATATCATTTCTTCACTATGCTACTCCGAACCACTCTCCGGTCGAGTAACGAACACTAATCATTCCGTAGGGATTTAACAGCACTCCTCAAGTCTATATTCCCTCTCTAGGGCACCCCAATGTCACTACGAGCGCCATAAATTAGTAAACAAACGCCAGAATTTCATAGGTTCACCTTCCAACACAAGATATAAATATCATGCTAAACCACACGGATCACACACTATCACCTTTGCCCCGTGATCAAAGTGTTTACGGAGATAACAAAACCACTTGAGTAGCATAACAGATGAAGATCAATCTACATATTCAACTAGATTACAAAGCTCATGATCACATAAAGATCACACCAAGGGAGAGACAGATGAACCACATAGCTACAGATAGAGCCCTCAGCCCCGGGGGAGAACTACTCCCTCCTCATCATAGGAGACAGCAACGGCGATGGAGATGGCGGTGGAGTCGAAGGAGATGGCTTCCGGGGGCACTTCCCCGTCCCGACAGGGTGCCAGGACAGAGATACGTCCCCCGAAACTTGTCGGCGGCGGCGGCAGAGCTATGGATGTATTTTGCGGGAAAAGTCGATTCCCCTAGGGTTTATGCCTCGGGGAGTATATATGGGCGAAATGGCAATGCCGGGAGGTGGCCAGGGGGCCCACACCCCTAGGTGGCGCGGCTAGGGGGGCCCGCACCACCCCATGGTGTGTCCACCCCGTGGACCCCCTCCGAGGCTCTTCGGGACTTCTGCATGCTTCCGAGACTTTTAGGACTTCTGGCTTTCAAAATTTTCTAATTCCAAGAATATTTCTAGAACAACTATTCTGAAACTAAAAACAGCAGAAAATAGGGAACTGGCTGTGTGGCATCTTGTTAATAGGTTAGTCCGGGAAAACATACGGAAAACATGTAACAATTGGCATAATATCAACATGGAACATCAGAAATTATAGATACGTTTGAGACGTATCAAGCATCCCCAAGCTTTGTTCCTACTCGTCCTCGAGTAGGTAAACGATAAAACAAAATAATTTCTGAGGTGTCATGCTACCACACAATCTTGATCATAATATGTAAAGTAGAACATGTAAACTAGGATCAAATGAACTAAAGCTATGATCTATATTTGATATCAACAAGTAATGCATAAAAAAATAAGAAGAAAGAATCAAAACTTTTAATGAATCAATACTAAAAGACTATCAACCGTGCAAAGTTTATTAGAGATGATTTAAGCTTTCAAGAACAACAATATCATGGACGTCAAACGATCTTCACAACCCTTTAGGATCAAGTGAAGCCTTCCACACGATCCAATGCTTGAATCTTAAACTATTTGCGCACTAAAAACAAGCAAGTGTTCTGCGTTGGTCCCTGGCACCGGGATGTTATGGCTAAGAGAACATTATGGGGGGGTTGGAAGGTCAATGGAAGAAAGGCTCACAAAGCTGAAAGTGGTCATTAGACAAGAGAAAGTCTTACAACCGAAGCTATGCAAGGAGTAGGGATTGCCACACAACGGATGCACATAGATCTATAAGTGTATGAAAGCTCTCCAATGGAACTAGTGGGGGTGCATCCAACTTGCTTGCTCACAAAGACCTAGAGCTCATTTGAGGAGGCTCATCGTTTGAATATACAAGCCAAGTTCTATAATGTAAAGTTCCCCACATAGTTATGAATGAATGATAATATGAAAACTCTCTCCAAACGGAAGTATTGGTGCTAAACATGAAGCACAAGTGTGGTATAAAGGATAGTGATGCGCCCCCTCTCTCTTTATTCTCTCTTTAGCCCTTTATTTTTTTCTTTTTGGGCTTTTTCATTTTTTTATATATCCTCACCGGTAGGGGAAACATCCTATATTACAATGAATCATCACACTTTTAGTACTCATAACTCATAAAGAAATATCTCTGATGTCTCTAACTGCATGCTCCTGCTAGTGTAGCAGTATGCATAAATAACCATGAAGCTCATCATCAAGTAACATAATGGAGGTGGATGTTGTGCAGCAATATATCTCGGAATGGCTATCGAAATGCCATGATAGGTAGGTATGGTGGCTGTTTTAAGGAAACATATATGAGCTTATATGTAGGAGAACAAAGTCCTCCCATGGGATTTGGATGCACTGGCGAAGTTTGCACCAACTCTCAATGGGAGAAAGGGCAATGCATAGTACCGAAGAGGCTAGCAAATCTGGATGGTGGAAGTGACAGGAACCGCAACATAGACTCACAAGTTAAAAGATTACAGCAAGCAAATAATCTTACAAGGCAAAGTGCAAATCACTCCAAGAGGGTCCGTGGCTGTGACAAGTCACTGTTAGCTACCCCGACCGTAGCGCGTAACAAAAGGCCGATCAGAAATGTATCACTCGTAGCAATCATATACCATTGTTTCTATCAGCTGGTAATTTAAGTGTGGCACAATTTCAAGTTTCTTAGACCAACCATTAAAATTTTATACTTAGTAGTCCTTCCCTTTTATCCATTAAGCAAATTAATATCTCAAAACAACAACAGTGATTCAAGTGAAGCAGTTTAGTGATCTACAAGACCATGCAATCTTTTCCACTATACCAACTACCACATAAGAATTCCTATTTCCAAGAAAACACACATATGAGAACCACCTAACTACAAAATTTAACAGCTCTGAATAAGAGATGCATGAAAACAAAGGCTAAACACGGTACTAGCAAAAGGTGTACACTGACAGAACAACAAGAATGAAAACTAGAGTGTTCTAAGCAATGAAAACGGAGCGTGTCTCTCTCCCACACAAGTATGATAATATCCAACCATTTATTACAGCAAATAAAACCAAACAAACTGAAAACAAAAATAAAAGACGCTCCAAGTAAATCACATAAGGTGTGACTGAATAAAAATATAGTTTCACTACAAGTGACCTGATAATTTGTCGATGAAGAACGGGATGCCTTGGGCATCCCCAAGCTTAGGCGCTTGCGTCTTCTTGGATTTTGCTGGGATGTACCACCGGGGCATCCCCAAGCTTAGGGTTTTCACTCTTCTTGATCACATCATATCATCCAATTCTCTCGACCCTTGAAAACTTCCTTCAGACCAAAATTCTCACAATCTTCATTAGCAACGTTAGTGCAATTGAAATAATAAATTCACATGGTTCAGTAACACAATTCTAACACTAAAAAACACATTATATACTGTCACAACTTCATTCAAAACTCGTTTTCTCAAAAGAACACCAATAGAAGGAGATTAAGATGCAAATGCGATAAATGGCAGAAATCTGTCAAAACAGAACAGTAGGTAAAGATCATCTTTTTCAAAACTCTTCTGTTTCTCAAATCAAAAATTGGTCTTCTAGTACAAGTTGCGTATATAACTCAGGATTAAGCACAAAAATCTCAGGTCATTTTTAATTTTCTGTGATTTTTAACGGAATTAACTATGGACAGAAGAAATTTGTTTCATGCGCAGAAATCCGAAATATAGCCTCAACTTTCCACTAGAGGCTTTACTTGGCTCAACAAAAACTCAAAAGAAAATATACATCGGGGTTTCTAAGGAAATATAAAACACCCAGGTGCAAATAACTCAAAATAAAACAAAAGAAAACGGGTTGAAAACAGCGAAATAAAACGGGTTGTCTCCCGGAAGCGCTTTTCTTTTAATGCCTTTCAGCTAGGCACAATGATTTTTAAAAGATACTCATATAAGAATAAGAGTTGAAGCACAATTAGAGAGCATCAAGAAGAAAATATAAAACACATTTAAGTCTAACCCACTTCCTATGAAAAAGAATCTTTTAGAAAAACAAGTCAACGAAGCACAAGGTGACTAGCATAGGAAAACAAAATAAGTGCAACATCAAAATTTTCAACATAGAGAGGGGAAACTTGATATTGTTGGCATGCATAAAATTATGTTTCCCTCTCTCATAATAACTTTCAGTAGCTTCATGAATGAAATTAACAATATAACTATCACACGAAACATTCTTATCATGAGCTACATGCATAAAAGAATTAATACTCTCCATATGAGCATAGTCATTCTTATTAATAGTAGTGGGAGAAAATTCAATAAAATAGCTATCGTTATCATTATCATCACCATAATCATCAAACATAGGAAGCTTCTTGTAATCATTATTAATTTTCTCCTCAATAGTAGGTGGACTAAAAATATCATATTTATCAATGCAAGCATCATAAGGAACTCCAACATGATAGACAAGTTGTATATTAGGGAGATGGTTTTGGGTAATCCCTCCATAACTATGACAAGTTTCATAAGGATAACTGTAATCATAGCCTATGTTATAGCTTATTTTATAATAGTTATCAAAGACTTGAGGCATAGTATCATCATAGGCAATAGAATCGTTACCTTTCAAAGTACATTCATTTGTAAACATATCATCATTTTTACTAGAAAGAGATGTATCAAGCATATCATCAATAGCAAAAGGATTTTCAAACACATCATCCACAAGCTCAAAGCTTTCTATACCATCATTGTAAGGGGCATGGATGGTACTAATAATACAACAATTATCATCATTCAGAATTGGTACCAAAGAAAGTTTCAATATCAAAAGTAGTGTGATTCTCCCAATCATGACCACTTCATAAATAACAGGCATAGGAAGATCATCGAGTTCAGACTCATCAAAAACTATAATAGGAGCTACATGCTTAGGAGGAGATACTGTTACCTCTCTCCTTTTACTCCTCCTCTTCTTCTTCTTACTCTCTATAGGAGGGAGAGGCTTGAAAGGAAGTTTCTCCACATACCCTAGTTTATTGTCATAAATAATAGAACAAACCTTGGAGGATTCCTCTTCTTCATTAATAAGATGAAAACAAATATTAGCCCTTCCATAATTCGGTTGTGTCCTCTTTTAGAATATTTTGTATGTAAGTGATTGCATGGCAATTTACAACACAATAAAGATGGCATTCATGCAAGACACTATTCATATAAAAAACACTCATATCAATCAAAGGTGTTTTTCTTAATAACTCTTCACACCCCAAAAATAATGTAAGTTCATCATGCTCATTGGGGGTGATCATGTCATCACAATACAAACTTGCAGTACTCATAGGATTCGAAAGGCTACTATCATGGCTTGAGCATTGAAAATTAAAATGACCCACTTTATAGCAAACTTCACAAATAAAAGGATAGAGGGCACAAACTTTTTCACCAAGATCATTTAGAGCCCTATCCCACTTTCTAGTTTTTTCACTCCTATGATGGATACAATATTCTTTTTCGGTTTGATTATTTTCACAAGGTCTAAGTGCTCCACAAAAATTAACATGCTTATAAGAAATAGTACTTTCAGAAGTTTGAGCATGTTCATTGCAATCATTAATAACAGTTTCCTTTTTCATGCAAGTGTCTTTAAAAGGTTCATGATATACGTCCCCATTTTTAGGAAGATTAATACAAGAAGCAAAGGATCTATACCAACCGACATCCATTTGAGGATCAAGACCATATTTAGCATTAAGCTCATGAAAATCAGCAGTTTTAGCAAAAGTCTTAATGCAATCATACTCATAGTTTATACCTAATTCTTTACCTTTGTTGTTATTCCAATATTCATTATTGGTTTCAATTGTTTCAAGAAGATCCCATTTATCTTCAAGCTTCTTACTTGAGAAAGAACCCTCTGAAAATGCATCTAGATAATCCCTGTAGTGTCCAGAAATCCTTGCATAAAAATTAATAACAATTATTTCCTTAGGAAGATCATGATTAGGACATTTAAGTGTTAATGTTTTCAGTCTTCCCCAAGCTTGAGCAATGCTTTCTCCATCACGAGGCCAAAAAATATAAATGTAATTTCTATCTAAATACAGTTCATGAGAAGAATAAAATTTAGAATGAAATAAAGATTCGAGCTCCTTCCACTCCAAATGATGAGGATCGTCTAGTAGCTCATCCCACTCCTGTCACACCCCAGATTTTGGAACCTTGGACTGTAGTTCAAGGAGACAAAAATTAGGGCCAACAAATTTTATTCTAACAACATGATTGTTTGAACCACCACGTGTTTATGATCTTAATCCTTTTTGCAATGAAAATCTTGTTTCGTTTTAGAACCAATAACAATTTTTTCCAAAAAATACTTTTATAATTTTTCCCTGTTGTTTTTCCCTGATGTTACTTGAGTGAACTTTATTCCAAGACTTGGATCATTCTTGTTTGCATATTAAATTAAACTTTTAACTTTGTTGGATCCAAGAAAACAAAATTTCAGAATGATTTATGGAAGTTTTCTTTTAAGTTTTCTATATAAACTATTCCCTGAAAATATAGCCAAGTACCTGTTTTCCACCTTTGTTTTCACTAGGCTATAATATGTTATTTTATGTTTTCTTGACTTTTAATTGTTCCTTTTTATATGGACTACAAATCCATAAGCTTGGTTTGATTTTTGAAATAATAAAATCAATCTTTTTCTTGTTGTTTTTGTGGAAGAAAAATAAGGCAGAAAAAGACATTTTTGGAAAACAGAGAAAAACCGAAAGTACACGGTTTCCCACATTGTTTTTATAGCCTTAAGCTATTTCAAATTTGTTTTCAAAATATGTTTTTGAAAGTTTACAACATTTTTAACAAACTCCAACTTGGAAAACAAATTTTGGAATCCATTTACTCTCGAAAACATTCCAAACTTTTTGCTCATTTCATGTGTTTTCAACACTTAGAAATTTAACCAAGTCCCTAAACTGAATTTTTTTGGAACAGTGGTAGATACAGTTTTTGATAGATGTTTTCATTGCCTTTCCTTCGAAGATTTGAAGTGAGACCTTGTCTAGTGTTTTGACCATAGTTTGTACTCGACTTTGGATCCTTTGGTTAGCTTCTAGCAGGCTTAGGGAGGAAGAAAACATGTGAGAAATAGAGGGGGACAGTGCTGATGTGGCATGGCATGGGCACCCATGCCTTGACCCCTTGTGGCCACACCATGCTTATCCTCCACCCCAAGGGCCACTCTAGGACTTACCCCTTCGCTTACCTTGCCCCTTGGCATCATTCCATGGCCATGCTTGTAAAGAACACCCCCTAGGGCGCCCCCTTGCCACTCAATGGCATCAACCGAGCCATCCCCATGTCCACAACCCTATTGCCACGAGATGAGGCCCTCCCAAGCATGTCCCTCTCGCCACTGTGTTCCCACACCTCCCCACACTCACTCCCACTCGAATAAAACAAGTCCCCAAGCCTCCACGAGCGAGCTCGAGCTCGAACTCGCCGCCGGTCACCGCGCGTGTGCACGGGGAATGCCGCCGCCGTCCGTGACGCCAACGTGTGCGTATGCGACCGCGCTGGTGCAAGAGAGCAACACCGTCGTTTTTGCCGCCACCTAGCCTCGGCTGCGACCTCCAGCAGCCCCCGCACCACCTAAGAGACCTCCAAACCCGCCCCTAGGTAAGCCCCCTTGAAACCCTAGCAAGCAGGGACCTCCAATGGATAGCATGCATGACTAGAGGTTGAAGACGCACAGCTACCGTCGATCTGGTCTAATCTCAGCCGTCCAGACTCACTTAACTCTTCACCCCACGTCCAGGCCAGCCCAGCCCAGTAGCAGCTCGACCACAGCAGATCTGGCCCGCTAAGTGTTTTTTTCCTGTGAGCTATCACCTTTCCTGTTAGGCAGAAACTGACCTGTAGCTTTGGCCTTGGTAAAAATAGAAAGAATCGGTGTTTGACCAAACCAAAAATCAGGGTGGTAGCTAAGCAATTTCCTAACCATATCCAAGTGGTGGTTTCACTTTTGCATTTTTATTTTTCGAGTAGTATCTGTTTTACCACAGACTGTCTGTTTAGCCATTTTTGGCATAACTTTTGGAATATGTATCCATTTTGGTCAAACTAATTATTTTTGGATATCTAGTGAGTAGGTATATCCATAGGACTTGGCCTCACATCAAGGTGAGTTACCAAATGGAAATGCCATCCATTTTGGTAAATGACCAGTAGGCTTTTCTAGGATTTTTAGAATGAGTTTAAAAATGATTTTTGAGGTGAATCCAATTGGATGAGTTTGCATATGTTTACATATATCAAATCCTAGCTTGGGTGAATTTGTAGAGCTCCATATTATTTTTGGTGAGCCTTTTTAGTTACAACAGTTTTTCTGTTTTTCTTATTTATGTGTGCACTTGTTTGAAATAAAATGTTTGATTGCTTGAGACTTGTTTACTAGCATGTATAGATGTGTTGACACTTGTTATTAGGTTGTGTTCTTGCAATATAACTACCCTAGAAAGTGTGTGCATGTTGGGAAAAGCCAAATAGAAATAGAAGTAGCACTTGTTATTTTCCTAGTATTATTATTTGATTATTGTGTGATCCAATCTTGGTAGATCTGTTTTACCTAAGTTGTGTTGTGATTGAGTTGATTCCAGTACCATTTTGGTACTGTTATTTTGATGTTATTATCTCTGTTAGCTTGCACCTTATTTTATAGCAAATCATGGGTATCTTTTGTTGCTTGTTTTCTCTAATATTGTTTTCACTAGTATGAATAGCCTTGTATTGATTGCTTTGTTATATTAATTTTTTCAAGTGTGACCAGAGGCCTTGTTACCTCTAAATTACTTGGTATTAGTGGGCCCATAACCCACTGGTCCCATTTCATTTTTGTTAGGGATACAAAATCCCCAACCATACACTTGTGTGAAGATAGCATGCATTACTATATGTTTGTCTAGTATTTTCCACCAAGGAAAATGGTTGTTTGTTTCACTTGTGTAAGTGAAGAGTTAGGTATTTCTTGTTGAATACTAGTATGTTTGGTTGTGCTACATTTGTTAACATAATGTTCCCTTAGGAATATCATGTTAAGAGGTGTCTCGCTATTGTTTTGTTTAAATAGAATATTGTTTGCAAATAAGATTATTTTCCTAGTGAGTGATAAATTATTTGTGAATGGATTTCATTGAGTGTTTGGATTTTTGAAAGTGTTTAGATAAGCTTGTGTTAAGTGCATAGCTACTGGTTGTGTAGCTTGTACCTTGTTTGTTTGCTATTTAATTGATTAGCAAAAGCATGTATTATTAGAATGGATTTATGCTTGCTTACTAGATGTTTCATAGAATTAGTTTAGTGTATTTCTCTTACTAGCATGTGTAAGGTGTTGGGTGCTGTTAGTAGGTTTTTACCTTCATACCTTTCTTGATTAGAGTCATGCATCCTTGTATTGATGTTTGCTTCCCTAGTGATGAACTAGTGTCACCACTAGATTGTTTGAGTTGCTCTAGTATTCTTGTCCTTTATATTTTATGAGTGAATGATTATTCTAGCATGTTTAGGATGTTATTATTTCTGTTATTATAACATGACTTGTGGAGTTGCTTGTTGCTATAGTTGTAAAATACAATTATTTCTTATAGCATGCTTGTGTGGAATTCTCATACTAATAGTCTGTTAGTGGACTCCTGTTGTTATGTATGTTCTAGCCTTATTATCTTTGTGATGATTGTGTTTTATATTATGTTTTATGACTTGTTACCATTGGTTGAGCTACTGGTTTGTTTTGTTTATTTTCATGATTGATGGATTCCATAACTTTGAGTAGACATAAGCATAGTCTATAACTAGCATATTCATCTGTGGTGTGTTTGCTTGTTATTTGGAATTTTTCCGAGTGTTTACCTTAGCATAAGTATTGTACTTATGTTACTGTGTGCTAGCATTGTTGTTGTGCTTATTAGTATCTTGTTACCTATGGATTAGTTTAATCATGAACTTGTTTGGTGATGATTGCTTGTGTGTTGTTAATACCCACTGCCATGGGTATTGCCTTGATTGATTGTTATTATTTTAGTAGCCTCACCTTTTGTTCCCACAAGGTATATTTTTAGCTTCTTGAATATCTTATTATGAGAGTGGTACACCCACTCCATATATGGTATGTAAGATGTGGGATATGGTTTCTCAACCATATAGTTGTTTGACGACAGTTTTGTACCATGAGAGTTTGTGAGATAGTTTTCTCTATAACTTTTGAGTGATTGCGCTAGTATAAGTTTGTTTGCTGTATGTGTTGTTTTGTTTAGTTGTTTGGCCTTTAGTTCTGAGTGTGTGTCTTTTATTATTTTACGACGTTAGAAAACGAAGGAGAAGAAGAAGCAGTTGTGGAGCTGTGCGTCAAGTTCAAGCTACTTCAAGGCCAGGGACACTAAGAGTTTTAAGGAAAGCCATCCTAATGCTTGTTGTTACTACACTTATCATTATCTATCATGCATGTTTTACTTCTGAAAAGTTTTACAAACTTTGATTATCAAAAACTATTTTTGAGTGACTATTACTACTATTAATGTTATATATATTACTATGCCAATAGTTGATACTTGGTGTTACCAAGCCCATAGCCACCATATGATATTTATTACCACCAAAGATACAAGTCCCTAATGGACATTCTAAAAATATGTTTTTGCAAAACAAAGGCTTTTATGGAAAAACCCGTAGGAAAGGTTGAGCCTTATCCACTGGAGGATTGTTGAAGTGGTCATTTTTGGGAAAAACGTGTTTTTCAAAAATGACACATAACTTAGTCTTCGCCGGACAACCTTTACCGTACTGTCACTTTACCCCAACATGGGCACGGGGCTTAACTTGAAGTTTGTTCTTGTTAGTGTGTGTTCTATCTCAATTTGCTACAAGGGCCGTCGTTCCCTCGAACTGATTGTCGCTAGGTGGTGTATACGGGACATACAAAGTGAGGGATTAAGTTACCCCCCGGGTGCGACAGTTGGGTCTCCTGCCGTGGCGGGGTGGGACCTGGTGCCGGGGAGATCATACCCAACTGAAGAGATAGACATATTCTAGCTTGATCATAGTGGATGGTTAGGATCAGTTATCTGATGTTTACATACTGTTGTTACAGTCCTTGGTTGTTCACGGCAGATGTACTGGATCTGGTGGATTGTGTACACCTCTGTAGAGTAAAACTATTCGGAATAGCCGCGTCCTCAGATATGGACAGTTGAATGGCCATGCAGCTAGCATTGTGTCAATGTTTTCAAAAAGGAGTTGGTCTTATGAAGTACTGAAAGGAGGAATCTTGTACCTTGGAGGTACAGTTGATTAAAAGCCAGAAGTTGTTTCCGACAAGGAGTTTTGCAAAGAGAATCTTTCTTTTCTAAACAAAAACTGGAAGTTGATTCCAAAAAGTTTTGCAAAGAGAAAACCTTCTTTTAACAAAGTTTTACAAAACCTCTTATACATGTGATGTCTACAAGAGAAAGAAAACTATATTATTTTCTTTTGAAGTATCTTCTTCAACAAAGATACAGAGATTTTGAAAAATCAACTATACTATATCTCTCATATATCATGGGTAGCGAACCCTATGTATAGCCTACCTATTACACCATACTAGTTGAATGTCCGTGCGTTGCTACGACCCATCAATTTTCTTTCTTTAGACATGATGCACATGAAAAAAGAAACAGTTATATGGAGAAAAAACTTAATCATCTCATCTCATTTAGTTGACAAGATTGTCAATTAACACAAAAAAATGAATGGTAAAAAAGGAGGGACATTGTAAGTTCAAATTTTTGGCCATTGCTTTCTCTCTCGTAACGGGCTTTCACCCAACTTTATAAATAAATGCTAACGGCCAAATCGATACAAGGTGACGAGGAAACCCTCTTACACAGCAGATCAAAGATAAACCGGAAAAGAATAAAGGAAACCCACACTTGCCACGGAGGACTATGGTGCAAGACCGAGGCTCCACGACGACGCCCCCAACAGGGTGACGACGCCTAGCGCCGCCGCTGTCGAGACCAGGACGGTCAAGCGTTTTCACCCGGAGCTCTAGCATGAAGAAGGTAGCCACAACACCGCCCCGACAGAGTTACGGCCATTGCTTTCATATAACTCATCTCTAACCTATGGATTTTAATTATCAACAAATTGCATATATAATATAAAAAAAGGATGTAGCTGTTGTACTATTTGATTTTGTGAAGAGTGAAAAACAAATCAAACGATTATTCCAACTGAGCGTGGACTTCAGAGGACAAATAATAATGCATTCAAAGTGGACACATATAGATAGCATGATTATTTATTTAGTCTGTAAAAACAGTAGAGTCGTGGGACATGATCAAAAGGTCATATAAGAACTGCGAAATTAACGGAACGAGACGTTTTGAAGAAAAAGCCACGCAGACGCATTTTTCACTCCTTGACAGATATCGAAAATAATATCGTGTCTTCACAAAAGAGCAACTGGAGTATTTGGCAAGGAATGGCATCCGACAGTTATCACTTATCAGTATAACAAGGTGTCCATACTGAAAACAAAATGTCGGGTGCATACTCTGATCTTGCTCTCTTGGAAGCTTTTCACCGGCACCATTAATTTGTAGTTTGTCACATGGACCAGCGACACAGGCTAAAAATCTTTGGATTCGCATGAAAATGAAAGGTTTGGTGTACAGGTTCTTGAACCAGTACACTCAAAAGGTTGAAAGAACGTGTCACCCAGAGGTAGACTGGATGCCATACTACGAATTCAGCCAAAGCAGAGATTACTCGCAACTTAGCAAGACAAAGAAAAGGTGACCAACCGTTGGAAAAATACGCGAATTGGAGTGCCGTTGTTGATGAAGTCGCGCAGCGCTGTCACCACGAGCTTCTTGTCGGGCGACCAGTAGTAGGCGCGGAGCCTCACCACTTCCGCGTTCCGCATCCGCCGATGGCGCGCTGCCAACTCCTTGCACCTCTCCGCAGACCGGCAACAGGGTGCCGACGCCGAGCCGATGCGCGGCGGCCACCGGCGTCGTCCCTCTCCGGCAGACCAACAGGGTACCGTCACCGAGCCGACGCGCGGCCACCGGCGTCGTCCCGGTGTCCACCACCACCTTGTACACGATCACCTTCCCATCCTTGCCGAGCACATGCGCGGACAACCACCGCAGCTCGTCCGGCTCTTTTCGCAACCCTTGTCGATCGCGACCAGCACCCCGTGCTCGCATCCGCCTTCGCCGCTGCATGCTCGCTGCCTCTGTTGTCCGACCCTTCCGATGAGTCCACGCAGGTGTTGGCGCACATGCACGGGCAGTCGAAGAGACCTGCCGCTCTCGAACCCAGCCGGTCGTGCATCTTCCAGTATATTTACACCATACAATACCCGTGAGAGCGATGGCCTCGCGTCAAGTACTAAGATCGCGATGAGAATAATAAGGCTGGTCTTTATGGAAGCCAGAGGGCCAGCCATACTGCTGCCGGAAACAGTAGCCGTCGGAGGCAGTGGAGAGGACAGTTGGGCCGCGCGGCAGAATACCTGGCGCGGGAAACCACAGAAGCCGCAGTTGTTGAGGAAGGTCATTGAGCCCTCGACGAGGGGAATTCGCTGGAGAGGTTGTTAAAGCGTATGTCGATGGTGAACGTCGCCCGAAGAAGCCTGAGCTCCGGCGGCAACCCGCCGGAAAGGTGGTTGTGGAAGATGTTCAGCGTGCCAGCAAGCGCCAAGAGTTACCCCAGTTCAGCTAGGATAACGCCGGTCGCCCCACGTCCGTGCAACCGTGGGGCCCTCTCCCCTCTGTGTCCCGAGACGTGGAAAGAAAGGACGAAAAACTGCCGGCACGACCCACCGTATAACGAATGCTCCCTTGCACAGCAACCGGCTGTCCTGCGGCGAAGTTTCAAAAAAAAAACGGAGGAAGATGGTCAGGGGATCCTATTATGAGCAAAGATGTGGCGGTGGAGGGAGTCTGCCGGAGCGGAGTAGCGGACAGCCGTTTTTTTTTTGAAACTTCGCCGCAGGACAGCCGGTTGCTGTGCAAGGGAGCATTCGTTATACGGTGGGTCGTGCCGGCATTTTTTCGTCCTTTCTTTCCACGTCTCGGGACAAAGAGGGGAGAGGGCCCCACGGTTGCACGGACGTGGGGCGACTCAGTTTTCAGACAGGTTTTTCGGCGACGATTTTTTCTCGTAGGGAATGGATCGCAATTTTATTCAGGGAGAGCAGGGACCTATCCCACGACGTACCGCAATCACGGACACAACCTACTCTGCTTTAATAGTAAAGATAAGCATACTTGCATTTTTGGTAAGCTACATGATGGGTGTCTTGCTGAGTACATTCAAATGTACTCATATTGGTTTCGTCCCTGATATTTACTTGCCAGACATCGAGAAGGAGTCTCAGAAGGAGATCTACGAAGAGGAGTACAGAGCTGATGCCTTTGCGAACTAGGATCGTCTCCCGGTCAGCACGCTATAGGTTAAGGCGTGACTTGGGCTCTACTACGTTTGTGTGTGTTTAGTCTTCCGCTGTGTGTGTTGTGTGTTTGCCCTGCGTGGCAGCTGTGTATAGTTGGTCATGTGACCATGTCCCTTTGTAAGTGTTTTATGCAATCGTGTAATGGATATCGTATCTGTGTACCAACTTGATATGTTGTTCACGACTGGTGTGATCTGGCATCGTGAATGTATGCATATCGGAGGTGCCCTTGAACAGTGGTTCTGGGGGACCTTACATCTCCCTTGCTTTGTCCTTAAGTGACAAAGAGAATAGCCTCTTCTTAACTTCGTCCATTGAAATACCTGCACACTTGGACAACCCGCATAATTCATGTATAAAGTGTAAATGATCACTAGGATGGACAGTTCCATCTCCAAAATAACGGTTATCCATGACAAGTTCAACAATTTTCCTGGGTATTTTAAAAGGAATACTTTCAGTAGGAGGATTTAAAATATCACAAGCATCATTAGGTTTATCACATATGGGAGATAAAGTATCATCAGAGCAAATTTTCTCCTCTAAAGCTGGAAAACTAAAAAGATCGTTAAAACTAGCTTCCGCAAGCTTAGACTTTTCTCTACCATTAGGAAGGATGGAGTGCAAAGAATTAGTGCTAATAACATTGCTATCACTATTATGCAAATAAAGCTCCATAGGTTTTTTAATTTTCTCTTCAAAAGCATCATGTCCTAATTCAAGATAAATATTATAAAGCTCTCTCATATTTTTGTTCTTTTCCATTAAGTCTAAATATAAAAACAATTAACAAGTAAAAATAGGCCTAACTAGTGAAAATAAAAACAAGAAACAAAAAGATATAATTGCAGAATCTAAAGGAAATAACTTTGAGCAGTCACACAGGATGTGAGAGCCTTTTACCTTACCTCCCGGCAACAGCGCCATAAAAGAGCTTGATGTCTACGCACGCTTCTATTCTTGTAGACAGTGTTGGGTCTCCAAGTGCAGAGGTTTGTAGAACAACAGCAAGTTTCCCTTAAGTGGATCACCCAAGGTTTATCGAACTCAGGGAGGTAGAGGTCAAAGATATCCCTCTCAAGCAACTCTGCAATCAAGATACAAGAAGTCTCTTGTGTCCCCAACACACCCAATATACTTGTCAGGTATATAGGTACACTAGTTCGGCGAAGAGAGAGTAAAATGCAAGTAGTATGGATGATAATAAGTGATAATAGCAATCTGAAATAAAAATGGCAGCAAGCAAACATGTAGCAGAACAGGCGGAAAACAGTGTTTCAATGCTTGGAAACAAGGCCTAGGGCTCCTACTTTCACTTGAGGACACTCTCAACAATGCTCACATAATTGCATTAATAGATATCATTTCTTCACTATGCTACTCTGAACCACTCTCTCGTCGAATAACGAACACTAATCATTGCGTAGGGCTTTAACAACACTCCTCAATTCTATATTCCCTCTCTATGGCACCCCAATGTCACTACGAGCGCCATAAATTAGTAAACAAACACCACAATTTCATAGGTTGACCTTCCAACACAAGATATAAATATCATGCTAAAGCACACGGAGCACACACTGTCACCTTTGCCCCGTGATCAAAGTGTTTACGGAGATAACAAAACCACTTGAGTAGCATAACAGATGAAGATCAATCTACATATTCAACTAGATTACAAATCTCATGATCACATAAAGATCACACCATGGGAGAGAGAGATGAAGCACATAGCTACTGGTAGAGCCCTCAGCCCCGGGGGAGAACTACTCCCTCCTCATCATAGGAGACATCAACAGCGATGGAGATGGCGGTGGAGTCAAAGGAGATGGATTCCGGGGGCACTTCCACGTCCCGGCAGGGTGCCAGAACAGAGATCTGTCCCCCGAAACTTGTCGGCGGCGGCGGCAGAGCTACGGATGTATTTTGCGGAAAAGGTCGATTCCTCTATGGTTTATGCCTCGGGGAGTATATATGGGTGAAAGGGATATGCCGGGAGGTGGCCAGGGGGCCCACACCCCTAGGTGGAGCGGCCAGGGGGGACCCGTGCCACCCCATGTTGTGGCCACCCTGTGGCCCCCCTCCCGGGCTCTTCAGAACTTCTGGATGCTTCCGGGACTTTTAGGACTTCTAGCTTTCGAATTTTCCAGTTCCGAGAATATTTCCAGAACAACTTTTCTGAAACTAAAAAGGCAGAAAACAAGGAACTGGCTCTGTGGCATCTTGTTAATAGGTTAGTCCCAGAAAACATAAGAAAACATAGGAAAACATATGGAAAACATGTAGCAGTTGGCATAATGTCAACATGGAACAATAGAAATTATAGATACGTTTGAGACGTATCATAAATTAGGGGCAAAAAGACTGAAGAGAATTTGTATTATTATTCGGGGCTATGAACCCCGCTGGCAGCTCTTCTAGCATTTGGATAAGCGAATGAAGCCACTAGTCCAGGTGTGTGAGTCCAATCAACAAGATAGATAAAGATTCTCTATTTGCGTCCTCATGAGCTAAAACAGAAACACAAAACATGAGTAATTTGAAAGTTTTAAAGGTAGCACATGAGCAATTTACTTGGAATGGCCGTGAAATACCACATGTAGGAAGGTATGGTGGACACAAATGGCAAGGTGTGGGGTTTAAGGTTTGGATGCACGAGAAGCATTCCCTCTCAGTACATGGTTTTTGGCTAGCAAAGCTGGGTAGCAAGCATAAGAAATGAAGGAAAACAAACAAATATACATATGATGAAACCAATCATGCAATCTTGATTGAAAGCACAAGTGATCTTAACTTGTGAATACTAAGTTTATGAGCTAATATGCAAATTTCTCTTTCTTATACTAGCAACTCAAATTATTATTTCTGCTCACCCAAGCTAAGTTTGCCAAAACCAACTAGATTAACTTGATGATCTCTAGAGTGATACCAAATACTAATAACAAGCTCAACCATATGACAGAAGTTGAAAACTAATAACAAGCTCAACCATATGACAAAAGTTGAAAAATGAAATAATGTGCATAGAAAGTAAATGATGAAACTTCTCATTAATATTTCAAACTGGCAACTCGCACCAACAGATACAACGATAACGAACTATGGAGAGACACTTCCATACTGCAAACCATGCTATATGATAACCTCTCTACCTCATGATGTGACTCTACTGAAAAAGTAAAAAGATGAAAGATAGTGATGTGATACCGCGGCACTCCCCCCAAGCTTGGACCAAGCCGAGGGGATGCCAAAACCAACGACAAATCAATTCTTTGGTGGTGGTGGTGGTGAATCCTTCTCGATGATCTTATCAATTGATTTCTTCAGATTTTCAATCGAGAACATCAGCATATGCATCACCTACGTATTGCGATCAATATATTTTGCATGCATGTGAGACGGTGAATCCCAGCCACCAAGATTTTTCCCCCACTCTTCCTTGGGTTGAGAGCTTCCTTCATCTGCACGGTTAGAACGATTCATATCCCACATAGAGGGAAAATCCCTATTGGGCACATTTTTGCACTTATAGTCATGAACTAATGTGTGGAAGTAGTTCTTGTCTCCCGCAGCAGGTGTCTTCGAAGCTAGGCAGTGACGTGGAACCTTCCCTCCGGTGCTCTTCCGCACGTTTCTCTTGAGCTTCAAGGGGTTAGCCACCACCCTAATGCTTGCGACGGTGGACCATGGACGCACTCGTGGGTTTTCTTCTACATCTCCTTCAGCTCCACTCTCGATCTCCTCCTCCGGCTTCAGGTCTTGGGTATCAACTTCTTTTGTTCCCTTCCCCTTATTGTCTTCGGCGGAGACCATGATGCTTCTAAACCCGAAAATAGATCCTGGCAGAAACAGCTCGAAACAGAAACTCGACGAGAAAACGATATACGGACCTCGGGGGGTCTGGGGATTATATAGCAAAAAGTTTCATAACAAAAGGAAAGTACATGTCGAAAACGGGTCGAAGATGGGCTCCAGGGCGCCCACACAATGGGCTGGCGCGGCCAAAGGTGGGCCCGCGCCACCCTATGGTGTGGAGTCTCCGGGATCCGTCTCCCTCTCGTTTCCGGCTCATAATTTTCATATTTTCTAAAAACAGTAAAAATATAAGTTGAAAAATGTTTTGCGAACATTTTCTTACCAAAACTGATACCTATTCAAAAACTGACTCTGAAGTTTCTGAAATATGCTTCTTAACAAATTCCTCCGGGATCATGGCTCGAATACAATCAACATTTTCATTATAAGGATCTCCAGAAATATAATGCTTGAGTCTTTACCCATTCACCACTTGTGAGGAGTTTTATTCAAGGGAAACAATTTTAATTTCCCCCGAACGATATACCTCTTCGATAACAAAGGGTCCTTCCCATCTCGAGAGTGATTTTCCTGCAAAAAAACTGAGACGATACTTATACAAAAGCCATTTGTCACCAACATGAAATTCTATTTTAATAATTCTCTTATCATGCCGCCTTTTAACTTTATCTTTAAAGAGCTTAGCATTTTCATATGCTTAACTCCTCCATTCATCTAAAGAACTTAAGTCAAGCAACCTTTTCTCACCAGCATGTGTAAAATCTCTCTTTAGGTCTTTCACTGCCCAATAAGCTTTGTGTTCTAATTCTAGGGGCAAGTGACAAGCTTTTCCATAAACCATCTTATAAGGAGACATGCCCATGGGATTTTTATAAGACGTTCTATAAGCCCACGGAGCATCATTTAATTTCTTAGCCCAAATTTTTCTAGATTTGTTAACAGTCTTTTGCAGGATAGATTTGATTTCTCTATTCGATAATTCTACTTGCCCACTAGTTTGAGGATGATAGGGTGAGGAAATTCTATGATTAAAATCATATTTAGCCAGAGTTTTTCTAAACCACCATGAATAAAATGAGAACCCCCATCATTCATAAGATATCTAGGTACAACAAACCTAGGGAAAATAATATTTTTAAGCATTTTTATATAGGTTTCACCATCAGCACTTTTAGTTGGTATGGCTTCTACCCATTTAGTAACATAATCAACAACAACAAGAATATGAGTGTATCTTTTGAAGGAGGGAAAGGACCCACAAAGTCAAAACCCCAACAATCAAACTGTTCAATAACAAGAGAATAATTCATAGGCATTTCATTACGTCTAGAAATATTACCAACCCTTTGACATTGATCACAAGATAAAACAAATTTTCTAGCATCTTTAAAGAGAGTAGGCCAATAAAAACCTGATTGTAGAACCTTATGTGCAGTTCTATCTCCAGCGTGATGTCCCCCATAAGCACTACTATGACATTTTCTCAATATCTCTTGTTGTTCATTTTCAGGAACACATCTTCTCATAATACCATCAACACCTTCTTTATATAAGTGTGGGTCATCCCAAAAATAATGCCTCAAATCATAGAAGAATTTGCTTCTTTGCTGAAATGTAAAGGTAGGAGGAAAATACTTCGAAACAATGAAGTTAGCATAATCAACATATCATGGACTCTCTTGAGAGCTCACTTTTATCGCAGCTAACTGTTCATTGGGAAAACTATCACTAACATGAATAGGGTCATCAAAGATATTTTCTAATCTAGATAAATTATCAACAACAGGATTTTCAGCACCCTTTCTATCCACAATATGTAAATCAAACTCTTGTAAGAGAAGCACCCATCTAATAAGCCTAGGCTTAACATCATTCTTTTCCATAAGGTACTAAATAGCAGCATGATCAGTATGAATAGTAACTTTAGAATCAATATACTGCCTAAATTTATCACAAGCAAAAACTACAGCTAGGAACTCTTTCTCAGTAGTAGCATAATTATTTTGAGCACTATCAAGGGTTTTACTAGCATAATGAATAACATTTAACTTCTTATCTATTCGCTATCCAAGAACAGCACCTACAGCATAATCACTAGCATCACACATAATTTCAAACGGTAAATTCCAATCAGGTTGTTGAACAATAGGGGCAGATATTAAAGCCTTCGTTAAAATTTCAAAAGCTTCTTTACAATCTTCGTAAAAAAAAAGGTACATCTTTTTGAAGAAGATTAGTAAGAGGTTTTGATATTTTAGAGAAATCTTTAATAAACCTTCTGTAGAAACCAGCATGACCAAGAATACTATGAATACCTTTGACATCCCTAGGACAGGGCATTTTCTCAATAGCTTCAACTTTAGCTCTGTCAACTTCAATACCTCTTTCAGAAATTTTATGTCCAAGAACAATTCCTTCATTAACCATAAAATGGCATTTCTCCCAATTAAGAACAAGATTAGTCTCCTCACATCTCTGCAAAACTTTATCAAGATTCCATAGACGGAGAATCGTCCATGAATACTTCCACAATTTCTTCCTAAAAACCATGAAAGTTAGCAGACATGCATCTTTGAAAAGAAGCAGGAGCATTACATAAACTAAAAGGCATACGTCTATAAGCATAGGTTCCAAAAGGACAAGTGAAAGTTGTTTCCTCTTCATCAGGCTTTCTAACAGCAATTTGAGAGTGCCCAGAATAACCATCAAGAAAGCATAAATGAGTTTTCTTAGACAACCTTTCTAACATTTGATCAATAAAAGGAAAATGATAATGATCTTTCTTAGTAACTTTGTTAACCTTACTAAAATCAATGCACATCCTATAAACAACCACTACTCTTTGAGGAATAAGTTCATTATTTTCATTTGGCACAATAGTCATCCCTCCTTTCTTAGGGACACAACGCATAGGACTAACCCATCTACTACTAGCAATAGGATAAATAATACTAGCATCAAGGAGTTTTAATACCTCGTTTCTTACCACATCCTTCATCTTAGGATTTAAACGGCGTTGATGTTCAACAATTGGCTCTGCATCAGGTTCAATATTAATAGCATGCTGACATATAGTAGGAGAAACCCCCTTCAAATCATCAAGAGTATAACCAATAGCACCTCTGTGTTTCTAAAATAATCCCAATAATCTCTCCTCTTCTTTACCAGAAAGTTTAGAACTAATAATAATAGGATATAATTTCTTATCATCGATATGAGCATATTTAAAATTGTCAGGCAAGGGTTTTAAATCAAAAACAGGATCCTCCTTGGGTGGTAATATGATACCCAAGTCTTCCACCGGTAAAATTCAGCATCGTTGGCTGATGTAAGAAAATCTCATCAATTTCATTCCTTTCTTCCCTAAAGACATCACTTTCGTGGTCTTCCAGGTATTGATGCAAATGATTGTTAGGAGCAAGAGCAATAGCAGCCAATTGTTCAACTCTATAATTCTCATTAGGCAATTCAGCTTCATAAGGTACTTTAGCAAATTTGGAGAAAGTAAATTCATAAGACTCTCCATCAAACTTTGTAAGAATTTTCTCCTTTTTACAATCAACAACAGCACCACAAGTGTTTAAGAAAGGTATACCAAATATAATAGGACAAGTATCACTAGCCAGAAGTGCCTAGTACTAGAAAATCAGGAGGATACTTAGTTTTACCACATAAGACCTCCACATCTCTAACAATACCAATCGGAGAAATAGTTTCCGTATTAGCAAGTTGAATAATCACATCAATGTATTCAAGTTCACAAGAACCAATTTCATGCACGATTTCTTTATAAAGCTCATAAGGGATAACCCTAGAACTAGCGCCAATATCACACAAACAATAATAGCAATGATCACCTATCCTAACAGATAGCACAGGAACACTAGGTTTCCTAGATTTACTAGGATGAGATACAATATTAGAAGCATATTCACAAAATATAATGTGTCCCCCTTCTACATTTTCAGAAACAAGGTCTTTTACTATTGCTACTATTGGTTCTACAGTTATTTGCTCCTCAGGTTCTACAGGTTTCCTTGCACTTTTATTAACCACACTAGCCTAACATAGAATATTATTTTACCTTAGGAGGGAAAGGAATTTTCTCAATATAAGGTTCAGGCACAATAGAATCAACAGTATGAACTTCTATATCTCTAGCGGGAACACAATTAACAATATCTTTATAAGGAGCATGGTACTTGTCCCATTCCTTTTTAGGAATGTCAAAATAAGAAGCAAAAGCCTTATATAGGTTTGCAACAACTTGAGAATCAAGACCATAAACAGTACTTACATTATGAAAATCGTCGATGACATAAAAGTTTTAATGCATTCATAATCATAATTTATACCCGACTTTCTACCTTTTTCATTTTCCCATCCTTTAGTGTTCTCTTGAATACGGTCAAGAAGATCCCATTTAGCTTCATCTTTTATACGTGTAAATGATCCAGAACAAGAAGCATCCAATAAATCCTTATCATGAAGAGAAAGCCTTGCATAGAAATTATTAATAACAATATTATTGGGGAGCTCATGAACAGGGCATTTGAGCATTAGTAACTTCAATCTCCCTCATGCTTGGGCAATACTCTCTCCGTCATGAGGCCAAAAATTATATATATAATTCCAATCTCTATGAATCTCACTGGGAGGATAGAATTTAGAATAAAAGAGAGGCACAATTTCCTCCAATCTAATAGTTTGGCTATTTTTCAGCAGTTTTAACCATTCAGACGCTCGACCTGTCAATGATATAGAGAATAATTTCCTCTTCACTTGGCTCGTTGTAATACCTGCACACTTGAACAACTCGCATAATTCATGTAAGAAGAGCAAATGATCACTACGATGGACAGTTCCATCACCTGAATAGGAGTTATCCCTAACATGTTTAACAATCTTTATAGGTATTTTATAAGGATCCAAATCATCAGGCGCTAGGTCACTTAATACCCTAGCAGTGGAAGCAGTGCCCACAAATAAGGACTCAAAAGGAGACCCAAACATGGTGTAATAAAGCAGTAGACAGTAATAAAAACAACACTTACAGCAGAAGCTTCCTTTATCAATTCGACTTCCCAGTAGCGCTTCACTCCCCAGCAACGGTGCCAGAAAATAGTCTTGATGACCCACAAGTATAGGGGGTGTATCATAGTACTTTCGATAAATAAGAGTGTCGAACCCAACGAGGAGCAGAAGGTGTTGACAAGTAGTTTCGATGAAGGAATAACTGTAAATACTGGAAAATAGATTTGTAGGGGTTTTTTATATTGCAGATAAATAAAGTGCGAGTAAATAAAATGCAACAGTAATAATTGCAGCAAGTGGCCCAATCCTTTCTTCCGCAAAGGACACACGGGTGGGTTTACTTATGATTAACTAACGTTCTCGAGGACACGCGGGAGGTTTCTGTCAAGTGCTTTTGTTCCATGTAGCTGAATAATGTTAGGTGTTTTGATAAGTGTTGTGTGGGTGAACCTATGCTAATGGACCGTCCCATCCAAGACTAATACATATTTGTGATTATACCCCTTGCAAGCGTCCGCAACTAAAAGAAAGTAATTAAGAAATAAATCTAACCACAGCTTTAAACTTCGGGATCCTACGCTCCCTCGTGTAATGGTTTTCTAACGAGGGTTTAGGTTTCTGTCACCCCTGACAACCTCAAAATTAGTAGCCAAATACACGATGCATCCCACTAGGCCCATAAATGGTGAAGTATCATGTAGTCGACGTTCACATGACATCACTAGAACAATAACACCACAACTTAAATATCAAACATTAAATATTATTCAACATTACTTCATTACTAACAACTTGACTTATCCCATGTCCTCAAGAACAACACGAACTACTCACAAGACATCATATGGATCATAATCAGAGGTGATATAATGGATGATAACAATCTGGTCATAGAGTGCAAACACCGATAAATCTCACAAGCATCAACTACTAACAAGTAATCCACACCGGGAGAGAGATCTAATGCAAAACAACGATAGAGGCCCCTAATTGTTACAGCGGGATGACGGTGGATGATGAGGGTCATGGTGTTGGTGGTGATGACGATGATGATGACGATCTTGATGATGCCCGGAGCGATGACGGCGACGATGGCGGCGATTTCCCCTCTCCGGAGAGGAATTTCCCCGGCAGATTTCTCCCTACTAGAGAGCTTTTCTCTCTTGGGTGTTTTCCGCCCCGCGGCGGCGGCGGAATAATTCTTCGAAGATGGAATGAGGCTTAGGGTTCCCTGGGGGCCAAACACGCGAAAATACCCCAGAGGTGGGGCAGGGTGTCCACACCCCTAGGTGGCGCGGCCAGGTGGGGCGCGCCACCCCTAGACGTGGGCCCTTGGTGGCCCCCCTCTGGCTATCCATCTGGCTGGGTTCCTCCTCTGAACTTTTAGGAACCCCCGGATGTCCCCCTTCTTCTTCTGATCTTCTGGAATATGGTATCTTGACGGTGCTTTTTGCATCAGATTTTTGGTCCTGGTGTTTATTCTCCAAAAATTATAAAGCATGCAAAATAAGATAAAATAACATAAGGGATGTATCATAACATGAAATACATCAATGAATAACAGAAAATTATGATATAAAATAGTGATGCAAAATGGACGTATGAACTGGTGACCTTGATACTACTATGAATGAAACTTGTGAGAATGATATTGCTAATGTTATTTATGATAATTCATGCTACTTTCATAAATATTATGATAATCCTCTATTTATTCCCACTATTGATATGCATGATAATGAGGAAGTTTGTTTGGAAAATTTATATGATAATGCTCTAGATGATGGTCCTATGTTACTTGATGTTATAAATCATAATGCTACTAAAAATGGGATTGCTATTAGTTGTCCCATACATTTTATGAGTGATCAATCATCTTGTTTTGACATTGCTAAAAGTGGAAAAAAGATAATTTTGATCCCACTATTTTGGAGCCTGATATGAATTGTGTGCTTTTAGACCATGAAAAACATCCTTTATGTGATAGTTATGTTGTTGAGTTTGTTCATGATGGTAATGAAAATTATTATGAGAGAGGAAAATATGGTTGTTGTAATTTTCATGTTACTAAAACACCTCTCGTTTTGTTGAAAGTTTTTAAATTGCTCTTGTTCTACCTTCTCATGATTTCTGGTTTGAGCTTCTTTAATTTACTTATTTACAAGATTCCTAAGCATAGGACGTGGGTTAGAATTAATTTTTTTTATACTTGCTTCTTGATGCTCTCTTTTGCTTAATTCATATTTCTTATGTGAGCATCTTCTTTCTTACTGGGCCTATCTTAAAGGCGTTAAAGAAAAGCACTTCTTGGGAGATAACCCATGGTTTTATTTTTGCTTTAGTTTTCTCTGTTTTCTTTGAGTCAAGGGGTTGTATAATTCTGTATAAACTCCTTTGTATCTTTATTTTCATGTATTAGTTGTGCCAAGTAAAGTTTCTAGCGAAAGTTGGGGTTGCTTTTGGATTTTTATGCAGGAAACAGATTTCTGCTGTCCATCGTAAAAAATCATATAAGTTACAAAAAGATCAAAATGACCTGAAACATTTTGAGCTTACTCCTCAGATAATTCCAAAACATTTTCGTTCTTTATGTTTTTCGATCAGAGCAACTTAAGTGCCCCGAAAAAAATCGTCTTTAAAGACTGTTCTGGTTTTGGCAGATTCTGCCATTTTTCTTGCATTTGCTCTTTTACTATGTCAAGTGGATTTATTTGCTTCAAGAAATATCAGTGGCTGTAGCTAATGTTAAAAAGTATCAATAGCACTTGTGACCATGCAGAACCCATGGATTTTTGATTGTTGCAATAACCCTCTAATGCGAATTACTTTGAGTGTGGTGTGAAGGAAGTTTTCAAGGGTCAAGAGAAGAGGGTGGTATAATGTGATCAGAAGAGTGCAAGGTCAAATCTTGGGGATGCCCCCGTGGTTCATCCCAGCAAATTCTAAGAAGAATCAAGCATCTAAGCTTGGGGATGCCCAAGGCATCCCCTTCTTCATCAACAATTTATCAGGTCACTTCTAGTGAAACTATATTTTTATTTGGTCACATCATATGAAATTTACTTGGAGCTTCTGTTTGTTTTTCTTTTGTTTTCCTTTGTTTTCTTTTTTTTCTTTGTTGCAATAATATTGCTGGAACCTAGCATTCTTTGTGTGGGAGAGAGACATGCTCCGCTTTTTCGTATTAATACTCGTTATGCTCGTATTCTTAGTTTTTCTTCTAGTTGCTGCAAAATTCCTTTTGAGCTCCTTGTTTTCTTCCATCTCTTATTCAGAGCTATTAGTTTTAGTAGATTTGTGTTAGTACTCTCTTGTTTCATTTCTGTATCTCTTGGAGAGTTTATGTTTAGTATGAAATGTTTGGTGTTGGAAAACAGTAGTACAGTTTTCATGCTTATAATGGTGCAAATAGAAGCTTGTATAGACTGTGGCTAGACTTTTTCATGTCATGCTAGATGTTATTTTAATTCTAAAGCCTAGTGGTTATTTTTGTAGCATGATTTTTCTCAAATAGCTGAGAGTGTTTAATGTGCCATGGAAAGAATCATGAGTTGTTCTTGTCATATTGAAGCATAAATGTAGCGCCCTACCTTTTAATAAAGGTAGAACACCAGTGTAACCTGCTATTCCCGGGATCACTGATAGCATACACATGACAAATTGAAATATTCATTGCAATAGCATCATCGTACATCAATGATCCAATGGTTTTGAAATAAAATAGTATTACAAATGGCATAGTCAACATGGACTAGCCCAAATAACAAGGTTTCAAAGTAAATACAGCGGAAATAAATCATCAATGAGACTTCTTCATCATCATGCGCCACAGGCAGAACATGTTGGTGATAGACTCGAGATCCTAAAAAAATCCTCACTCGTCTTCAGATTTATCTGCACATTGGAATATTCAAGCCCCACGGGGGAGGAAGTTAGTACAAACAATGTACTAGCAAGTGACACTTTTATGGTGGCATTTTTGAGGAATAAACTAGCTACATGATATTTGGTTGGTGGAGTCTGGGCTATTTACATAAAGCCAGTTTTGTCCTATATTGGTAAATCATTTTCATAAAAATGAAGGCAATGGTACAACCATCATGGCTAAATCCACCATGAAGGTTGATAGTTCATCATGGATAAACCCGCAATGAAGTTTGATAAATCATCATGGCTACACCCACCATGAAGTTCAAAAAATCGCCATGGCTAAACCCACCATGAAGTTTGATAAATCATCATGGCTATATCCACCATGAGGTTTGATTCTGGCATCATGGCTAAATCCACCATGTGCCCTAAAAGGGGTTTCTACCCTGTTTTATTTCATTCAGAAAAGATGAGGAGATCCTTCAGCACCAACTCTGTCTAGTTTCCTCAAATTGCCCATAACCTGGGACACGGCTAAGATCTTAGTTTTTAACTCTACGGAGGTTTTGCACTTTCACCTTGAGACTCATCCTCCCCGAGAGAAGAATGAGACAAGATCTTTGGGAAGAGGGATTCAACCGTACCAGCATGACTCGATGCTCTTAAAATTCTACCACCCCATGTCATACAACAGGATGAACCCAAACAACTTACTTAATCTTGGCAGAGCCCATATTACCTCAAGGCTGCACTGGAAGCTAAGTATATAGTGAAGACCTACAAATCTCTTTATTCTTGGGTGGAAATCCACAAGTGTAACCTCAGTTGACAACCACCACATCCATGGATAAATCCACCATGAACATGGCCCTGAGTAGCGACTCAACATAAACCAAGCAATTACCAATCCACCCAGGTGTTTCATTGGGTTGTTAATTTTCAATTTTCAAAACACAACAACCCAACAAGTAATAGCAACAGTTGTGCTAGTATTCTAGTATAGCTAAACTAGTACCTAGCAGGGGTTTCAGGTTGGCTACACACTACTAGGTGTTCTGGGCATAGCATATACTTAGAAAAAAATAAAAAAACGCCTATGATGCATACTACTGAAAACACTAATGCAATGTAAAATAAAAGTGGGACATGAGTATCACTTGCCTTGTGGAAGTTGATACAGAGACACTCTCCTTACAAATAGAACGTTGCTATCCGTACAATCTAAACAATACAAATAAATAACAATAAACAAACAATTCACCCACAAGCAAACAAAATAAACAATATATAAGCATAACTAGTTATTCAACTTGGTTGGTGTTAACATGGACAAGGTTTTGACACATAATTCAATATGCAAAAAGAATTATTATGAGATGGTTATTGTTTGGTCTTGAATGGATAAGTTCAAGTTTATCACAATAATTCAATTTATGTAAAGGAACTATAGTGGTTTGAGTAAGGGTTAACACATAATTCAATTTACAAAATAATTGTGGTAAAAGGATTTAGGCCTAGCTACTAGGTTATGGGTTGGATAGGGTTTAAGTTTCAAAGATTCAAACACCAGTGGATTCATATTGTCAAGGAGGTTTCCAAGAGTTCACCTAAGGGTTATCACTTTTACTTCAATATGATAAGTGAAACAATGTAGTAAGATATATTACTTAATTCAATGTGCAAAAAGGACTGAGTGATTGGTCATGGGATTTTCCATTGGTGGTTAAGGGTTGTCAAGGAATATCCCTTGACTCAATATACAAAAGAAGTGGATGTGATATGGTTCAGGGTTTTAGAAAACGAATCCACGATCAACATGATTCATTTCATGGCTTTGGTTTAGTAGGGTTGAAGCAATTTACAATATGGCTTTTAAATTTACAAAAGGTATTGGGCTAGGGGTTTCTGGTCCAAAAGTTAATTTCATGGTCAACATGACATGGGCGTTGGTTTTTATCAAAATGATCATACCACAATTTTCCTAAAGGGGGTTTCCATCAAACAACACTTAATTTATAATGGCTTATTACTATGGATGGTTTATATGACAAACATACATGGAATGGGTTCTCTGGTAAAAAATATTTTTGGTACTGGTCCCTCCAGTCTAAGGTTGCTAAATGGAACAATTTTCCCGAAAAAAACTAATTAAAATTATTTATAGAATTTAAACTAGGTGCAAAATACTCAATTGGTTATTTAATTCCTACTCTCTATTTTAATTGGTTCAATTATTATTTTGGGACATAGGGTATTTTAATTGGTTCCATCAAAACACTCTACGGATTCCAAAAATATTTTATTTGCAATTTTTGGATTTGTAGAATTTGAATTATGCCAAAATTCATCAAACAAGCCTATTTAAATTTGAACAAATTTTAAATGGTCAAATTTGAATTTTGCCAGTGCCAAAAGTTTCTACATGTTGTGCTGATTTGAAAAAGTCCAAGTTTACTAAATTTGGGATTATGGATCAAAAGTTATGATGGTTGCAAGTTCCGGGGGATTTTCTCCAATTCTATCATTTAATTACTATTCGGGAAAATCAGAAAAAGGGCCAGACCACATGGTGCTTTCTGATTGTTTTGGCTGGTTGACTGCGCTGGCATGGCTGCTGAGTGTGCACTTCCACACGGCGCGCCGCTATTCGCTCGTACCGGTTCGATTAAGTCGTCCTGGCCAGTGATTTTTTATCGGACGACTGAGGGCAGGAGAGAGGAGCTCACCAGTGAGGTTCCCGCCGGGAAATGGCGCACGGTGTCCGACATCCACTGGATCTCCACGGCGGCGATATTATGGCGGTCCTTGCGCTCAACGGAGTTGATCCCGGAGTGCGGGACGCGATGACGAGCTCGGTGGTGCGGGCGTCGTCCTCGGTGACAGCCTCTACCGACGATGGTGTCCGAACGGACACAACATGGGCTCCTGTGAGGTACGGTCGAGGACGGCGACAAGGATTTGCTGCAAGGAAACTAAAGAGGAGGGCACCGGGAGGTTCACGATAGAGAGGGGGATCAAGGGGGTCATGTGGTGGCGGTGGGTACTCCCATCAGTGGCCGGAATCGGCAATTTGACGGCGGCGGCCGAGACAACAATGGCGACGAATTCCTTTGGCCTCTAGGCACGGTTCCGAGGGGAGAGAGAGGGAACATATAGAGAAGGAGCGTGGGCGCGTATAGATGGGTTCGGGAGATGAGGAGGGGAGCGGGGCGAGGAGATCATGTGCGGTTTCGTCGGCTCAGTCGTGGGGCGAGAAAGTGAGGGGAGTTGAAGATGCTGATGCGAGGGGTGACGTCATCGCGCGGGCCCCACCTGTCGGTGGTAGAAACGAAGAGAGGGCCGGACTAGGCTGCTATTGGGCTCCTTTGCTGCGCGCGCGTGTTGTAGGTAAGGGGTGGGCTTGGCTGGTTGCGCCCCTTTTTTGTTGTTCTTCTTTTTTTGTTTTGTTTCTTTTTCTTTTTATTTCCTTTTTTATAAAATAAAGCATATATTTTGATTTATAGATCCAATTTGCCTCAAATTTGTTTCTATAGTTTTGTAAAAACTATATCTTTTAAAATAAAACCATTTGGTGTTGTTTCCAACATATTTGAATTTTGATTTTTGAAAATAGGGATAATTCCTTAATAATACTAAAAATCATTTTTAAAGAGAAAACAATAATTAATTTGAATTAGGGTTTAATAAAATTAAGAGAAGTGGTCTCAATGTAAATATTGGTTTTCAAGGTATTTTACATTTTTTTCAAAAACAAAATAATTTATATAACACTTTATTGGTTATTACTTGATATGTTATTTGAGAAGCATTATGAAAATATTTTTATTCACATGAAATAATTTTGGAGGCATGGAGAAATATTAGAGATAGTAATTCTCTAATTTTTAATATCATAAACATTTTCATAGTTATAAATGGGTTGAAAACATGTTTGTAAAGCGGTTTGCTAAGAAGACATAAATTCTCTTTATAATGAAAACTAGATTTGAAATAGGCTTAGGGTTCAAGGAAGAAGGTAATTTGGATCCTTAATTCCAATTTCAATGGAATGTGTTTGTTTTGTTTTGTTTCTTGCATCTCATTTTGTTTTTGATGACTTGCTTAACATGAAAACAAAAAGTTTCAAATCTTTGTGATTTTTGTACTTTCCAAAAATCAGGGATGTTACGGACTACCCCCCCTTAAAAGAAATCTTGTCCCGAGATTTGGGAAGGCTACAAAGAAAGATAGGTTTGGGTAAATGGATTTCAAAAAAAAAGGTGGGCTACCACCCTTAAAACAAACTTTTGTGGGTAGTCCAAAACTCTTGTCTAACTGATTGCTGGGTTTACCATATCTTCAGCTAGAGTCATACTTCATTATCCATATTATTCTTGTATATCATGTATCCACTCCTGGTAGGTATTTGTGGTCTTGAATCCATGTTTTGAACATGTAGGGATCTATGTGTCCACATTCATTTCCAATAGGATGAGCCTATTCTTTTTACTCAAGATGGATTCAGTAGAACTTTCTGTTGCATTAGAGCTCCAGATTAACATAAGTCTATTGAGTTACCTTTGACACTGAGGGGTCACTCTTTGGTTCAATCATAAATCCCTGGGCAGTTTAACTTTCACTTCAGCTTCTTGGATGATGTTAGGACTAAAGAAATTTCTTTCTCCTAGACCACTCCATAGCAAAGGTGTTGTGGCGTTCCCACATTTAAATAATGTAAGAACATCTGTGTTATTGTGGTAGTCCCTGGATCAATTGCTAGCACCACAATACAAAATGAAATATCATGCAAATGCATCGAATTCTATTACATCGCATGATCCAGTCTTTACAAAATAGGATTACAGCTTGCATAGTCTTAGAAGACTAGCAGAAAACAAAGAAATACAATGGAAAATAAGGTACAACATTGAGCCCATCTTCTTCATGTGCCACATGCAAAACATGTTGGCGATAGTCTCGAGATCCTAAACAAAATCCTAACTCGTCTTCAGAAACATCTGCAATATGGAATATGCAGCCACAAGGGAGTATATACAAGTTAATGTATTGGCAAGTAACACTATGGTGGATATAAATGGCAATACTAATACTACATGCTTATTTGGCTGAGTGGAGTTTTGGCTAAGTTTGCATAAAGCAAATTTTCTCCTATCTCTTTGTAAAACAACTTTTCTTTTCAAGGGGTGGTATCATTGGACTAAAATCCAAGCACCACAAATACAGTTCACTTGGTAAAATTTTACTTATTGAAAATGCTGATGTGATTCTTCCGTCCTTCCTTGTCCAGCTGCTCATAGTTGTCCATAACCGGGGACACGGCTAAGATCTTAGTTTGTTGATTCTACATAGCTTGCGCACTTTCACCTTCAGACTCAAATCAGCCCAAACATCCTATACACTCTGAGTGCATTAAGGAAAGGAGATGATTGAGACGAGATCTTTCAGAAGCAAGAATTCAACCTAATGGCAAGACCCGTTCCAGCTATAATTATGCTACATCTGCTTGTCAAGCCCAGGTTGAACCCTCGCAACTTAGTTAATCAATACAAAGTCCATATGACTAAAGGCTGCACTGGAAGCAATCTAAACTTGGGGAACATCATAATCACTTTGTTCCTGGGTGGCATTCCTTCAAGTGAACTCCCCTCGAGGAGACACTCAACTATCAACAGCCCCTCAATACCAATCCACCCATGTGGTTCATTGAAGTTGTTATTTAGAATTTTCCCACAACATCAAGTAAAAACAATTTTTAACCTTGCATAGCATCTATCAAGTTCTAAGGATATAATGATAAGGTAAATGGATGGCTACACACTACTAGGATAATAGCATAGCATAATATAACTTAGTAAAAATTTCCTATCATGCATACTACTCAAAATCAACTAATGCATTTAGAAAATAATGGGTAGTTGAATGATGTGTTACTTTCCTTGTTGAAGTTGATGAAGATATCACACTCTCTTCATAAAAGATCATTTCTCTCCATACAATCGATTCATTGAAAACACAATAACAAAATAAACAAGCATTCTAGCAAACAAACATACAAGTGTAGAAAACATACAGAGCAACTAACATAGAAAAAGGGATTTAACCAAGTTGGCTAGGACAAGGTCAAGATTTGAGTTTAAAAGATTCCTTCCCTAATGGTTCAATACTAGTTAAGGGGTTTCCAAGAGTTTACTTGGGATGGACTAGGTTGAGTTTGATGTGATCAAACTTTATTATAAACATACTTGTCTAGGAAGTTCCAAGAGCTTACCAAAGTGATCTCTGTTTGAACTGAAGTAACACATAACAAAGTGTAACACCTAGTTGTTTTCATCAAAACATTTGAGTGATCTAAGTTAGTCCTTCCATTTTGGTTTAGGGTAGGTCTAGTTTCAACTAACTTCATAACAATAGGGAAGACAAGATAAAGTCTTTGGGATTTTCCATTTGGGTCAATGGTTGGACAAAAACAACTTGTTATGCTTCAACTTGTATGGATTGCATCCAAGTCTTCACATGCTTGTCTTCTTGAAGATCATCTTCATGCTTCTATCGTAGTTTTGCTCCTTGGATGGATTCTTCTCTTGGTCTTGATAAATTCTCCATGTCTTTCACTTCACTAATTGGTTTGGGTATGGGATGGGCACAAAATATCACTAAGTCCAATAGAAGAGAAAGAAAGTAAGAAGAAAGATAGAAAGAGAGAGGGAGATGTTTTCTTCTGAATTTCTTCACACATGTACTTCCTTGAGTTGCTTCTAATTGTGGAGTCCAAGTCTTTTCTTCAAAATTTCTTCATTGATCTTCCTTGTAGCTCTTTATGTTGCCACCACTTGAAGATGGAGTTCCTTCTTGTGGTTGAGTCTTGACTTCCATTTTGTAAGCTTGATGGATTCTTGAAGCAATAATAGGGGAATGGAGAAGTAGATAGAAAATTATGGTACTAGTGTTTGAGGTTCAATAATTGTTCTTTTATATGGTTGACATATACTAGGGACTTTGGTAAAGATGGATGAATCACTATGTTGGGTTTTTGGTCAAAAGCACATGGTCATGGTCCAAGGTGTCCAAAATGGTTGCGCAAGGTTGTTTCTGGTTCAAGGTTACCAATTGGAACAATAATGCAAAAGGAACTATATAGAAATTATTTATAGAATTAAATCTATGTCAAAAATACTAAATTATACCACTTAATTCTAAATTCCATTTTAACTTGTTCAAAAAAATTATTTTGGAACATAGGATATGAAAGTACACATCCTAAGGTTTCCTAATATATTTTATTTGCAATTTGTGGATTTGTAGAATTTGAATTATGTTAAATTCATCAAACAAGCATATTTAAATTTGAGCCAATTTAAGTTTGCCAAATTTGAATTTCAACAGTGCCAAAATATTCTACAGATCCAGGGTATTTCAAAAAGTCCAAGTTTGCTCAATTTGGCCTTATGGTTAAAAAGATATCATGTTTCTAAGTTTTAGGGACTATTCTGCAAATTTACAATTCTATTTTTATTCGGAATTAAATCCAGAGACAGGCTGGGCCGAAAACGGCTATTTCCCGCGCGGTGCGACGAATAACTGCTGGGCCTGGGCCGGCTGTGCGCTACGCTGAGCGACGAATAGATTACATAACGCGTGGCCGACGTGGCGCTTTGTGATTCGCATGTACCTGTTCGGTGAGTGATCTAACGTGGGCGCTCCGATCTGAATCTAACGGCCAGGGATTGGTCGGGATATCACCTCGCCGGCGGGCTGCCGGGATGACGCGGGAAACAGAGGGGACGGCGGCGCTGCTCTCGGGCTCGGACAACGGGGCTTCTCCGGTGGTGTTTGAGCTCGATGGAGACCACTGGGAGGTGCGCCACAACGAGGTAGAGAGGTTGGTGGCCACGGCGTGCTCGGAGACGGCGGCTATCTACGGCGCGGTGCGGTTGTCGGCATCGGGGCTCCGGTAAGCTCGTACTCGTCCCTTCACTGCACCAAAAAGACGAGAAAGTGCATCAAAACGTGCGCAAGGACACGGGGAAGCAAGAGGGAAGCAAAATGGGGGCAGAGGGTGGTTACATTGGTCGGAGACGACGAAGTACGGCGGCGGCTGAGAGGAACTCCGGCGAGCGATTGGGAGAATTTTGGGGCACGATCCAAACAGGTTCCAGAGGGAAAATGGAGAGGAGGGGGAGGAGATTTAAGGGGCAGGCTTTACGGCCATTAATCGGGCCTGTAACCGACGAATTCATGGAGATTGAATTTGGCCAAAATGGAAACGGCTAGGGCTTGATGACGCTGACGTCATCATGACATCACCAAGCCATTTTCTTTTCTTTTTATTTCTGTTTTCTCATTTATTTTATATCTTCTGTTTTATAAATCCAGTTAACATGAAACAAAATTCTAAAATCATATTATTTCAAATACTTTCTAACAGTACCATTTTTGTAAACTTTTAAACACATTTTTATTTTTTAATTTGGAATTTTGAATAATTACCTAATAGTAAGTTAATGTGATTTTTAATTTAGAAAAATTATAAAATATAAATATTTGTCAAACAAATTTTCAGTAGCTTTATAATTATCACATACTATTTTACAAAAACAATTCAAAGTGTTTTCATCTTTTAAATTTTTTAAAATATGATGAAAACATGAATAGTTCCTTAATAGAAAAAGAGGGTTAATTATATAAATATGATTTTATAAAATATTTCTATGGTTCAAATTAGTGTTTTCTAGTCCCTCTAAAATATTTTCAACATATGAGCAATTCACTCATGGTATCTTATAAAAGATAGAGAATTTATTAATAAATTTTAAATTGAGAGTGAGTAAGAATAGAGAGATTTTCTCAAATGAAGATGTTGTTTTCCCAATTGAAAACATTGTTTTACCAAAGTACTTTACTTATTTTCATAACCAAATAATTTATATAACACTTTATTGTTTTGTTGATTGACATAATACTTGGAAAACAAATAAGCAACATTTATCCATTTTAGGTTAATAATGATAGTGACATAATTTCTTGGAGACAAGGAGAAAATATTAGAGATAGTAACTCTCTGGTTTTTAATTGTCATAAACATTTAAAAAAATGGTAGTTGAGTTGAATACATGTTTGGTAAAGATGTTTGCGAAGAAAATATTTTATTCACATGAGGAAACATAGTTTAGTTTAGAGATAGGCTTTAGGGTTTATGGAATAAAGGCAATTTGGATTCTTTATTCCAATTTACATATTGTTTTCTTTTATTTCCTCCTTTTATTTGGTTTTTGGTGACTTGCTTGATCATTAAAACAATAAGTTTTAAATTTTTGTGATTTTTGAGTTTTCCAAAAATCAGGGATGTTACAGACTACCACCCTTAAAAGAAATCTCGTCCCGAGATTTGGGAAGGCTAGAAAGAAAGATTGGGTAACTGGTTTCCAGAACAACTTGGTGGGCTACCACCCTTAAAGGAAACTTTTGTGGGTAGTCTATTTTCATTAGATTGGGGTGTGGATTGATTCCAGGTGGACTTGAATAGAACTTTCCTTCATGGTAGAGTTACAAACCAAAAGAATTTTCTTGAACTACCTTTGACAATGAGGGGTCACTCTTTGGGTCAATCAAAAACCCTTGGGTCACTCTCAACTTGGTCTTTTTATGTCCTTGGCAATCTTCCATGTTGTTGTTGTCATCCTTGAAGGCAAACACCATGCTATTTCTAACGAAACTCTCATGGTAGGCAATATCTTTCATCGCTTGATACCTCCAAGGTTGGCTTGATCCTCACCGGAAAAAAATAGTATATTTTTCAGCAACACTAACATAGGGTCAGTATTGTAGTCTACCATTCTATCGTTCAGGTTTAACATCATCGTCTCTCTAATAGGTATGTCACTCCTATTTAACATTCCTCATAGCAAAAGTAAATAATGTGAGTAGTCACCATGGGGGCCAATCCATGTTGTACTCAATCATTACCTTGTACTTGGATTGGTGAATCTCATTTAATAATACTAGGTCACCTCACTTGTCTAAGAAAAAGTTTTGAATCTGTAAGACAACCCTGAGCTAAACTATCATGTTCTCATATGATTGGGTTGCGTAAAACTCTTATGTAACACAAACTGGATAGTTCTGTTTCTTCATTGTTTCTTCTCCTAGTGTAGTTGTCTCTGAAATCTTCATAGCTCATCCAACTTGGGGTCCACTTGTCTATCTTCTATGGTTGATTAGCTTGCTGCTCCTTAGGATGTAGTTGGCATTGATCATGGATGTGGTTGTTCCTTCACACAAAAGATCAACATCTTGAAATCTATGCTATTCCTCAATTGGATGGCTTGTGTCTTCGTAGGATACTAGTTGTAGGATTTCTGGGGTGCTCTCATAGTCTGTTGCATACCAAAAACAGCTTCCCACTATGGTTGGTGATTGGGTATATGATTTGGTTTGGCTTAGCATTGATGAGTAGAGATTTAGAAACAGACTTAAGAATTTCCTAGTTCAACACAGCAGATCAAGGAAACTCATATTGCAAACAACACATAACAAACATATATCAATACATTCATCACACAAAACAACATAGTTTTATAAAACATCTAGTATTCTCATACCACACTCATTGGTATGATCAATATACTAACACATTAACGTTGTTCTAACAAAGTAACTAGATTGGTGGTCTCATCTATATCTTCTTGAGTTTCTTCAATACCTTCTCTCGGTGTCTTGGGGTATTCTTGATTGTTGTGAAGTCTAAGTGTTTCTTCAAGTTCTTCAATTTTCTTGAGTGTAGGTCTTCATGTGGTAAAAATACTTCTTGCACTTCATGGTGTGGTCATCAACATTCTTGTCTTGATGGTATTGAGGAGGGAGATCATCTAGAAATTTTTTGAAGGTGAATAATAGATGAGATGATATGAGAAGAATTAAGATGATTGGTTTATTTCTAAACAATTTGAACATAGAAAGTTTTCAATCCTAGGGTGATCAATGGGTTATTAACAACTTGGTGCAAATTGGATATTCACTATAGTGAGAAGGACAATGAACCCGCAAGCCAATAAGGGAACAGCCTCGTGTTCGTGGACACGTAAAGTTGTCCGGGTCGCTTCATCTCACTATGCTGCTAGGATTCAAAATACTCTGAGGAGATAATAACATGATAAAAAATGGCTTCCAAACCTAAGGGTCTCGAATCCTACAGGCCACAATGCTCTGATACCATTTTGTAGCGTTCCCACATTTAAATAATGTAAGAACATCTGTGTTATTGTGCTAGTCCCTGGATCAATTGCTAGCACCACAGTACAAAATGAAATATCATGCAAATGCATCGAATTCTATTACATCGCATTATCCAGTCTTTACAAAATAGGATTACAACTTGCATAGTCTTAGAAGACTAGAAGAAAACAAAGAAATACAACGGAAAACAAGGTACAACATTGAGCCCATCTTCTTCATGTGCCACAAGCAAAACATGTTGGCGATAGTCTCGAGATTCTAAATGAAATCCTCACTCGTCTTCAGAAACATCTGCAATATGGAATATGCAGCTAGAAGGGAGTCAATACAAGTTAATGTATTTGCAAGTAACACTATGGTGGATATAAATGGCAAGACTAATACTACATGCTTATTTGGCTGAGTGGAGTTTTGGCTAAGTTTGCATAAAGCAAATTTTCCCCTATCTTTTTTGTTAAAAAAAAATTCTTTTCAAGGGGTGGTACCATTGGACTGAAATCCAATCACCACTAATACAATTCACTTGGTGAAATTTTACTTATTGAAAATGGTGATGTGATTCTTCCGTCCTTCCTTGTCCAGCTGCTCATAGTTGTCCATAACTGGGGACACGGCTAAGATCTTAGTTTGTTGACTCTGCAGAGCTTGTGCACTTTCACCTTCAACCTCAAATCATATACACTCTGAGTGCACTAAGGAAAGGAGAAGATTGAGACGAGATCTTTCAGAAGCAAGAATTCAACCTAATGGCAAGACCAGTTCCACCTATAATTATACTACATCTGCTTGTCAAGCCCAGGCTGAACCATTGCAACTTAGTTAATCAAGCCAGATCCCATATGACTAAGGCTACACTGGAAGAAATCTAAACTTGGGGAACATCATAATCACTTTGTTCCTTGGTGGCATTCCTTCAAGTGAACTCCCCTCGGGGAGACACTCAACTATCAACAACCCCGCAATACCAATCCACCCATGTGGTTCACTGAAATTGTTATTTAGAATTTTCCCACAACATCAAGTAAAAACAATTTGTAACCTTGCATAGCATCTATCAAGTTCTAAGGATATAATGATAAGGTAAATGGATGGCTACACACTACTAGGATAATATGATAGCATAATATAACTTAGTAAAAATTTCCTATCATGCATACTACTCAAAATCAACTAATGCATATAGAAAATATTGGGTAGTTGAATGATGTGTTACTTTCCTTGTTGAAGTTGGTGAAGATATCACACTCTCTTCACAAAAGATCGTTGCTCTCTGTACAATCTATTCATTGAAAACACAATAACAAAATAAACAAGCATTCTAGCAAACAAACATACAAGTGTAGAAAACATACAGAGCAACTAACATAGCAAAAGGGGTTTAACCAAGTTGGCTAGGACAAGGACAAGATTTGAGTTTAAAAGATTCCTTCCCTAATGGTTCAATACTAGTTAAGGGGTTTCCAAGAGTTTACTTGGGATGGACTAGGTTGAGTTTGATGTGATCAAACTTTATTATAACCATACTTGTCTAGGAAGTTCCAAGAGTTCACCAAAGTGATTTCTATTTCAACTGAAGTAACACATAACAAAGTGTAACACCTAGTTTTTTTCATCAAAACATTTGAGTGATCTAAGTTAGTCATTCCATTTTGGTTTAAGGTAGGTCTAGTTTCAACTAACTTCATAACAGTAGGGAAGACAAGATAAAGTCTTTGGGATTTTCCATTTGGGTCAATGGTTGGACAAAAACAACTCGTTATTCTTCAACTTGTATGGATTGCATCCAAGTCTTCAATGCTTGTCTTCTTGAAGATCATCTTCATGCTTCTATTGTAGTCTTGCTCCTTGGATGGATTCTTCTCTTGGTCTTGATAAATTCTTCATGACTTTCACTTCACTAATTGGTTTGGGTATGGTATGGGCACAAAATATCACTAAGTCCAATAGAAGAGAAAGAAAATAAGAAGAAAGATAGAAAGAGAGAGGGAGGTGTTTTCTTCTGAATTTCTTCACACTTGTACTTCCTTGAGTTTCTTCTAATTGTGGAGTCCAAGTCTTTTCTTCAAAATTTCTTCATTGATCTTCCTTGTAGCTCTTTATGTTGCCACCAGTTGAAGATGGAGTTCCTTCTTGTGGTTGAGTCTTGACTTCCATTTTGTAAGCTTGATGGATTCTTGAAGCAAGAATAGGGGAATGCAGAAGTAGGTAGAAAAGTATGGTACTAGTGTTTGAGGTTCAATAATGGTCTTTTATATGGTTGACATATACTAGGGACTTGGTATTGGCTCTAAAATATCCATAACATCAAAGAATAACAGTTGAACACAAATTCTAAGACATGGTAAAGATGGATGAATCACTATGTTGGGTTTTTGGTCAAAAGCACATGGTCATGGTCCAAGGTGTCCAAAATGGTTAGGCAAGGTTATTCTGGTTCAAGGTTACCAATTGGAACAATAATGCAAAAGGAGCTATATTGAAATTATTTATAGAATTAAATCTATGTCAAAAATACTAAATTATATCACTTAATTCTAAATTCCATTTTAACTTGTTCAAAAAATTATTTTGGAACAGAAGATATGAAAGTACATATCCTAAGGTTTCCAAATATATTTTATTTGCAATTTTTGGATTTGTAGAATTTGAATTATGCTAAAATTTATCAAACAAGCATATTTAAATTTGAGCCAATTTAAGTTTGCCAAATTCGAATTTGAACAGTGCTAAAATATTCTACAGATCCAGGTTATTTCAAAAAGTCTAAGTTTGCTAAATTTGACCTTATGGTTAAAAAGAAATCATGTTTCTAAGTTCTAGGGACTATTCTACAAATTTACAATTCTATTTTTATTCGGAATTAACTCCAGAGACAGGCTGGGCCGAAACTGGCTATTTGCCGCGCGGTGCGACGGATAACTGCTGGGCCTGGGCCAGCTGTGCGCTGCGCTGAGCGACGAATAGATTACTAAACGCACGGCCGACGTGGCACTTTGTGATTCGCCTGTACCTATTTGGTAAGTGATCTAACGTGGGCGCTCCGATCTGAATCTAACAGCTAGGGATTGGTCGGGATATCACCTCGCCGGCGGGCTGCCGGGATTACGCCGGAATCAGAGGGGACGGCGGCGCTGCTCTTGGGCTCGGACAGCGGGGATTCTTCGGTGGTGTTTGAGCTCGAAGGAGACCACTGGGAGGTGCGCCACGACGCGGCAGAGATGTTGGTGGCCACGGCGTGCTCGGAAACGGTAGCTATCGACGGCGCGGTGCGGTTGGCGGCGTCGGGGCTCCGTTGAGCTCGTACTCATCCCTTCACTCCACTAAAAAGACGAGAAGCTGCATCAAAATGTGCGCAAGGACACTGGGAAGCAAGAGGAAAGCAAAATGGGGGCAGAGGGTGGTTACATTGGTCGGAGACGACGAAGTACGGCGGCGGCTAAGAGGAACTCTGGCGAGCGATTGGGAGAATTTTGGGGCACGATCCAAACAGGTTCCAGAGGGAAGGAGAGGAGGGGGAGGAGATTTAAGGGGCAGGCTGTAACGTCCATGATTTTTTTTTTGGAGAAACTAAAAAAAAAAATTGAAACTTTTGTTTTCATGTTGAAAAAGTCACCAAAAACTAAAGGAGAGGCAAGAAACAAAAGAAAACAAAGCACATTTCAACGAAATTGGATTTAGGGATCCAAATTAGATTCTTCCTTAAACCCTAAGCCTATTTCAAATCTAGTTTTCATTATAAAGAGAAGTTAGTTCTTCTTAGCAAACCTCTTTAAAAATATGTTTTGAACCCATTTATAACTATGAAAATATTATGATATAAAAATATAAGAGAATTACTATCTCTAATATTTTCATCATGCATCCCGAAAATATTTCATGTTTTCATACTTATTTCAAACATTAAATCAAGTAATAACCAATAAAGTGTTTATACAAATTATTTTATTATTTAAAACAAATAAAAGACTTTGAAAACCAATATTTACATTTGAGACCACCTCTCTTAATTTTATTAAACCCAATTTCCCAATTAAATATTATTTTCTATTTAAAAATGGTTTTTAGTATTATTAAGGCATTATCCCTATTTTCAAAATTCAATATTGAGATGTGTTTGAAAACAACACATATTTGTTTTCATGAGAAAGAGACAAATTTTATAAATCTATGGAAACTTGTTTGAGGAAAATTGGAGTTTCCAAATAAAAGATATGATTCATTTATGAAATCAGAACAAAAAAAAGAACAAAAAAAAATAGTGCATGCCGCCCAATAGGGCTAAGCCCATGTTCTATCTAACGCACACGCGCAACACAGACCTAGCGAGTCAGCCCAACAGGCCAGCCTAGCCCGCCCGCACTCACTCTCTCACTCTGTCCTAGTGACGACAGTCTTTCCCAACCTCCTGAAACTCCCGCGGACGAAACCGCCGAGCTCGCACGATCTCCACCCCACGGCCCTGCTAGCCTCCAAAAACCCCCACTATTCGTGCCCCGTGAGCCCCTCTCAATTTCCCCTCTCTCTGCCAGCGAATCCGTGCACCCTAGCCACCCCAATTGCTTGAAGGAATCGCCACGGCCATCACCGTTCTCCTCTGTTTTCGGCCACTAGCGGAGATCCCCGACCCCGTTGCTCCTCTCTCCTCTTTCCCTCTTCCTTGCACTTCGTTTGACGCCCTTGGGTGATTTTTCTCTGCAGCTTATGGGTCGTGCCTTGCTCGTCTGTGTGCCACTGTCGTCCGCTGCATCTCTGGTTGATCCCCGTCATCGTTCCAGGAAGCGACAAGCACCGCCGCTGTGCCCATCGACCCCGACATCCCGCGCTGAAGCGTGCCATCGTCTCCGTTGAGCTCGACAACCACCAGAGCTCCATCTCCGGCGAACTCCCGAGCAGCGTGCCACCGCCGGCCATTCTCCGGCAACCCCCTCCTGTGAGATTCGAATCCTAGCCATCTTAGCCGTAGGATCTTGATCCAGTGACCCTGATAGATCACTCATGCGAATCGGTACGGGCCATTAGGGTTTAGCCACGTGGCGTGTGTAGTCAGCCTTGCCCCGTCAGTGTCACGCAAGCACTCTGTCAGTAGCATGGACCAATCAGGAAGCGCCACGTGTTCCAGCTGATTTTCTTTTTTATCCCGAATAGAAATTAGTTGGCAGTTTTAGAGAAAAGACCCTACAGCTTAGAACATTCATAACTTTTGATCCACTTAGTTAAATTTAGCAAACTTGGACCTTTTGAAATCCTCTAAACATGTAGAAACTCTTAGCCCTATCCAAATTTCAATTTGACAAACTTAAATTGGTTCAAATTTAAATATGCATGTTTGATGAATTTTGGCATAATTCAAATTCTACAAATCCAAAAATTGTAAATAAAATACTTTTGGAATCCTTAGAATGTGTAGTTTCATACCCTCTGTCCCAAAATAATAATTGAACCAATTAAAATGGAGTTTAGAATTTAAATAACCATTTGAGTATTTTGCACCTAGTTTTAATTCTATAAATAAATTTAATTAGTCGCCTTCTCGAAAATTGTTCCATTTAGTGACCTTAGACCAGAGAAACCAGTACCCAAACTAATTGTGACCGGAGAACCCATTCCATGTAATCTTTGCCATATAAACCACCCATAGTAGTCAATCATTATACCTTAACTGTGGTTTGATGAAACCCATCCTTTAGGAAAATTGTGGAATGATCATTGATCAAATAGAGACGAACTTTATGTTAACCATATTGAAAGTAACCTTTGGACCATAAACCATACCCTAGTATCTATACCTAAACCCTTTTACCGTAATTCTTTTTGTAAATTGAATTATGTGATAAGCCTAACTCAAACCACTATAGTTCCTTTACATAAATTGAATTATTGTGATAAACTTGAACTTGTCCATAAAACACCAAACAATAACCATATCATCATAATTCTTTTTGCATATTGAATTATTTGTAAAATCCTTGTCCATGCTAAAACTAATCAAGTTGAATAACTTGTTATGCTTCTATATTGTATATTCTGTTGTATTTGTTTGTTTGTTTGTTGGTGAATTGCTTGTTTATTGTTATTTATTTGTATTCTTTAGATTGTACGGAGAGCAATGTTGTATATGTAAAGAGAGTGCCTCTATACCAACTTCCACAAGGCAAGTGCTGCTCATGTCCCACTTTTGTTTTCAATTGCATTAGTGTTTTAAGTAGTATGCATGATAGGTGTTTTTATTATTTTCCAAGTATATGCTATGCTCATAAAACCTAGTATTGTGAATGCAACCTGAAACCGCTACTACGTACTAGTTTAGCTATGCTAGAATTCTATCACAACTATTACTGTTACGTGTTGGGTTGTGATGTTTTATGAAAATTGCAAATTAACAACCCAATGAAACACCTGGGTGGATTGAACCTTGCCTGGATTATGTTGAGTGGCTACTCAGGACCATGTCCATGAATGTGGGGGTTATCACCTGAGAGTACACATGTGGACCTCCACCCAGGATTAAAGACATTTGTAGGTCTTCACTATATAGTTAGCTTCAAGTGCAGCCTTGAGGTAATATGAGCTCTGCCAAGATTAAGTAAGTTGTGGGGGTTCATCCAGTTGTATGACATTGGGTGGTAGAGTTTTAGGAGCGTAGAGTCATGCTGGTATGGTTGAATCCCTCTTACCAAAGATCTTGTCTCATTTTTCTCTCGGGGAAAATGAGTCTCAAGGTGAAAGTGCACAGTCTCTGCAGAGTTTAAAAACTAAGATCTTAGCCGTGTCCCTGGTTATGGGCCAGTTGAGCAGCTAGACATAGTTGGTGTCAAAGGATCTCCTCATCTTTTCTGAATGAAATAAAATATGGTAGAAACCCTTTATAGGGCACATGGTGGTTTAGCCATGATGCCACAATCAAACTTCATGCTGGTTTAGCCATGATGATTTCTCAAACATCATGGTGGTTTAGCCATGATGACTTTCAAAATTCATGGTGGTTTAGCCATGATGAGTTAACAAACTTCATGGTGGTTTAGCCATGATGATTTGTCCAACTTTATGGTGGTTTAGCCATGAATGATTGTACAAATGTTCTCATTTGTTCAAAATGATTTACAAATATAGGACAAAATTGGCTTTATGCAAATATCCTAGACTCCACCAGCCAAATATCATGTAGCTAGTGTATTCCTCAAAGATGCCACCATACAAGTGTCACTTGCTAGTACATTCTTTGTACTGACTTCCTCCCCTGTGGGGGCTGCATATTCCAACGTGCAGATGAATCTGAAGACGAGTGAGGATTTCGTTTAGGATCTCGAGTCTATCGCCAACATGTTCTGCCTGTGGCGCATGAAGTGAAGAAGGCTCATCGAAGATTTGTTTCCGATGTGTTTACTTTGAAACTTCGTTAATTGGGCTAGTCCATGATGACTATGCCAATTGTAAGACTATTTATTTCATATCCACTGGATCAACGATGTAGAATGATGCTATTGCAATGAATATTTCATTTTGTCATGTGTATGCTATCAGAGATCTCGGGAATAGCAGCTTACACATGTGTTCTACCTTTATCAAAAGGTAGGGCGCTACACAGGCTTTACGGCCATCTATCGGGTCTGTAACCGACGAATTCATGGAGATTGAATTCGGCCAAAATGGAAACGGCTAGGGCTTGATGACGCTGGCGTCATCATGACATCACCCAACCATTTTCTTTTCTTTTTATTTCTGTTTTCTCATTTATTTTATATCTTCTGTTTTATAAATCCAATTAACATGAAACAAAATTCTAAAATCATATTATTTCAAATACTTTCTAATAGTACCATTTTTTGCATACTTTTAAACACATTTCTATTTTTGAATTTGGAATTTTGAATAATTACCTAATAGTAACTTAATGTGGTTTTTAATTTAGAAAAATTATAAAATATAAATATTTGTCAAAAAAAAATTTAGTAGCTTTATAATGATCACATACTATTTTACAAAACCAATTCAAAGTGTATTCATCTTTTAATTTTTTTTAAATATGATGAAAACATGAATAGTTACTTAATAGAAAAAGAGGGTTAATTATATAAATATGATTTAAATGATTTTATAAAATATTTCTATGGTTCAAATTATTGTTTTCTAGTCCCTCTAAAATATTTTCAACATATGAGCAATTCACTCATGGTATCTTATAAAAAATAGAGAATTTATTAATAAATTTTAAATTGAGGGTGAGTAAGAATAGAGATATTTTCTCAAATGAAGATGTTGTTTTCCCAATTGAAAACATTGTTTTACCAAAGTACTTTACTTATTTTCATAACCAAATAATTTATATAACACTTTATTGTTTTGTTGATTGACATAATACTTGGAAAACAAATAAAAACATTTATCCATTTGAGGTTAATAATGATAGTGACATAATTTCTTGGAGACAAGGAGAAAATATTAGAGATAGTAACTCTCTGATTTTTAATTATCATAAACATTAAAAAAAAATGGTAGTTGAGTTGAATACATGTTTGGTAAATATGTATGCTAAGAAAATATATTATTCACATGAGGAAACATAGATTAGTTTAGAGATAGGCTTTAGGGTTTATGGAATTAAGGCAATTTGGATTCTTTATTCCAATATACATATTGTTTTGTTTTATTTCCTCCTTTTATTTGTTTTTTGGTGACTTGCTTGATCATCAAAACAAAAAGTTTTAAATTTTTCTGATTTTTAAGTTTTCAAAAAACCAGGGATGTTACAGAAAACCACCCTTAAAACAAATCTCATCCCGAGATTTGGGAAGGCTAGAAAGAAAGATTGGGTAACTGGTTTCCAGAACAACTTGGTGGGCTACCACCCTTAAAAAAACTTTTGTGGGTAGTCTATTTTCATTAGATTGGGGTTTGGATTGATTCCAGGTGGACTTGAATAGAACTTTGCTTTACAAACCAAAAGAATTTTGTTGAACTACCTTTGACAATGAGGGGTCACTCTTTGGGTCAATCAAAAACCCTTCGGTCACTCTCAACTTGGTCTTTTTATGTCCTTGGCAATCTTCCATGTTGTTGTTGTCATCCTTGAAGGCAAACACCATGCTATTTCTAACGAAACTCTCATGGTAGGCAATATCTTCCATCGCTTCATACCTCCAAGGTTGGCTTGATCCTCACCGGAAAAAATAGTATGTTTTTCAGCAACACTAACATAGGGTCAGTATTGTATTCTACCATTCTATCGTTCAGGTTTAACATCATCGTCTCTCTAATAGGTATGTCACTCAGATTTAACATTCTTCATAGCAAAAGTAAATAATGTGAGTAGTCACCATGGGGGCCAATCCATGTTGTACTCAATCATTACCTTGTACTTGGATTGGTGAATCTCATTTAGTAACACTAGGTCACCTAACTTGTCTAACAGAAAGTTTCAATCTGTAAGACAACCCTGAGCTAAACTATCATTTTCTCATATGATTGGATTGCGTAAAACTCTTATGTAACACAAACTTGATAGTTCTGTTTCTTCATTGTTTCTTCTCCTGGTGTAGTTGTCTCTGAAATCTTCATAGCTCATGCAACTTGGGGTCCACTTGTCTATCTTCTCTGGTTGATTAGCTTTCTTCCCCTTAGGATGTAGTTGGCATTGATCATGGATGTGATTGTTCCTTCACATAAAAGATCAACATCTTGAAATCTATGCTATTCCTCAATTGGATGGCTTGTGTCTTGGTAGGATACTAGTTGTAGGATTTCTTGGGTGCTCTCATATTTTGTTGCATACAAAAAATAGCCTCTCACTATGGTTGGTGATTGGGTATAGGATTTGGTTTGGCTTAGCATGGATGAGTAGAGATTTAGAAATAGACTTAAGAATTTCCTACTTCAACACAGTAGATTAAGGAAACTCATATTGCAATCAACACATAACAAACATATATCAATACATTCATCACACCAAACAACATTGTTTTATAAAACATCTAGTATTGTCATACCACACTCATTGGTATGATCAATATACTAACACATTAACGTTGTTCTAACAAAGTAACTAGATTGGTGGTCTCATCTATATCTTCTTGAGTTTCTTCAATACCTTCTCTCAATGTCTTGGGGTATTCTTGATTGTTGTGAAGTCTAAGTGTTTCTTCAAGTTCTTCAATTTTCTTGAGTGTAGATCTTCATGTGGTGAAAATACTTCTTGCACTTCATGGTGTGGTCATCAACATTCTTGCCTTGATGGTATTGAGGAGGGAGGTCATCTAGAAATTTTTTGAAGGTGAATAATAGATGAGATGATATGAGAAGAATTAAGATGGTTGGTTTATTTCTAGAAAATTTGAACATAGAAAGTTTTCAATCCTAGGGTGATCAATGGGTTATTAACAACTTGTTGCAAATTGGATATTCACTATTGTGAGAAGGAATATGCACCCGCAAGCCAATCAGGGAACGGTCTCGTGTCCGTGGACACATAAAGTTGTCTGGGCCGCTTCATCTCACTATGCCGCTAGGATACCATTTTAATAAAGGAGATAATAACATGATAAAAAATGGCTCCCAAACCTAAGGGTCTCGAATCCTAAAGGCAACACAATGATCTGATACCATTTTGTAGCGTTCCCACATTTAAATAATGTAAGAACATCTGTGTTATTGTGCTAGTCCCTGGATCAATTGCTAGCACCACAGTACAAAATGAAATATCATGCAAATGCATCGAATTCTATTACATCGCATGATCCATTATTTACAATATAGGATTAAAACTTGCATAGTCTTAGAAGACTAGCAGAAAACAAAGAAATACAACGGAAAATAAGGTACAACATTGAGCCTATCTTCTTCATGTGCCACAAGCAATACATGTTGGCGATAGTCTCGAGATCCTAAACAAAATCCTCACTCAGTCTTCAGAAACATATGCAATATGGAATATGCCGCCACAATGGAGTCAATACAAGTTAATGTATTGGCTAGTAACACTATGGTGGATATAAATGGCAAGACTAATACTACATGCTTATTTGGCTGACTGGAGTTTTGGCTAAGTTTGCATAAAGTAAATTTTCTCCTATCTCTTTTGTAAAACAACTTTTCTTTTCAAGGGGTGGTATAATTGGACTATAATCCAAGCACCACAAATACAGTTCACTTGGTCAAATTTTACTTATTGAAAATGGTGATGTGATTCTTCCGTCCTTCCTTGTCCAGCTGCTCATAGTTGTCCATAACCGGGGACACGACTAAGATCTTAGTTTTTGACTCTACAGAGCTTGTGCACTTTCACCTTCAGACTCAAATCAGCCCAAACATCCTATACACTCTGAGTGCATTAAGGAAAGGAGAAGATTCAGACGAGATCATTCAGAAGCAATAATTCAACCTAATGGCAAGACCCGTTCGACCTATAATTATGCTACATCTGCTTGTCAAGCCCAGGCTGAACCATCGCAACTTAGTTAATCAAGACAGAGCCGATATGACTAAAGTCTTCACTAGAAGCAATCTAAACTTGGGGAACATCATACTCACTTTGTTCCTGGGTGGCATTCCTTCAAGTGAACTCCCCTCGGGGAGACACTCAACTATCAACAGCCCCGCAATACCAATCCACCCAGGTGGTTCATTGAAGTTGTTATTTAGAATTTTCCCACAACATCAAGTAAAAACAATTTGTAACCTTGCATAGCATCTATCAAGTTCTAAGGATATAATGATAAGGTAAATGGATGGCTACAAACTACTAGGACAATAGCATAGCATAATGTAACTTAGTAAAAATTTCCTATCATGCATACTACTCAAAATCAACTAATGCATATAGAAAATAATGGGTAGTTGAATGATGTGTTACTTTCCTTGTTGAAGTTGGTGAAGATATCACACTATCTTCACAAAATATCGTTGCTCTCCGTACAATCTATTCATTGAAAACATAATAACAAAATAAACAAGCATTTTAGCAAACAAACATACAAGTGTAGAGAACGTACAGAGTAACTAACATAGCAAAAGGGGTTTAACCAAGTTGTCTAGGACAAGGTCAAGATTTGAGTTTAAAAGATTCCTTCCCTAATGGTTCAATACTAGTTAAGGGGGTTCCAAGAGTTTACTTGGGATGGACTAGGTTGAGTTTGATGTGATCAAACTTTATTATAACTATACTTGTCCAGGAAGTTCCAAGAGTTCACCAAAGTGATCTCTATTTCAACTGAAGTAACACATAACAAAGTGTAACACCTAGTTGTTTTCATCAAAACATTTGAGTGATCTAAGTTAGTCCTTCCATTTTGGTTTAGGGTAGGTCTAGTTTCAACTAACTTCATAACAATAGGGAAGACAAGATAAAGTCTTTGGGATTTTCCATTTGGGTCAATGGTTGGACAAAAACAACTTGTTATTCTTCAACTTGAATGGATTGCATCCAAGTCTTCAATGCTTGTCTTCTTGAAGATCATCTTCATGCGTCTATTGTAGTCTTGCTCCTTGGATGGATTCTTCTCTTGGTCTTGATAAATTCTTCATGACTTTCACTTCACTAATTGTTTTGGGTATGGGATGGGAACAAAATATCACTAAGTCCAATAGAAGAGAAAGAAAATAAGAAGAAAGATAAAAAGAGAGAGGGAGATGTCTTCTTCTGAATTTCTTCACACTTGTACTTCCTAGAGTTGCTTCTAATTGTGGAGTCCAAGTCTTTTCTTCAAAATTTATTCATTGATCTTACTTGTAGCTATTTATGTTGCCACCAGTTGAAGAGGGAGTTCCTTCTTGTGGTTGAGTCTTGACTTCCATTTTGTAAGTTTGATGGATTCTTGAAGCAAGAATAGGGGAATGGAGAAGTAGATAGAAAACTATGGTACTAGTGTTTGAGATTAAATGATTGCTCTTTTATATGGTTGACATATACTAGGGACTTGGTATTGGCTCTAAAATATCCATAACATCAAAGAATAACAGTTGAAAACAAATTCTAAGACATGGTAAAGATGGATGAATCACTATGTTGGGTTTTTGGTCAAAATCACATGGTCATGGTCCAAGGTGTCCAAAATGGTTGGGCAAGGTTGTTTCTGGTTCAAGGTTACCAATTGGAACAATAATGCAAAAGGAACTATATTGAAATTATTTATAGAATTAAATCTATGTCAAAAATACTAAATTATACCACTTAATTCTAAATTCCATTTTAACTTGTTCAAAAAATTATTTTGGAATAGAGGATATGAAAGTACACATCCTAAGGTTTCCAAATATATTTTATTTGAAATTTTTGGATTTGTAGAATTTGAATTATGCTAAAATTCATCAAACAAGCATATTTAAATTTGAGCCCATTTAAGTTCGCCAAATTTGAATTTGAACAATGCTAAAATATTCTATAGATCCAGGGTATTTCAAAAAGTCCAAGTTTTCTAAATTTGGCCTTATGGTTAAAAATATATCATGTTTCTAAGTTCTAGGGACTATTCTGCAAATTTACAATTCTATTTTTATTCAGAATTAAATCCAAAGACAGGGTGGGCCGAAAATGGCTATTTGCCACGCGGTGCGACGGATAACTGCTGGGCCTGGGCCGGCTATGCGCTGCACTGAGCGACGAATAGATTACTTAACGCGCGGCCGACGTGGCGCTTTGTGATTCGCCTGTACCTGTTCGGCAAGTGATCTAACGTGGGCGCTCCGATCTGAATCTAATGTCCAGGGATTGGTCGGGATATCATCTCGTCGGCGGGCTGCCGGGATGACACCAGAAACAGAGGGGACGGCGGCGCTGCTCTCGGGCTCGGACGGCGGCGCTGCTCTCGGGCTCGGCCAGCGGGGCTTCTCCGGTGGTGTTTAAGCTCGATGGAGACCAGTGGGAGCTGCGCCACGACGAGGCAGAGAGGTTGGTAGCCACGGTGTGCTGGGAGACGGCGGCTATCGACGGCGCGGTGCGGTTGGCGGCGTCGGGGCTCCGGTGAGCTCGTACTCGTCCCTTCACTGCACCAAAAAGACGAGAAGATGCATCAAAACATCTGCAAGGACACAGGGAAGCAAGAGGGAAGCAAAATGGGGCAGAGGGTGGTTACATTGGTTGGAGACGACGAAAGTACGGCGACGGCTGAGAGGAACTCCGGCGAGCGATTGGGAGAATTTCGGGGCACGATCCAAACTGGTTCCAGAGGGAAAATGGAGAGGAGGGGGAGGAGATTTAAGGGGCAGGCTATACGGCCATCAATCGGGCCTGTAACCGACGAATTCATGGAGATTGAATTCGGCCAAAATGGAAACGGCTAGGACTTGATGACGCTGACGTCATCATGACATCACCTAGCCATTTTCTTTTCTTTTTAGTTCTGTTTTCTCATTTATTTTATATCTTCTGTTTTATAAATCGAATTAACATGAAACAAAATTCTAAAATCATATTATTTCAAATACTTTCTAACATTACCATTTTTGTAAACTTTTAAACACATTTTTATTTTTGAATTTGGAATTTTGAATAATTACCTAGTAGTAACTTAATGTGGTTTTTAATTTAGAAAAATTATAAAATATAAATATTTGTCAAACAAATTTTCAGTAGCTTTATAATGATCACATACTATTTTACAAAACCAATTCAAAGTGTTTTCATCTTTTAAATTTTTTTAAAATATGATGAAAACATGAATAGTTACTTAATAGAAAAAGAGGGTTAATTATATAAATATGGTTCAAATTATTGTTTTCTAGTCCCTCTAAAATATTTTCAACATATGAGCAATTCACTCATGGTATCTTATCAAAAATAGAGAATTTATTAATAAATTTTAAATTGAGGGTGAGTAAGAATAGAGAGATTTTCTCAAATGAAGATGTTGTTTTCCCAATTGAAAACATTGTTTTAACAAATTACTTTACTTATTTTCATAAACAAATAATTTATATAACACTTTATTGTTTTGTTGATTGACATAATACTTGGAAAACAAATAACCAACATTTATCCATTTGAGGTTAATAATGATAGTGACATAATTTCTTGGAGACAAGGAGAAAATATTAGAGATAGTAACTCTCTGATTTTTAATTATCATAAACATTTAAAAAAATGGTAGTTTAGTTGAATACATGTTTGGTAAAGATGTTTGCTAAGAAAATATTTTATTCACATGAGGAAACATAGTTTAGTTTAGAGATAGGATTTAGGGTTTATGGAATTAAGGCAATTTGCATTCTTTATTCCAATTTACATATTGTTTTCTTTTATTTCCTCCTTTTATTTGGTTTTTGGTGACTTTCTTGATCATGAAAACCAAAAGTTTTAAATTTTTGTGATTTTTGAGTTTTCCAAAAATCAGGGATGTTACAGGTGTGGTGCATTTTCTTCTCGTACAGAGCTTCAAATGGTGCCATCTCAATACTAGCTTGTTAACTGTTGTTGTAGGAAAAATTATGCATATGTTAAGTCGTCATCTCAACTAGATCATAGTCTAAGGTACATGCTCTCCGCATATTCTCGAGAAACTGATACACTCTCTCAGTTTGACCATCTGTTTGAGAATGAAACACCTTGATGAACTCGAGTATGGTCTCTAAGGCCTCATGCAGTTTCTTCCAAAAGTGTGGAGTAACTGGGTACCCATATTAGACACAATACTCTTTGGAACATCATAAGGCAGACCATCTTCTTCATGTATATATCAACCAACTGAGCACTGGTGTAGGTGGTGTTTACTGGTACACAGTGTGCTATCTTTGTCAGACGATCAACCACTTCCCAAACAGAATCATATCCTGATTTGATTCGGGATAATAAAGTGATAAAGTCCATACCAATTTGTTCTGATTTCCTGGGCGATCTTTCATCATGTTGTTCTATCCCTTGAATGCAACACCGTGCTATTTATAACGAAACTCTCATGGTGGTAATATCTTCAATTGCATGATTCCTCCAAGATTGGCTTTGCCTTCACCGTAGTTTAGTACGTTTCAGCAACACTTGCCTAACATAGGGATATTATTAAATCTAACCCTTCTATGGTTTAGTTTTAACATCGTCGTCACTCGACTGAGGCTCAAGGCAAACATAGTTCCTTCAACCCAACATAATAAGAGTGAATAACATGAGTAGTAGGAATGGTGATCAGTCCATAATGCACCCAAATCATTTTCCACATGTTGATTGATGAACAACATGATCTAACACTCGGTCATTCTCACTTGTGTGACAGAAAGTTTCCAATCTATAAGACAAACCTGAGCTAAACTATCGTTTCTCCAACTAGTGGGGTTGCTAAACTATTTGCACCTCCAGTTGAATAGTTGCATCTTCTTCATATGTCCTTATCATAGTGTAGGTAGCTTTCTATGATGTCTTAGTTTATGTGACTCTGACTCCACATGTCTATCATCTCTTGTTGATGGACTTGTAGCTCCTTAGGATTGAGGTGGCTTGATCATGGATGTGATTGTTCCTTCATAGAGAAGAACATAATCCTGAAATCTTTGGTATTCCTCAATTGGATGGTTGTCTTAAAAGGTCCTCTTGGGTGTCAAGTCAGTTGTTGCACTCCAATTTAGAAACTCACTATGGTTGGTAAAGGAGTAATGTGTTGGGTTTGGTTTGGTTTAGCATGGATGAGTAGAGATTTAGAAAGAGAATAAAGAAGGTTCCTACCCAAACAAAGCAGAGCAAGGCAATTCATCAGACAAACAACATCTAACAAGTATATAGCAACATTCATCACTCCACTCATCAAGGTTTAAGAAACAACCTAGTATTGTCATAACACACACAATTTGTATGATCAATACACTAACACGTTAACGTTGTTCTAACAAGGTAACTAGATTGGTGGTCTCATCTATATCTTCTTGATTTTCTTCAATTGTCTTGTGTGTAGATCTTCATGTTGAAACAAAAAGGTCATGTGAAAACTATTCCTTTCACTCCATGATTTTGACCAACCATGTCTTGATGGAAAACAAGAGGTATGTCATCTATAACAAGAGAAGAATATTTTGAAGGTGAATAATAGACGCGAGGATATGAGAAGGATAATTATGTGATGTTATGTTTCTATAGGTTTGAAGAAAGTAGATTTTCAATCCTAGGGTATTTTTCCTAGTTTATTCCAAACTTAGGGCCTCGATCATACAGGCAACCTTGCTCTGATACCATTTTGTAGCGCCCTAGCTTTTAATAAAGGTAGAACTCCTATGTAACCTGCTATTCTCGGGATCACTGATAACATACACATGACAAAGAGAAATATTCACTGCAATAGCATCATCCTACATCGTTGATCCAATGGATTTGAAATAAAATAGTATTCCAAATGGCACAGTAAACATGGACTAGCCCAAATAACAAGGCTTCAAAGTAAATAAAGTGGAAATAAATCATCAATGATCCTTCTTCATCTTCATGCGCCACAGGCAGAACATGGTGGCGATAAACTCGAGATCCTGAAGCCACATGAGGAACAAACTAGCTACATGATATTTGGTTGGTGGAGTCTGGGCTATTTGCATAAAGCCAGTTTTGTCCTATATTGGTAAATCATTTTCATAAAAATGAAGACAATGGTACAACCATCATGGCTAAATCCACCATGAAGGTTGATAGTTCATCATGGATAAACCCACAATGAAGTTTGATAAATCATCATGGCTAAATCCACCATGAAGTTCGAAAAAATCATCATGGCTAAACCCACCATGAACTTGGATAAATCATCATGGCTAAATCCACCATGTGCCCTAAAAGGGGTTTCTACCATGTTTTATTTGATTCAGAAAAGATGAGGAGATTCTTCGGCACCAACTCTGTCTAGTTTGCTCAAATTGCCCATAACTGGGGACACGGCTAAGATCTTAGTTTTTACCTCTGCGCAGGTTGTGCACTTTCACCTTGAGGCTAATCCTCCCCGAGAAAAGAATGAGATAAGATCTTTGGGAAGAGATATTCAACCATACCAGCATGACTCGATGCTCCTAAAATTCTACCACCCCATGTCATACAACAGGATGAACCCCCACAACTTACTTAATCTTGGCAGATCCCATATAACCTCAAGACTGCACTGGAAGCTAACTATACAGTGAAGACCTACAAATATGTTTATTACTGGGTGGCAATCCGCAAGTGTACCCTCAGGTGACAACCACCACATCCATGGCTAAATCCACCATGAACATGGCCCTGAGTAGTGATGAACCCAACAAGGAGAAGAAGGTGTTGACACGCACTTTCGACGAAGGAATTACTGCAAATACTGGAAAATAGATTTGTAGGGGTTTATGATATTGCAGATAAATAAAGTGTGAGTAAATAAAATGCAGTAATTATAATTGCATTAAGTGGCCCAATCCTTTCTATATCAAAGGACAAGTCGGTGATTTTACTTATGATTAACAAACGTTCTCGAGGACACACGGGAGGTTTCTGTCAAGTGCTTTTGTTCCATGGAGCTGAATAATTTTAGGTGTTTTGATAAGTGTTGTGTGGGTGAACCTATGCTAATGTACCATCCCATCCAAGACTAATACATACTTGTGATTATAACCCTTGCAAGCATCCGCAACTATAAGAAAGTAATTAAGAAATAAATCTAACCACAACTTTAAACTCTAGGGTCCTACGCTCCCTCGTGTAATGGTTTCCTAACGGGGGTTTAGGTTTCTGTCACTCCGGCAACCCCACAATTATTAGCCAAATACAAGATGCATTCCCCTAGGCCCATAAAGTGTGAAGTATCATGTAGTCGACGTTCACATGACACCATTAGAAGAATAACACCACAACTTAAATATCAAACATTAAATATTACTCAACATTACTTCACTACTAACAACTTGACTTCTCCCATGTCCTCAAGAACAACACGAACTACTCACAACACATCATATGGATCATGATCAGAGGTGATATAATGGATGATAACAATCTGGTCATAAAGTGCAAACATCGATAAATCTCACAAGAATCAACTACTAACAAGTAATCCACACTGGGAGAGAGATCTAATGCAAAACAACGATAGAGGCAACTAATAGTTACAGCGGGATGAAGGTGGATGATGAGGGTGATGGTGCTGGTGGTGATGATGATGATGATGATGATGACGATCTTGATGATGCCCGGAGTGATGACCGTGACGATGGCTGTGATTTCCCCTCTCCAGAGAGGAATTTCCCCGGCAGATTTCTCCCTGCCAGAGAGAGCTTTTCTCTCTCGGGTGTTTTCGCCCCGCGGCGGCGGCGGAATAATTCATCAAGGATGGAATGAGGCTTAGGGTTCCCACGGGGCCAGGCACGCCAAAGATGACCCCTAGAGGTGGGCCAGGGTGGCCACACCCCTAGGTGGCGCGGCCGGGGGGCGCCACCCCTAGGTGTGGGCCCCTGGTGGCCCCCCTCCGGCTCTCCTTCTGGGTGAGTTCCTCCTCTGAATTTTTGGAACCCCCGGATGCCCCCCTTCTTCTTCTGATCTTCTGAAATTTCTCGACGGTGCTTTTCCATCAGATTTCTGGTCCCGGTGTTTATTCTCCAAAAATTATAAAACATGCAAAATAAGATAAAATAACATAAGGGATGCATCATAACATGAAATATATCGATGAATAACAAAAAATTATGATATAAAATAGTGACGCAAAATGGACGTATCAAGTAGCCACTCAACATAAACCAAACAATTACCAATCCACCTAGGTGTTTCATTCGGTTGTTAATTTTCAAAACACCACAACCCAAAAAGTAACTGCAACAGTTGTGATAGTATTCTAGTATAGCTAAACTAGTACCTAGCAGGGGTTTCAGGTTGGCTACACACTACAAGGTGTTCTGGGCATAACATATACTACTGAAAACACTAATGCAATGTAAAAAAAAGTGGGACATGAGTATTACTTGCCTTGTGGAAGTTGGTATAGAGACACTCTCCTTACAAATAGAATGTTGCTCTCCGTACAATCTAAACAATACAAATAAATAACAATAAACAAACAATTAACCCACAAGCAAACAAAATAAACAATACAGAAGCATAACAAGTTATTCAACTTGGTTGGTTAACATGGACAAGGTTTTGACACATAATTCAATATGAAAACAGAATTATGATGATATGGTTATTGTTTGGTCTTGTATGCACAAGTTCAAGTTTATCACAATAATTCAATTTATGTAAAGGAACTATAGTGGTTTGAGTAAGGCTTAACACATAATTCAATTTACAAAAGAATTATGGTAAACGGATTTAGGCCTAGATACTAGGGTATGAGTTGGTGAGATTTTAAGTTTGAAAGATTCAAACACCAGTGGATTCATATTGTCAATTAGGTTTCCAAGAGTTCACCTAAGGGTCATCACTTTTACTCCAATATGATAAGTGAACCAATGTAGTAAGATATAGTACTTAATTCAATGTGCAAAAAGGACTGAGTGATTGGTCATGGGATTTGCCATTGGTGGTTAAGGTTTGTCATGGAATATCCCTTCACTCAATATACAAAAGAAATGGATGTGGTATGTTTTAGGGTTTTACAAAAAAAATCCATGATCAACATGATTCATTTCATGGCTTTCGTTTAGTAGGGTTGAAGAAATTTGCAATATGGCTTGTAAAATTACAAAAGGTATTGGGCTAGGAGTTTCTGGTCCAAAAGTTAATTTCCATAAGGTCAACATGACATGGGTGTTGATTTTGATCAAAATGATCATACCAGAATTTTCCTAAAGGGGGTTTCCATCATACAACACTTAATTTATAATGGCTTATTACTATGGATGGTTTATAGGAAAAACTTACATGGAATGGGTTCTTTGGTCAAAAATAGTTTTGGTACTGGTCCCTCTGGTCTAAGGTTGCTAAATGGGACAATTTTCCAGAAGAAAACTAATTAAAATTATTAATAGAATTTAAACTAAGTGTAAAATACTGAATTGGTTATTTAATTTCTAATATCTATTTTCATTGGTTCAATTATTATTTTGGGACAGAGGGTATGAAAGTACACATTCTAAGGATTCCAAAAATATTTTATTTGCAATTTTTGGATTTACAGAATTTGAATAATGCCAAAATTCATCAAACAAGCCTGTTTGAACTTGAACAAATTTTAAATGGTCCAATTCTAAATTTGGGCTTATGGCTCAAAAGTTATGATGGTTGCAAGTTCCAGGGGCTTTCTGTAGTTCCGTCATTTAATTACTATTCGGGAAAATCAGAAAAAGGGCCAGACCACGTGGCGCTTTCTGATTGGTTGGGCTGGCTGACTAGGCGATGGCGTGGCTGCTGAGTGTGCACTGCCACACGGCACGCCGCTATTCGCTCGTACCGGTTCTATTAAGTCGTATAATCCTGGCCACTAATTTTTGATCGGACGGCTGAGGGCGGGGGAGAGGAGCTCACCGGCGAGGTTCCCACCGGGAAATGGCGCACGGTGGCCGGTATGCACTGGATCTCGATGGCGGCGATGTTACAGCGGTCCTCACACTGAACAGAGTTGATCTCGGGGTGCGGGACTCCACGACGAGTTCGGTTGTGCGGGTGGCATCCTCGGTGAAGGCCTCTACCGACGACGGTGTCCGAAAGGAGACGACACGAGCTCCGGTGAGGGATAGTCGAGGACGGCGGTAAGGATTTGATGCAAGGAAACCGAAGAGGAAGACACCAGGAGCTTCACGAGAGAGAGGGAAATCAAGGGGGTCAAGTGGTGGAGGCGCGTTCTTGCAGTAGTGGCCGGAATCGGCAATTTCACGGTGGCAGCCGGGACAACAATGGCGACGAATTCCTTCTTGGAATGGTTCCGAGGGGAGAGAGAGGGAAAAGATAGAGAAGGAGCGGAGGCCCGTATAGATGGGTTCGGGATGTGAGGAGGGGAGCGGGACGAGGAGATCGTGTGCGGTTTCTTCGGCTTGGTCGTGGGGCGAGAAAGTGGGGGGGAGGTTGAAGATGCTGACGCGAGGGGTGACATCATCACGCGGGACCCACCTGTTGGTGGCAGAATCGAAGAGAGGGCCGGGCTGGGCTGCTGTTGGGCTGCTTTGTTGCGCGCACGTGCGGTAGGTAAGGTGTGGGCTTGACTGGTTGCGCCCCTTTTTTTGTTGTTCTTCTTTTTTTTTGTTCTGTTTCTTTATTTTTATTTCCTGTTTTCTAAAATAAAGCATATCTTTTAAAATAAAACCATTTGGTGTTGTTTCCAACATATTTTAATTTTGAGTTTTGAAAATAGGGATAATTCCTAATAATACTAAAAACAATTTTAAATAGAAAATAATAATTAATTGGATTTAGGGTTTAGTAAAATTAAGAGAAGTGGTCTCAATGTAAATATTGGTTTTCAAGGTCTTTTACATGTTTTTAAAAACAAAATAATTTATATAAACACTTTATTGGTTATTACATCATATAATACTTGATAAGCATTATGAAAATATTTTTATTCACATGAAATAATTTTGGAGGCATGGAGAAAATATTAGAGATAGTAATTCTCTAATTTTTAATATCATAAACATTTTCATAGTTATAAGTGGGTTGAAAACATGTTTGTAAAGTGGTTTGCTAAGAAGACATAAATTCTCTTCATAATGAAAACTAGATTTGAAATAGACTTAGGGTTTAAGGAAGCCTTAATTCCAATTTCAATGGATAGTTTTGTTTTCTTTTGTTTCTTGCATCTCATTTTGTTTTTGGTTACTTGTTTAACATTAAAACAAAAAGTTTCAAATTTTTGTGATTTTTGTACTTTCCAAAAATCAGGGATGTTACAATAAATTTGTGGTGTTCTCCTTTGAATGATTTATTTGGTTGAGTTGGCGTATGCTCACACCATGTTTATGACTACAAACCAGTCACTTACATCATCTATTATCATTTAAGTTTTGAACTTGTAGTACCACTTATGTTTGATTAATGATGTTTTTGTCGCTATGAATGATTATGGCCATTATTGCTCTCTTGATTTCTCGCTCCCAGTCTTTTGCTAGCCTCCACCTGTACTAAGTATGAGCTCTACTCGTGCATCCAACTCCTAAAAACCAAGGTTTGCCAAATGTGTCCACCATACCTACCTACATGTGGTATTTAACCGCCACTCCAAAGTAAATTTCTCATGTGTTACCTTTAAAACTTTCAAAGTTACTCCTGTTTTTTTGCTCATGTTTAGCTCATGAGAACGTAAATGGAGAATATGTATCTCACTTGTTGATTGGACTTTCACACCCTCGACTAGTGGATTTATCTTCTTATCCAATTGATAGAAGAGCTCGCAGTGGGGAGCCCAGCCCCAAATCGATACAACAAATTCTCTTCACTATTTTTTCCCCTGATTTATCAGTCAAAGCATAATTGTGTAAACAAAAGAAAAGAGGGATGACCTTCTACCCACATGCGTCCTTCTATGGGAGCCGCTCTTATGAAGTCTAGTTGGCCTGTGACGTACTGTATTTTCTGTTTACCATTCGTTGACATAAGCATACACCTCTCTAAAAAATGTTTTCAATACCTCTGTTTAAAAAAATGAAAAGCTCTAGCACATGAGTGATCCCTGATTCCCTTTGCGAAGGGCCTTTCTTTTACTTTTATGTTGAGTCTCCATCATCTAACTTTATGCACAGTTGAGAGAGCATAGCTGCCATTCCGAGTTTAATGTGCATTTGTCCCAGAAACATTATTAATTGATTCATGATGTGTTATTATTTGCTCTCAAATTATTTGTTCTAGTCTTGCTCTTGAACTTTGAAGGTGTCCTGGCATTTATGTTTTGCCCCACTCTTAAGGACAAGCGAAATATCACTTTTCTATGTTTTCTGTATGCTTCAAACAAACGTATAAATTTCAGGTGCAATATTATTCATGATCTTTTATTTGTGTTACTTTTCATGATGCAAAGTGATTGCTATGTTTCATTGTTAGAATTATATCTATCATGCTTGTGTTTAAAGTACTATGATCTCAGCTATACTTATGCTTTTACAATTTAGATGATCAAGTTTTACAATTATATCTTTTATTTGTTAGAATTATATCTATCATGCTTGGTAGCAAGTCACCTAAATTATGTGTTTTTATCGTTTACCTACTCGAGGACGAGTAGGAACTAAGCTTGGGGATGTTGATTGGGCAAAAACGTATCCTTAATTTCTGATATTCCATGTTGTTTCATGCCTTATGCTACATGTTTTCCTTACACTTTATGTCATTTTTATTGATTTCCTGGGACTAACCTATTGACAAGATGCCACACAGCCAGTTCATGTTTTCTGTTGTTTTTTGTTTCAGAAAAGTTGTTCTGGAAATATTCTCGGAATTGGAAAATTCGAAGCCTGAAAGTCTTAGAATTATCGAAGGTTCCACAAAGTCTTGAAGAGGCACGGATGGGGCCACACCATAGGGCGGCACCCCTTGGTGAGCCATGGGGTGTTGTGGGCCCCTCGGGCAACCACCGCCATCGCCCTTTCGCCTATTTATTCCCCCCGATGTGTGAACCCTAAAGGTATACCACTTTTCCACAAAAAATACCCGAGGCCGCCGTCATCGTCAACCCAAGATCTGGAGGGTTCTGGAGTTCTCCTCGGCGTCCAACCGGGAGGGAAAATCATCACAGGATGGCTCTACACCACCATGCCCACCTCCGGAGTGATGCGTGAGTAGTTCATTCTTGGACTACGAGTCCATAGCAGTAGCTAGATGGTTGTTCTCTCCTCTTTATGCCTCATGTTTAGATCTCGTGAGCTGCCCTACATGATCGAGATCATCTTATTGTAATGCTACATGTTGAGTTTGTTGGGATCCGATGATTATTTAATGGTATGTCTCTAGATTATCAATCTATCATGTTGTCTTCATGTGTATGTTATTTATGATCTTGCATGCTCTCCGTTGTTAGTAGATGCTCTGGCCAAGTATATACTAGTGACTCCAAGAGGGAGTATTTATGCTCGATAGTGGGTTCATGCCTCCTTTGCATCTGTGCTCGAGTGAAAGAAATGTGACGGATGGAGGATGTGTTGTTGTGTAACACCTGGGGTGTTACCTGTTTGTTTGCTTGCATCATATGCATCACATTGCATTGCACCATGTTTGCCTCACAACTGAAAATTTCAAAACAATTTAAACTCTCACCCTTGCTCAAAAATTTTCCAATTTCAAACTTGCAAACTAAACCCTCATCTGTTCTTCAATAGTTTGAAAATTGTTTAATTCAACTGCTTGTTAATTTACTCCCCTCTTGTTAAACCCTAATGACTACTTCCAAATTTCAAATCAATCACTCATTAAATTGATGGTTTAATCAAGGCATTAATTCAAGCAATTAACTCCAAATCATTTTCAAATTCAAATCTATTCTCAAAATCAGTACCTTTTTGAACCCATAAAGTTCACCACACCTTTGTACCATTTAAATCATTTTAAAAACTTAGGGGTAACCCTATTGAAAAGGCTTGTTTTTTCTAATATTAATTAATATTGAAAATTTCATTAATTTGGATTCAAATCCAAACAGCAATGTAAAAGTTTGAAATTTTCAAAAATCCTTTTGCCAACTGTTAGCTTTTGAGCTAACATGGTCCCCTGAATTTTCTCAGGATTTTTAAAATCCAAAATCTTATCAAATTCATCCCATCTTGTTTTCAGCAAAAAAAAATAAAGCAGAACAAAATAATAAAAGAAAACGCAGCGCAGCTAACCTATCCTAACCCCGGCCCAGCCCACTAACCAGCTAACCCCGCGCGCAGCGGCCTGCATACCGCTTCGATGCGCCAAGATGCGTGCGGATCTTCTAATCCTCTTCGTCTCGCTGTACGGCTGCATCTCCGAGCGCCACGGCGGCCTCCCGAGCGACTCCGGCGGCAGACCACGCTCCTGGCCCCCTATAAAGCTACCTAGGACCCCTAGACCTAACCCTAACCCCTAGGCCACCCTAGCCCTCTTCTCCGCCGCCGGCTAGCCTCTCTCCCCGACGGGATCGTCCACCTCTGTCCCTGTTCCATCCGACGCCGCCGTCTGCAACTCCGGCAAGCACCACTGCTGCCGCGCCCTACCACCACCTCCTAGCCCCTAGATCAACTCACCCCTTCCTCCTCTTCCTTCTGGATACCCTGGATACCCCGAAGACACGCAGAATCGACGCCGCCGTGGTCGACATCGCCGCCGGCCACCGAGACGCCCCTTTTCTGAAACTTTGCACGCCGGCGCCGTTGCGGGCCTCCTTCAGCCGCGCCAACCGCGGGAACCGCACCACCGCGACGTCTCCTGTCGTTTGGACACCGGAGGGAACCCGCTCAGCCGCCAGGACGACGCCGCCGTCATCGTCGACCCCGCCACTGTCACCTCGCCGACGGGAGCGTCTTCGTCGAGCCTCTGCACGGCGACAGACGTTGGTGAGCCACCGAGATCTCCTCCCTCCCTCTCCTCTCTGTTGTGCATCCAAGTCTGCTCACGCACGCATCCATCAGCAACACACCGCGCGAGCACGTCGCCGGTGAACTTCCCTCTGTCAGCGTTCAGGTCGCGGCAGGTGTTGATCTTCAGAAAGTTTCAGTTTCGTTTTCAGTAACCTTATCCTAGCTGCGCCCTTGTTACTGTCAAACGCGCGCACACAGCACACTTGGTTCAGACCGCAACGCGCAAGCAGGCCGTCGTGGGTTCGAGTCCCCGAAGCGCACCTTTTTGGAGATTTTTCTCCCTGTGTAGCGGCCCCACCCGTCAGCGGGCCTGTTTGCCACGCAAGCTGTTGCTCGTGCCACGCTGGCTAGGCCCACGGGGCAGAGACAGTGGCTAGCTAACGGCTCGGTAACAAACGATTAAAAATCAAATCTGTTAAATTCTACCTCTTTTTAAATTGGCAGAATAAACAACAAACTTGGAAATTCAATAACTTTTAATCTATAAATCAAATAAATAAAACTTGTATATGTTTTCTGTTCAAAATTTCCTAAACTTTCCAAATAACTTATTTGTGTTCTGTTTTGAATTTTCAAAATGCAATTTAAATTCAAATTCAAATAATTCAAATGCCATTTGTAATAATTCATAAATAATTCATTGTTATTCTAAATAATGCAAATAAAATATGTTTTCCATACCATTTCATCTCACCTTTTCAAATATAATTTTTGTTTCCTGTTTTGAATAATTAAAATTGCCTAAACCATTTAAATCTTGTTTAATGCACTTAAAAATTGTTCAATATTGTTTAATTCATAATTAAATAATCCAAAGTCCAATTTCAAAATGTGAAACATGTAATCCAACTAAAATTTGATAACCTTTTCAAATATCAACTTTGTTATTTGTTTTGAACATTTTAAATGGTTGAAAACAACAAATACTTGTGTGTTCCCTTTAAGGCACCCAAAATTTCCCTAAGTTAATAATAAAATTCTAAATTGCTACACCCTATTTTAATTTAATTCTAATGTTGTTATTTCGCTGTTTCCCTTTTGCATGCATCATACTAAACCACCAGCACCTGTTGATTAATTGGAAAACAAATAACCTAACCAAAAATCCCTGGGCTTTTCATATGCAACTCAAATTGCATATGGGTCCATTTAAATCTGTTTATCTTGTCAACTAGTTTATTTCTATGCATCAATTAAATTGTCATGCATCCATATCTTGATCATGCTGGATCTTTTGCCGTAGTAGTAATTGTTGCATCCGGTGTTTGTTTGAGGTTCGTTGCTTCTTCCCGGATAGGACGTTGAGATGATGTGAGCAACGACAAGTTCTGCTACCTTGCGGGATCTCAGGCAAGTATACTCACTTGCATGCCATATGGCTGCCTTTCATCACTTGTTACCGATTCTTTCCGTTGATTCTTTTCTGCTAGCCTTAGTAGTAGTTGTTTCTGTTACGAACCTATCACATGAATCCTTTAACCATGATATTGCCTCACCTCCACTCCTATAACCTTTGCTTGAGCCTGTGTCTTACTATCTTGCTTAGGTTGTTTTGCTCGAGTCTGTTACCCGTTACTTTCTGTTATTACTCTATTACGTTCTGGGGGCTCGATGCTTAATCAATCAATCAATCATGCTAATGTTACCATTAATAATAAATCTGATGATAAGGCACCGGCAGGAGGCCCTTTGTGGTTTTGAGGCCTGCTAGTGTCGACCCTAATAGGAAAAGGGTCTTGTCTACTGATCCATGATGAGCGCACTACCCGCATTTGGGGAGTATGGGCTCCCCCTCAGTTTGACCCGATTCGCATCTCGTCCAAATCGCCTCATTTAGTTCGGGTTTTCCATTTGCTGCATGCATGATCTTGCGAGCCCTTGGTACCCGGGTGGAACTTTCGTAGTCGGCATATAGGGGGACACGTTCTTAGAGTGCTATGAGGGTCCATTTTCTTCTGGGCTCGATTAGCCGTGCGCCCAAGGTGCTTTGGGCTTGATGCGAAGAAGGGTTGGATTGTGTTGAGTGCCCCGCTTGGTGGAGTGGCCGCTCCATCTGGCGGGATATTCATGAGTGTACGGCTAAATTGGTGCAACCCTGCAGGGATAATCTTCTCGAGAAGCCGTGTTTTCCGCGGTTATGGATTACTTGGTGAAAGTACTGGCTAACAAGTACTCAGGACAACTTCAACATAATGATTAACCATGTTACACCCGATGAATAACAACTTGACTAGTAATAGGTTTATTCACCCAATAACTTGATTCATCTTAATACCACTGTGTGAGTTATCCTCGGATTGCTTCTTTGGATAAGGGGCGAGATCCAGGATGGGTTTGTTTGGATTTACTTTCAGTTGGTTACACTCCTCGATCTTATCCCCTTTCTGTTAGCTGGAAATTGTAGTATTTCTCTCTGTAGTTGGTTAGTGCAGCCTACTGTCGCTTATTCGCAATAACCCCCTTCCTTTTCCGTTGATCCTAAAGTATTTGTATCTTGTGATGATTGGCTACGCCGGTATTCTTGTGAGTATGGGCTTTGTCCCCCTTGCCAGTACTTAACCGTACTGACCCACGAATCTCTTTCGTGGCTGCAAATTCCAAATTGCAGTCAACAGGTTTGAAGTCTGACGACGTTAGCTTGGGAATCCCTCCGGCTTGGCATGGGCAGGGATTGGACGCCTTCGGTTATCTTCAGGACTCTTAGTCCAATTTGGATCTTGTCCGTAGACGGACGATGTTTTGTTTCTTCCGCTGTTATTTGGATCTTTGTAATGTATCAGTTGTAAGCCCTGGCTCGTTTGAGTCACCTTGTATCTATCTGTTTCTGTTGTAATTGTGGATTATTCGTGAACTATTGTAATGTTATCATAAATGGCAACCTGGAATCGGTTATTATGCGGATTTGGTGGGAAGGCTGAATTCTGCATAGTGCCCGATCACGGGGCGTCACAAATGGTATCAGAGCCTTGGTTCCGATTCCCGATATTGTTTCGATACGAATGGCTATCGAAGCAACGGGTCCGCAAAGCCTGTAGGATAACCTCGCTAACGGTCGATGTTTCTAGAGTGTCAAAAACTATTTCTGCTAAACTATTTTGGAAAGCATCTCAATAGGATTCTTGTTTTTCTCCTTATCTCTATTCTATTCCCATCCCATCTTATTTGTTTTGGAGTCTCCCCCTCTTGTCTATCTTTCAAAGTGTTAGGATCCTACGTGGGTGGACGTTCTATGAGCCTTTAACCTAATAGGTTCGATCATCGGAAGATTCCTGGTGGAAGAACGTCGTCGCCACTTCAAGCTAGAATCTCTTGTTAGTGGTGTCGAGAAGCCCTTGTTAGTGGTGTCGAGGAGATCAACCGGAAGCACGAAGAATCGATAGTCGAACTTCTTTCCCCTCCCGGGTTAGCAGGTGGATTGCGAGGGCGCAATCCCTTGTTAGTGGTGTCGTCTGTAACACCTGGGGTGTTACCTGTTTGTTTGCTTGCATCATATGCATCACATTGCATTGCACCATGTTTGCCTCACAACTGAAAATTTCAAAACAATTTAAACTCTCACCCTTGCTCAAAAATTTTCCAATTTCAAACTTGCAAACTAAACCCTCATCTGTTCTTCAATAGTTTGAAAATTGTTTAATCCAACTGCTTGTTAATTTACTCCCCTCTTGTTAAACCCTAATGACTACTTCCAAATTTCAAATCAATCACTCATTAAATTGATGGTTTAATCAAGGCATTAATTCAAGCAATTAACTCCAAATCATTTTCAAATTCAAATCTATTCTCAAAATCAGTACCTTTTTGAACCCATAAAGTTCACCACACCTTTGTACCATTTAAATCATTTTAAAAACTTAGGGGTAACCCTATTGAAAAGGCTTGTTTTTTCTAATATTAATTAATATTGAAAATTTCATTAATTTGGATTCAAATCCAAACAGCAATGTAAAAGTTTGAAATTTTCAAAAATCCTTTTGCCAACTGTTAGCTTTTGAGCTAACATGGTCCCCTGAATTTTCTCAGGATTTTTAAAATCCAAAATCTTATCAAATTCATCCCATCTTGTTTTCAGCAAAAAAAAATAAAGCAGAACAAAATAATAAAAGAAAACGCAGCGCAGCTAACCTATCCTAACCCCGGCCCAGCCCACTAACCAGCTAACCCCGCGCGCAGCGGCCTGCATACCGCTTCGATGCGCCAAGATGCGTGCGGATCTTCTAATCCTCTTCGTCTCGCTGTACGGCTGCATCTCCGAGCGCCACGGCGGCCTCCCGAGCGACTCCGGCGGCAGACCACGCTCCTGGCCCCCTATAAAGCTACCTAGGACCCCTAGACCTAACCCTAACCCCTAGGCCACCCTAGCCCTCTTCTCCACCGCCGGCTAGCCTCTCTCCCCGACGGGATCGTCCACCTCTGTCCCTGTTCCATCCGACGCCGCCGTCTGCAACTCCGGCAAGCACCACTGCTGCCGCGCCCTACCACCACCTCCTAGCCCCTAGATCAACTCACCCCTTCCTCCTCTTCCTTCTGGATACCCTGGATACCCCGAAGACACGCAGAATCGACGCCGCCGTGGTCGACATCGCCGCCGGCCACCGAGACGCCCCTTTTCTGAAACTTTGCACGCCGGTGCCGTTGCGGGCCTCCTTCAGCCGCGCCAACCGCGGGAACCGCACCACCGCGACGTCTCCTGTCGTTTGGACACCGGAGGGAACCCGCTCAGCCGCCAGGACGACGCCGCCGTCATCGTCGACCCCGCCACTGTCACCTCGCCGACGGGAGCGTCTTCGTCGAGCCTCTGCACGGCGACAGACGTTGGTGAGCCACCGAGATCTCCTCCCTCCCTCTCCTCTCTGTTGTGCATCCAAGTCTGCTCACGCACGCATCCATCAGCAACACACCGCGCGAGCACGTCGCCGGTGAACTTCCCTCTGTCAGCGTTCAGGTCGCGGCAGGTGTTGATCTTCAGAAAGTTTCAGTTTCGTTTTCAGTAACCTTATCCTAGCTGCGCCCTTGTTACTGTCAAACGCGCGCACACAGCACACTTGGTTCAGACCGCAACGCGCAAGCAGGCCGTCGTGGGTTCGAGTCCCCGAAGCGCACCTTTTTGGAGATTTTTCTCCCTATGTAGCGGCCCCACCCGTCAGCGGGCCTGTTTGCCACGCAAGCTGTTGCTCGTGCCACGCTGGCTAGGCCCACGGGGCAGAGACAGTGGCTAGCTAACGGCTCGGTAACAAACGATTAAAAATCAAATCTGTTAAATTCTACCTCTTTTTAAATTGGCAGAATAAACAACAAACTTGGAAATTCAATAACTTTTAATCTATAAATCAAATAAATAAAACTTGTATATGTTTTCTGTTCAAAATTTCCTAAACTTTCCAAATAACTTATTTGTGTTCTGTTTTGAATTTTCAAAATGCAATTTAAATTCAAATTCAAATAATTCAAATGCCATTTGTAATAATTCATAAATAATTCATTGTTATTCCAAATAATGCAAATAAAATATGTTTTCCATACCATTTCATCTCACCTTTTCAAATATAATTTTTGTTTCCTGTTTTGAATAATTAAAATTGCCTAAACCATTTAAATCTTGTTTAATGCACTTAAAAATTGTTCAATATTGTTTAATTCATAATTAAATAATCCAAAGTCCAATTTCAAAATGTGAAACATGTAATCCAACTAAAATTTGATAACCTTTTCAAATATAAACTTTGTTATTTGTTTTGAACATTTTAAATGGTTGAAAACAACAAATACTTGTGTGTTCCCTTTAAGGCACCCAAAATTTCCCTAAGTTAATAATAAAATTCTAAATTGCTACACCCTATTTTAATTTAATTCTAATGTTGTTATTTCGCTGTTTCCCTTTTGCATGCATCATACTAAACCACCAGCACCTGTTGATTAGTTGGAAAACAAATAACCTAACCAAAAATCCCTGGGCTTTTCATATGCAACTCAAATTGCATATGGGTCCATTTAAATCTGTTTATCTTGTCAACTAGTTTATTTCTATGCATCAATTAAATTGTCATGCATCCATATCTTGATCATGCTGGATCTTTTGCCGTAGTAGTAATTGTTGCATCCGGTGTTTGTTTGAGGTTCGTTGCTTCTTCCCGGATAGGACGTTGAGATGATGTGAGCAACGACAAGTTCTGCTACCTTGCGGGATCTCAGGCAAGTATACTCACTTGCATGCCATATGGCTGCCTTTCATCACTTGTTACCGATTCTTTCCGTTGATTCTTTTCTGCTAGCCTTAGTAGTAGTTGTTTCTGTTACGAACCTATCACATGAATCCTTTAACCATGATATTGCCTCACCTCCACTCCTATAACCTTTGCTTGAGCCTGTGTCTTACTATCTTGCTTAGGTTGTTTTGCTCGAGTCTGTTACCCGTTACTTTCTGTTATTACTCTATTACGTTCTGGGGGCTCGATGCTTAATCAATCAATCAATCATGCTAATGTTACTATTAATAATAAATCTGATGATAAGGCACCGGCAGGAGGCCCTTTGTGGTTTTGAGGCCTGCTAGTGTCGACCCTAATAGGAAAAGGGTCTTGTCTACTGATCCATGATGAGCGCACTACCCGCATTTGGGGAGTATGGGCTCCCCCTCAGTTTGACCCGATTCGCATCTCGTCCAAATCGCCTCATTTAGTTCGGGTTTTCCATTTGCTGCATGCATGATCTTGCGAGCCCTTGGTACCCGGGTGGAACTTTCGTAGTCGGCATATAGGGGGACACGTTCTTAGAGTGCTATGAGGGTCCATTTTCTTCTGGGCTCGATTAGCCGTGCGCCCAAGGTGCTTTGGGCTTGATGCGAAGAAGGGTTGGATTGTGTTGAGTGCCCCGCTTGGTGGAGTGGCCGCTCCATCTTGCGGGATATTCATGAGTGTACGGCTAAATTGGTGCAACCCTGCAGGGATAATCTTCTCGAGAAGCCGTGTTTTCCGCGGTTATGGATTACTTGGTGAAAGTACTGGCTAACAAGTACTCAGGACAACTTCAACATAATGATTAACCATGTTACACCCGATGAATAACAACTTGACTAGTAATAGGTTTATTCACCCAATAACTTGATTCATCTTAATACCACTGTGTGAGTTATCCTCGGATTGCTTCTTTGGATAAGGGGCGAGATCCAGGATGGGTTTGTTTGGATTTACTTTCAGTTGGTTACACTCCTCGATCTTATCCCCTTTCTGTTAGCTGGAAATTGTAGTATTTCTCTCTGTAGTTGGTTAGTGCAGCCTACTGTCGCTTATTCGCAATAACCCCCTTCCTTTTCCGTTGATCCTAAAGTATTTGTATCTTGTGATGATTGGCTACGCCGGTATTCTTGTGAGTATGGGCTTTGTCCCCCTTGCCAGTACTTAACCGTACTGACCCACGAATCTCTTTCGTGGCTGCAAATTCCAAATTGCAGTCAACAGGTTTGAAGTCTGACGACGTTAGCTTGGGAATCCCTCCGGCTTGGCCTGGGCAGGGATTGGACGCCTTCGGTTATCTTCAGGACTCTTAGTCCAATTTGGATCTTGTCCGTAGACGGACGATGTTTTGTTTCTTCCGCTGTTATTTGGATCTTTGTAATGTATCAGTTGTAAGCCCTGGCTCGTTTGAGTCACCTTGTATCTATCTGTTTCTGTTGTAATTGTGGATTATTCGTGAACTATTGTAATGTTATCATAAATGGCAACCTGGAATCGGTTATTATGCGGATTTGGTGGGAAGGCTGAATTCTGCATAGTGCCCGATCACGGGGCGTCACATGTTGCCATTAGGGAGCAAACAACGATGTTTACATTATTTACATTACACGGTTTTCTTACTGCGATTATCTGTTGCTTGCAACTTAATACCCAACGTTTGTTCGGATGATATTCGGAGGGTGGATTATTAGTTATAGATGCAGTTGGATGACGATCTATGTATCTTGTTGTAATGCCTGCATGAATCACATAGTAATCATCATGTCATGCATCTTTCATTATCTATCAATTGCCCAAGTGTAATTTGTTGACCACACTTATTAGCTATGTTTTATGGAGAGACACCATTAGTGAACTATGGACCCCGGTCCATTTTCTCATACTGATAATACAACCACTTCAATTACTGTTTTCACACTGCTTCCATTATTTTCACACTGCTAGTGTTGTTTTTACATTGTTCCCATATTGTTTTCCAAACCATAAATTTAACCTCTTTATTATCAGCAAAACCGGTGAGATGGACAATCTCACTGCTTCGTTGGGCTAAAATGAATTGATTGTGTTGTGTAGGTTCCACGGTGCTTCTGAACCGGTAGTGTGCCCTGCCATCTGAGCTGCATGAACCTTCGGAAGCGCTTTTTCCTCCTACTGGTCGATTCAACCTTGATTTTTTTTTTCTGAGGGAAACTTGCTACTGTGCTCATCACACCTTCCTCTTGGGGTCTCCCAACGAGTGCAAGACTTGCACCATCATAGATCCCTCGTGCTAAAACCAGAATAAAGATCAAATCGCTAATAGGTGCTAAAACCTTAGAGTTTAGATCAACTCCCTCGTGCTCGTAGATCGTGGAACTCATCATGAAGAACTCAACAAAAGCCTAGAAAGCCAACGGTCACTGATCTTCTCGATCTCATCGCTATCGCATAAAAACGACCGAGCACGGACCACGCAACCTACCTCCTATGCCGCCGCCACAGCCCTCCCGACATCCCCCCTCACTCTCGATGTTGATTCCTGCATGCCGCCGCTGAATCCACCCGATGGCGCCGCACGTGAGAAGCAGCACCGGCTTCGGAGGTGTGCAGCTACGGCCGTCTAGGCGCTGGTCCGCGGAAATCACACACAACGGCGTGCATTGGTGGATGGGCACATTCGACACGCTCGAGCTCGCCGCCCGCGCGTTCGACGTGGCGGTGTGGCGGTTCGGCCGCCCGAGCGCCAAGCTCAACTTCCGGCATGTCGAGAGCAGGGAAGTTCCCGACTTCCTCGCCTCGGATCTAAGGATTGTGACCCGCAAGGAGGAGCAGGAGAACCGCCGCGCGTTCGTGGAGCTACACATCCGCCGGGACGACGATGCCACGATGGATAGGTTCCCCCGTGATCAAAAGATCTGGTATAGGCGCAGTTGTTCCTCGATGCTGAGGGGTGCGAAGATGCGAGCTCGTACATCCCGGAGGGATGCTGGCCCCTCCACCATCGTCGTCTCGTCGCTGGATGAAGAGATGGATGATGCATTCTTGGAGAGACTTATGTAGGACTCCGACGACGACGAACTTGACGACGCGTTATGGGATGATGTGTAGTGTCCAAAGTCTAGATTTGTAGTATCCGAAGTGTCGATCTATAGTTTCCAAAGTGCTGAAGTGTGGAAGATGTTGAAAACGTGTCAAAAGTATTAAAATTTCGACGTTTTATGTGTTCGCTGAAATTTCAATATTTCTTCCTTTTTATTTTGGGTTGCAACTAGGATAATTATGGGCTAAGGTGTGCTATAAGGCCCAATAAAAATGGTCTGACAGGAGAGGGCCCAAGAAAGTGCCATCACAGCCCAAGTTTGGAAACAACTCCTCTGCCACTCACCGCTGTAACCCTGGCACGCCACGCGTGCGTTGGTGACTTCGACACGATATTGTGAACGTGAAACATGTCACTTTAGTTACGGCGGCCAGTTATTGCTCCGCCGTGCATGCGGCTCCTCCGTTCCACTCCCTCTCCCGGTGTATAAATAGATGCACTCTTTAGTTTATCCTCTATCTGCCTCACCGCCTCCCCTCAATAGAAAACCTTTGATGTACTAGCTTCTCGAGAGTTCCTCCAGGCGGCCATGGCTCCACCAGTGAAGCGGTCTGCTGCCCTCATGTAGGTTCCATTTCTGTTCACGTACTTCTTATCCGTTTCTGGATTCCTCGTGATTTCATCTTTCTTAGATCCGTTTCAAAATTCCTCGTAATTTCATCTTTCTTAGATTCGTTTCTTAATCGTCGTGATTTCATCTTTCTTAGATCCGTTTTTCCTTTGAGATTAATATCAAGTTCCTATCATGAAACTATCTACATGGCAGTTGAAGCCGAGGAGAGGGTCATCTTGAACGCTCTAGCAGAGAGGGTAACCTTCCTAGAAGCTGAGCTTGAGAAGGCCTTGAAGCTTGCCCACGACAATCTCAGGAGGCAGCCGATGCCAGGAAGGAGCAGGTGCAGCAGGGCGAAGCTTCCAATGCAGCGGTGCGGAAGTTGTTAGATGATCTGTCGAAGATGATGGCCAACAACCTCAAACTAACCTTGAAGGTTGGGAAACTGTTGATCCATTTAGCACTGGCAGAGAAGGAAACTCTTATCGCCCTCCTCGTAGTTGTGATGGCCCAGGGAAGGGAGGATCCAGTGCCATCGGAGGAGCAGTCGGCCCCCTTCCGATGTTCTTTTAGTCCTAGCTAAAGTTCTCTCGTCGTGCTTCAAAACTACATGCCAATCTGCCTATATATATATGTGTCTGGGTGTGTTGACTCCTAGCCTCGTGCTTCTGATGTTCTCTTTAGACCGATAATCTCGTTGGTTGTATTGGGTGGTTTCTATTAATATGCAGTCTATGTTAGTTTTTCTTAAGATAGATAATTCGAGTTCACAATATGGAGAAATAGATGATAGAAATTTTGATAGATCTAAGTGACCAAAATTAAAAGGGTTACATTAGACTAATGCCAATGCAAAAACATATACCGGCCGATAATTAGATTTCACAATATGGAGAAATAAATGACAAAAATGAAAAGGGATACATTCTACTAATCTGCGACATTCTCATCGAACAAAACTCGCCTCCAACTGGGCCTATTGGGCTGGGAACGAAAATCGGCGACGTAAAATGTAAAAAACATTCGAGATCGATCGCCCCATGATCAAAGGATCCAAAACGTTGAGAGCAAACTCCACTTTTCAGCCATCCGCGACGGAAACATGCGACGTTATCGAAACGCTGCGCTCAAAATGTCCCTGATCGCATGAAATTTGCTAGTGAGCATCATCGGAGCCCCCACCTCTCTGCCATGGATAGTGGCACTGTCCTCGACGACCGGCGATAGCTGGTGATGTAGGGTGCCATAGAGTACTCATTTGGCACCTTGTGGTAGCCATTTCCTGTCCAATGAGCGGGAAAGAGGGCCAAGTTCCGGTATAAGAAGGGCTCTCCCGCCCTTGTAGAGAGGATCAATCAGAAGATAGATAGTTAAGTCCCTAAGAGAGCCCCCATGGTCTGTTCCGAGCACCAGCTCGCGCTTGTAGTGTACACATTGCAGTGCAATCCATCAGACAGGCAGAAGTAGAGTTTTACACCATCACGGTGGCCTGAACCTGGGTAAACTTTTTGTGTATCCATTGCCGGTCTTCAGAGTTCCCCTCTCGGTGTGCTTTAGAACGTGGTTAGCCTCCAGTGTTCAAACCTCAAGAAGCAATTCTGTCCAGGATAGACCCCTTCTCTGACAAGCTCGAAGGTGCTCCCAATCTGAGGTGGGCTCAATGCCTTACCTATACCTATGTCACTACGCCCAATGCCTACACATACCAGTGCAGCCGGAACTGCGACTCCGATTAGGGGTGGCGAGCAAGCTTCTATCGGGTCTTTGATTCCAATCCCTCTAGGAAATGAGCGCGGTCGTCAAGAGCCAAAGTACGAGGGACCTCCCGCCCAGGGGGTCGAATGCAACTGTCCCATTGAGCAGGTGGCACTCCACTACGGCGGAGGGTGCCTTTCCTTCATCCCCGAGCTCAGACGTGTGACCTGGCCTGACAAGTTCCGTTTCCACATACCTACCTAGTATGATCGAACTACTGACCCACGCGAATTCCTGCAGATTTACTCTACGACCATGGTGGCCGCCCGGGAAAACGACAAGGTCATGGCCAATTAGTTCCCTCTCGACATGGCCGATGCAACTCGTCCTTGGCTCATGCATTTGTCGCAGAACTCAGTCCCTTCCCGGTCGGATCTATGCACACCGTTCGTGGGTGCTTTCTAGGGGAGCTACAAGCGCCAGGGAGCACTCATAGATCTGCAGCACATTATCCAGAAGCCAGGGGAGCTCCTCCGGTCCTACGTCTCATCTTTCCGCAAAGCTGCATACTGTATCCCCAATTCTGCAAAAGAGCGCTCATACATGCATTCTCTCAGAATGTGCGTGACAGTAAGATGCGAGAAGAGCTTGTGTATCTGGAACCCACTGATGACCCACAAGTATAGGGGATCGCAACAGTCTTCGAGGGAAATAAATCCCAAATTTATTGATTCGACAGAAGGGGAGGCAAAGAATATTTATAAGCCTTAACAACTGAGTTGTTAATTCACCTGCACCTGAAAGTAGACTTTCTTGCAACAATTTATGAGTGGTAACAGTTTTATTGCAGCAAAAGTAGTAAAATAACAGCAGGAATAAAATAGTAACAGTAGTAGCAATCGCGGAAAAAAGCAGGATGGGAAGTACCGTAGGCATAGAGGGAATGGATGAACGAGAGTTACATGCATAAGAAAGGTCATGTAATAATCTAAACATGGGCATTGCAGATAATAATAATAAAACATCCAAGTTCTAGGCAAACCATAGGCATGTGTTCCAATATAGTCGTACGTGCTCGCAATGAATAAAGTAGTGGAGCAAAGCATTAACACTCCGTGAACACACGTGATCCTCACATCAAAATGAACCCCTCCGGTTGTCCCAATTTTGTCACTTTGGGGCCTCGGGTTCCGAACAATGACATGTATAAACAACTTGCAGATATGATCAAGAAACATAATTATACTCATGAAACAATAACATGTTCAAATCTGAGATATTGGCACTCGGGTCCAAAGTGACAAGAATTAAGCATAACAAGTTGCAACAACGATAGAAAACACTAACAATAGATACTAGGCACTATGCCCTAACAATCTGGCATTATTACATGATCAATCTCTTCCATCCCTCTTAGCCTACAGCGGTGTTTACTCACACATGGACGGGGGAATCATGGATAGTTGATGGAGAAGAGGTGGCGTTGTCGATGGCAATGATCTTCTTCGAATCCCCGTCCCGGCAGGGCGCTAGAATAGGAACTTCTGATCCCCGAATTGAGTTTCGAGGTGGCGGCAGCGCTCTGTTGTGTTTTTGTGGAATATGACAAACCCCCTCGCGTTTTAGGTTTACGTGGCATATGTAGTCGAAAGGGGAGCCACAGAGGGTGGAGGTGGCCCCCACACCACCTCGCGACGCAGCCTAGGGGGCGCGCCAAGGGGTGGTCTGGGCCCCTCCTGGCACCCCTCTACGTGTGCTTCTGGCTACCGGGGTCCTCTGGTGATATAAGCTCAATGGGGTCTTTTCTGGGCAATTTCCCAAAAGTTGATTTTTCTGCACAAAAACGAGACACCGAGGTAATCCTGCTGAAAAAAGCGTTAGTCCATATTATTGGTATCCAAAACTCACAAGTTTAGAGGAAAACAATAAGAAAAGTGTTCGGAAAAGGAGATACATTTTGGACGTATCACCCACCACCAATGAAATGTACGACCTCATTGCCTTGTGCGAGAATATGGAGGAGGGGTGCAGGGTGCCCGAGCTGTCCCTCAAGGCGCAAGAGGAAGCTAAAACATCAAAGAATAAAATCACAATTGTGAGGAACGGTAGGTCCTCATAGTGGAAAAATGGGTAAACACACCCTCCAAGACCACGCCTGAAAATCACGCTGCCGTGGTAAAGGCCGGGGCCTCTATGTGTTGCTCTATCCACGGGAGCAACGATAATGCCACGTGATGTTGTTGAACCATGCATGCCATGGTGGAAGCACAAAAGAGGTGGTTCGCCGGTTGGGACCCTAGCGCCCTGACGGTAACTTGCTTCAACTTCGGAGTCACCGGGCACATCGCCTGGGAATTTCCCGCTCCATGTTACGGGGGCGGCCAAGGCCAAGCACTTGATGGTTTCAGTGCCGGCCATGCGAGGGGTCCCGGGAATGCTTTTGGTCTCCCCATGGAGAATGGGCGGACCGAAACCCATAACCCCGGGAACCGAAAAGAAGGAACAATGCCAGATGGGCTGGGAGGAGCCTTCCTGGAATCTCGACACACTATGTACATCCACGGAGGATCTTTTGCGCCCTCGTCTCATAAAGAGGTCAAGAGGCTCGCCCGAGAAGTGGGCGCCTTGATTCCAAGTCTTGGATCAAAAGTCGCCCTCAAGTGGCCACGTGTCCTCATCACTCTCAACTAGGAGGATAATCCACTACTAGAGAAATGCTTACCCCAGAGGAACAGAAATGCTCTACCACGGGCGCATAACTGTTCGCCTAGGACCATATCGCCTCTGGTAATCACATCCCCAGGCGAATCTAGATATGCGCCTGTGGTAACTCATAATACCGAAGGCGAATCAGCCTTGTGCGCCTCGGGTAACTGATTTACTTGTGGCGAACAAGCCTGATGCACCTGGGGTACATATGCGCCTGGGGTATTAGTTCTTATTCGCCCGGGGTATGGTTTTCCTGTGTCAGAAAATAAAAGAAACCAAAATACTCTCAGTTTGCACAAATATATCAAAATGACAGAAATAACAGGAATAACAGGAAAATGAAAGAAATAAGTTTCAATTGGCACTAAGTTAGACATGCAGAAAATAACATCGATCGATCATCACAACTAGTAGTCATTACATAACCTCGATCATCAACACATAATACACAAGTTTATATTACATAGTCTCGAACAAATATAGTTCAACAGATCGATAGTTTAGCTACACAAGCATTAGATCAAGTAGCATCAACACAAGGAGTATCAGCACGGCGATGGCGAAGGTGGTCATCAGGGCCCTCGTCGTCTCCGTCTTCTCTCTCGCTAGGTAAGTGGAGTATCGAGCTTCTGCCTCCACCATGGTATTGTACCCCTTGTAGCTGTTGCCGCTGAAACCGTGCACCTGTCTCCGGCATTGTTCCCAATCGTCGTAGACTCCGGGAACCCTACTGATATACACAACATACCATGTCATTTGTGCATAGGACAAAAATACGTGTTTAGCATGGAAAGTGATAATAGACCGCAAATAACAATCAAAGAAATAGAAGCATCAAGGTTTATGAATAAAACACGACAAATAAAGGACTAAAAGTTATATGATGCAAGTGTATACTAACATTTTGTCAATCCTATGGTCTCGGCAGGAACGGACGAACGCCTTCTAGCGTGTTGAATTTCCGGGTGTCACGTTGCTCTCGTAGGTGTGCTTCTATGTCACGGTTGCTCGGTGGTGCGTGGCTGTGGAAGAACAAGCCACCCCAAGTGATTACATCCAACGCGAGTATCGTGCAGATTCTCCGCTGGATGCGACGGAACTCAGCCCGCACATATTCATCGGGGGTGTTGGCCATCTTTGTGGTCAGGTCTCGGAGATGACTTGGTAACAATACCTCTTGGGAATCCTTTAAGTACTCCCTCATCTGAAAGATGGCATACCAAGCTTCCAACCCAGATTCTTGCGCCGATTGCTTGAGGCAGGGGAAGTTTGTTACGTGGTTGCACACGTAGGCGCCTCAGACTATTTTCTCCTTTTTTAGGGGCTTGCCTAAATCGGAGGCGAAGCCGTTGAGGGCACTATTAAGAATAGCTCTTATGTCGTTGTAGTCCTTCTGCACCGCCCTACCCGCATCGAGATAAGTGCATTGAGACCAATGCGGTTCCATGACGATGAGTGTGCATCCTCTGTTTCTACGCAGAACATTTCGAACAAGCCATCAATATCATCAATCAGAATACTAAGGAGATTCTAGAAAGAATGTAATGACGGGAAGCGGAGAGGACTACTTACTTGGGAAAGTATGGCATGATAATGGCGTTCTTATCCTTGTTATCTATCAAAAAACCCGTTATATAGTTCGTGATAACAACCCGGTCCGCAGGTGACCACAAGTAGTCCTCAACCATGTAGTAGGGGTCCATAATCGCGATGTGCGGGGTATTCTCCATGACCATATCGTGCGCCATGCTGAGCGATACCAGGAGGACAATGATTCGGTCGAGCTTTCCCAAGTGGAAGACCCTGAATACATCTTCGTATCTGATGAAGAACACATCTGCGGGATTTGTATCCACAAAGCCCACGGATCGGGGCACCTTGACCACGTATAGCGGGTAGGAGGGATGTTTCTCACGTAGAAGTTCCGTCTCTCTGAACAAAATTTGATAAGGGGTTGCCCGATCTTCTCGATGAACTCACACGATAACAAGGATCTGATAACTTGTGTCTCTCCACGAACTCTCCGGCTAATTCCTGATGCCAATTGCAGCAGCAACCAATCCCTTGGATATTCGTAAATCCACACACTTGCACGAGCAGCCACTGACTACTAGTGGTCCTGTATCAACTAATTCCCAGTGGAATAGCAGATAACACGCAAAACTTGCAATATCAATTCCTGATGAATGCTTCAAGCAATCAACAATGGAGTCTAGGGTTTATGAATAAAGGTAGTCTAACCTTTTCACACGCAGGTGAAGAGGTATATAAGAGGGCTAAGGGGTGCGGCCACACCTTGGATGCGCAAGCACCAAACCTAACCCAACTAGGACTCGAACCAATAATGTTTGGACTCAAACTAGGGATACAAACCGACCCACAAGAGGGGGGGTGCGGCCAACCAGCCAACATGGCTTTATTAGACTCGGGTGGGACTCTCTCCCAACCTAAGACAGCCTCTTATGTTTGGAGGGAGCCATCCTAGGCGCAGGGGGTTTCTCTCCTAACCATAGACAGTCTCTTATGTTTGGAGAGAACCCAAAACAATTATTCTGCCTCCTCCTTCTCCCTTGGACTTGCATGATCATCTCCTTCCATGAGCTCTCCCATGCTTTGCTCCATGATTCCATGCTCCATGCCTCCCATGATGTTTGTGTTATCAATAACCTGAATCATACATAAGTGTAGGGATTTAGGTAGTATAAAATTCTCATAAGAACAAACATCATAATTTAAAAGGAGTGAGTTCACCTGCTGTTCTAATAGTTTGGTTCTTGATCTTGTCATTGGACCAATTCTAACTTCATCATGCTTCTCTTGAACAACAACATCATCATCAATAGGAGGGATAACAAATGTATTAGGGATGTCCTCATCATCCTCCCCCCCTTGAAAAGGCGTCGACCTCGACGCATCAAGGTCATCTCCATGGTATGGTGAAAGATCAGCAACATTGAACGAATGACTCACACCAAACTCATCACCAGGAAGATCAATTGTGTATGCATTATCATTAATCTTGTGAAGCACTTTATAAGGACCAGCACCACGGGGCATCAACTTGGACTTGCGCAATTGGGGAAACCTATCCTTGCGAAAATGAACCCACACCAAATCCCCGGGCTGAAAAAGTACCTCCTTCCTCTTCTTGTTTCTCTTCTCAGCCACATGCCTTCCTGTTTTCTCAATTGCTTCCTTGGTCTTCTCATGGATCTTCTTAACATAATCAGCTCGTTTTGAAGCCTCCATATTAACTCTCTCATCCACAGGAAGTGGCAGTAAATCAAGTGGTGTTATGGGTTTGAAACCATATACCACCTCAAACGGGCATAGCTGAGTGGTAGAATGCACAGCCCTGTTGTATGCAAACTCAACATGAGGCAAACACTCCTCCCACTCCCGCAGGTTCTTTTTAATCATGGCTCGCAGCAATGTGGATAATGTGCGATTCACCACCTCCGTTTGTCCATCAGTTTGGGGGTGACAAGTAGTGGAAAACAGCAGCTTTGTTCCCAGCTTCCCCCAAAGTGTCTTCCAGAAATAGCTCATGAACTTGACATCACGATCAGAAACAATAGTCTTGGGTACTCCATGTAATCTCACTATGTCCCTGAAAAACAGATTAGCAACATGCGACGCATCGTCGCTCTTGTGGCATGCAATAAAATGTGACATTTTAGAGAATCTATCAACTACCACAAATATTGAATCATGTCCTCTTTTAGTCCTAGGCAATCCTAACACAAAATCCATACTAATGTCTTGCCAAGGTGTAGTAGGTGCAGGAAGAGGAGTATATAAACCATGAGGTTTCAGTTTTGACTTAGCCTTGTTGCAAGTGATGCAACGTCTCACAAACCTCTCAACATCTCTTCTCATACGTGGCCAATAGAAGTGATCAGCCAACATCATCAATGTTTTCTCCCTCCCAAAGTGTCCCATTAGACCACCACTGTGTGATTCCTGCAACAATAACAAACGCAAGGACGACTCGGGCACACATAATTTGTTAGCTCGAAACAAATATCCATCATGCAAATGAAATTTATCCCATGCTTTCACATTAGTACAATTTGCATATGCATGTTTAAAATCATTATCTTGAGCATACAAATCTTTAACACTCTCCAAACCAGGAACTTTCACATCCAATTGAGTTAATAGCATACTTTTCCTAGAGAGAGCATCAGCAACAACATTATCTTTGCCTTTCTTATATTTAATTATGTATGGGAATGACTCAATGAATTCAACCCATTTAGCATGTCTTTTATTAAGGCTAGATTGGCTCTTTAAAAATCTCAATGCTTCATGATCAGAATGTATGATAAATTCTTTTGGCCACAAATAATGTTTCCAAACCTCAAGAACTCTAACAAGTGCATACAATTCTTTATCATAAACAGAATAGTTCAATTGGGCACCATGCAATTTCTCAGAAAAATAAGCAACAGGTTTATTTTCTTGCATAAGCACACCACCAATACCAATACCACTTGCATCACACTCAATTTCGAATTGTTTGTTGAAATTAGGCAATATTAACAATGGGGCCGAAATCAATTTGTTCTTAATCTCATCAAAAGCAATATCTTGTTCAACCCCCCATGTAAAATCAACACCCTTCTTAGTTAAATCATTCAAAGGTGCAGCAAGAGTACTAAAATCCTTGACAAATCTTCTATAGAAACCAGCCAATCCATTAAAACTTCTCACTTGACTAACATTAGTTGGAATAGGCCAATTCTTAATAGCTTCAATTTTAGATTCATCAACTTCAATGCCATGTTTAGATACAACATATCCCAGAAAAATGACCTTGTCTTTGCAAAAAGAACATTTAGCAAGATTACCATATAATTGATTTGCTCTTAAAACATGCAAGACTTGTCTAATGTGATCAACATGCTCAGTTTCATTGTGGCTATATATGAGAATATCATCAAAATAAACGACCACAAATTTTCCAATGAACTCTCTCAAAACATGGTTCATAAGTCTCATGAAAGTACTAGGTGCATTAGTTAAACCAAAAGGCATCACTAACCATTCATATAAACCAAATTTTGTTTTGAAAGCAGTTTTCCATTCATCCCCTTCTTTCATTCTAATTTGATGGTAACCACTACGCAAATCAATTTTAGAGAACACAGCAGCACCACTTAATTCATCTAACATGTCCTCCAAACGAGGTATAGGATGACGATAACGAATAGTGATGTTGTTAATGGCTCTACAATCAACACACATGCGCCAAGTACCATCTTTCTTAGGCACTAAAATAACAGGAACAGCACATGGAGATAAGCTAATACGAATATAACCTTTGTCGAGTAGCTCCTGCACTTGTTTCTGAATTTCCTTGGTTTCTTGGGGATTAGTCCTGTAAGGGGCTCGGTTTGGCAATGTTGCTCCAGGGATTAAATCAATCTGATGCTCAATGCCACGCAATGGTGGCAGCCCTGCTGGTACCTCTTCTGGAAAAACATCATCAAAATCCTGCAACACATGAGAAACACCAAGAGGAATAGGGGTCATGTCAGAAGAAACCAAAATTTCTCCCTTGTGCATGAGCACTATAGGAAGCATAGTAGGGTCCTCTCCAAACTCTCTCAAATCCTCTTTGGTGGCTAGCATACATAATAGGTTCACTCCCTCACTTTTATTTTTACCACTCATCTTATTTTTTTCACTCATAGAAGGAGTACTCTCTTGTTTTTCTCTCTCACTCTCAGTTTCTAAATTCACTTCAGTTTTTTGACGAGACTCATTTACAATTTGCTGTGGTGTCATAGGTCTCAAAATAATATCCTTCCCATGCCAATTCAACTGGTAGGTGTTTGCTCTCCCATTATGTGTAACATTCCTGTCAAACTGCCATGGTCTTCCAAGCAACATGTGACAAACAGACATAGGCACAACATCACATTCAATGGTGTCAGTATAAGGCCCAATCTGAAACTCAACTCTCACCATGTAGCTCACCTTCATCTCCCCTTTATCACTCAGCCACTGTATATAATAAGGATGAGGGTGTGGAATATATTTCAATTTCAGCTTTGCACATAGGTCTTTACTAGCAAGATTTCTGCAACTCCCTCCATCAATAATAACTTTGCAAGCCATTTTAGGACCTACAATTGCCTTGGTTTGGAAAAGGTTGCACCTCTGATTTTCTGGAGAAGGAATAACACTCAAAGCAGCAGCTTTTTGGGAGCAAACAATAGTTGGGTAATGTGTAGCATAAGCATCCAATGGACCTCCTTGCTCATCACAATCATCCTCCTCATCAGGATCAGCATCATCTCCAGTTTCATACTCATTTTCTGCATTAATAACCATGATCTTTTTATTTGGGCATTCCCTCTTAAAGTGGCCTTTTCCACCACAAGTATGACAAGACATATCTCTATTTCTAGCTGTGGAAGAAGTGGATCCACTAGCACTTGCTGCTGGTTGCACTTGCCTCCTAGAGGTGGAGGGTGTGCTCTCGGCCTTGGGTGTAGAAACCCCACGGCTAGGTGCTGGCTGTGATGATGGAGAAGAAAAATTACTATTTCGAGGTGAAAACAGCCTTCTAGCACTCAATTTTGCCTCTTCAGCTAATTGTGATTCTGCCTCCTTAGCATGATCAAGCAATTCATTCATATCATTATATTGGAGGTGCCTCACAATGCTTCTGATTTTAAATTGCAAACCTGAGAGAAAACGTTGCATAGTATGTTCTGGTTCTTCTCTCACTTTAGCCCTTTGAAGAATCAACTCCATCTCTCTATAATAAGCATCAACAGATAATGTACCTTGCTTCAATTGCTGCAATTTATCATATAATGTTCTCACATAATTCTTGGGCACAAATCTGTTCCTCATGAGTTGCTTCATAGTGGCCCAAGTAATCACTTCAGGATCACCATTTTCTGCCCTCAGTTTGGTAATATTATCCCACCACAATAAAGCATAACCATCAAAACTAGAAGAAGCCAATTTAATCTTCCTATCCTCAGTGTACTCATGCAATCTCCAGAGCTTCTCAATTTTCAGCTCCCACATCAAATATTCCTCCACATCATCATGATCAAAAGAAAAAGGAGGAATAGAAAATTTGGGCTTGCCCAACCCATCATCTTCTCTATTATTATTTGGAGCTTGTACTCTTCTAGCATGAAAATCACCACGGCCATGATAAGCTTGCACTCGGCCTGGTTCCCAATCATCATGATCTCTGTGCTCTAATTGAGTAGTCAATTGTGTAATTTGCCTAGTCAAATTGGTGAGAGATTCTTGCATAATATCAACAGATTCTTGAGAAGCAGCTTTCTCAATTTTAATATCCATTTGCTGTAAATCCCTCCTCAAATTCTCATCATAGGCATCAAGCTTTTTATCCATTCGGGTGGCTACCACTTCATCATATTCATCAAGTTTTGTATCAATTCTTGAGCTGATCATATCTCTAAATTTGGAGAGATCTCCCCAAGTAAGAGGATCATCCAAAGTCTTCTTAGCAGCAGCCTCAGTAGGTTTCCCAGCATTCTTGTCCACCTGCACATTACTAGCCAAAGAGGAATTGTCCATGGATTAATGTGTTAGTGAAAACAAAAAGATAGGATGTGGTGTTCTCTCACAACTCACTCAAAACAGCAAAGCAATGAGGTTAACTTACTGTTCCAAAGTGAATAGCAATACTTACCACAAGCAAACAGTAGTACTATAGCTTGGTGTGAATAAAAGAATACCCAGGGATTTTAGCTAAAACAAGGCAAAGCAGGATATATAGTGGGGCTTGGTATGGTACCTAACAACACCAAAAACAAGTCCTATTTGCTGTTTGTGATGACTGAAAAATAGCACCTAGGAAAACACACACCAAAGTGGAGACAGTTGCAATGCAATTATATGGATGGAAATATTGCAATGCTCTGGAAAGACAATAGCTATGCTCCAATTTATCACAGGCACAAGATTGCTCAATGGAAAAATGTCAATATAGTAGTGTGAAACAGCTCCAAGAACAATATAGCAATAGATCACTAGGCCTTTTTCTCTTTTCACAATTCTGTTTTTCTCTTTTTCTCTTTTCTGTTTTTCTATTTTTTTTTTTATAGCTGGCCAAAATAAACTAGGAGCAAAAATAAACACAATGGTAACAATGTGACACAGATGATATGAAATTGAGCAGCCTGGAAGGAGCAAAAGGTAGCTATTCTTTTGGGAAAGGTACCTAAAATTTGCTTTAGACAGGCAGTAGCTATAGTTCACAAAGTTTGGAAACGAAAACCTAAAGAAATTGTAACCGAAAACTAAAAGGAAAAAGGAAACGAGAGGTACTAGAACTCACGGCAGGAAAAGGGGCAGTTTTCTGCCCACGGCAGCCTGCCGAAAACGCTGCAAAACTGTGCCGTACGGCAGCAGTCCGCGCGCGCGCACCAGGGCAGAGCCTGGCTGTGGTTTCGCGCGAGGGTGGTGTGGGCGCGCGGCAGGGTTTTCGCCCGCGGCAGAGAAATCGCCGATTCCGTGCCGCGGCAGCGCGCGGTGCGCGGATGTGGTAAGCGCGATGCGGTGCTCGGGGGCGGATTGGTAAGGGCGTTACGGCCCGATTCCGAGTGCGGTAAGGAGCTGGTGGCGGCAGCGATTCCGGCCGTTTCCGTGCCGCGGCAGGAAAAACGAATCCGAGTGGGATTTGGAGGAAAACACGGATCGGGTGGGGGTTTTTGGAGGGGATTTGCGTGGACACCACGGATGACAACAAGAACACCAAGAACCCTAAACCTAGACCGACTAGAACAAGACACAAAAAGAGAAAAGAAACGCAAGATCAAACACAAAACAGCAACTAGAAGATGGAATTGGTGATGATCTACGGCTAGGCAACAACTACTCCTGTTTTTTGTGGCTGTTTTTCGGTGGATAGGTAATGAAAACAACTAATCTACAAGAACACGATAGCTCACCGAGTTAACCTGTAAATCTGATACCAAGATGATAAGGGGTTGCCCGATCTTCTCGATGAACTCACACGATAACAAGGATCTGATAACTTGTGTCTCTCCACGAACTCTCCGGCTAATTCCTGATGCCAATTGCAGCAGCAACCAATCCCTTGGATATTCGTAAATCCACACACTTGCACGAGCAGCCACTGACTACTAGTGGTCCTGTATCAACTAATTCCCAGTGGAATAGCAGATAACACGCAAAACTTGCAATATCAATTCCTGATGAATGCTTCAAGCAATCAACAATGGAGTCTAGGGTTTATGAATAAAGGTAGTCTAACCTTTTCACACGCAGGTGAAGAGGTATATAAGAGGGCTAAGGGGTGCGGCCACACCTTGGATGCGCAAGCACCAAACCTAACCCAACTAGGACTCGAACCAATAATGTTTGGACTCAAACTAGGGATACAAACCGACCCACAAGAGGGGGGGTGCGGCCAACCAGCCAGCATGGCTTTATTAGACTCGGGTGGGACTCTCTCCCAACCTAAGACAGCCTCTTATGTTTGGAGGGAGCCATCCTAGGCGCAGGGGGTTTCTCTCCTAACCATAGACAGTCTCTTATGTTTGGAGAGAACCCAAAACAATTATTCTGCCTCCTCCTTCTCCCTTGGACTTGCATGATCATCTCCTTCCATGAGCTCTCCCATGCTTTGCTCCATGATTCCATGCTCCATGCCTCCCATGATGTTTGTGTTATCAATAACCTGAATCATACATAAGTGTAGGGATTTAGGTAGTATAAAATTCTCATAAGAACAAACATCATAATTTAAAAGGAGTGAGTTCACCTGCTGTTCTAATAGTTTGGTTCTTGATCTTGTCATTGGACCAATTCTAACTTCATCATGCTTCTCTTGAACAACAACATCATCATCAATAGGAGGGATAACAAATGTATTAGGGATGTCCTCATCAAAATTCCATCGTGGATGCTCCTCATGTCACCACCCATGATAGCGACAACCTCTGGCGGCAGCATCGGCTGACCTATCTCATGCACCTTCCTCCACGGGACGGCGGGCGGCAAACGGTCCAGAACTCGGGCGGCCGCTGGCTGGCTACTAGAGGAGGCACCACCTTTCTTCTTCTTGGCTAGCGGCCTCTTCCGATGCTTCTTCGTCCTCAAGCACAGGGGAGTGCCGCTTTGTTTTACCGCCTCCTCGGCCGTAACACGTAGTGTATTCGGGGTAACAACCATAGGTTGTGGAGCCGTAAAGGCCGTCTCCTCCTCGGGAGTTTCTTGGGAATATGTTAGCTTCTTCTGGATATCCAGTTTTCTGGTGGGTAACTCAGAAGGACCACCCTCTTCGCCAACTACCTTCTTCTGGATATTAAGATTTCTGGTGGGTCACTCCGGAGGAACCTTTTCGCCATCCAACTGATTTATGAAATTGTCAATGGGAGCAAGTTCAATATCCATGTAGTCGTCATGGTCTCATTCTCGTGATGTTGCTCGTCATGTGACGTCTCGTGCTCGGGAGGAGAAGGATCCACCGGAGGTGGAGAGAGGACCTTTTCATCTTGGGTTGCCCGTGGAGGGACAACCATGTCTTCTTGGATTGTCGCGGGCGCAACAGGTGTAGTAGTGATGACCATGCCTTGGCTTGGCGCCGACCCTGACGTGGTGTTCAGCCAAATAAGGGCTTTCGGCCATAGCAAGATTTGATTGTCGAGTTGGCCGAGATTCAGCTCGCTGTCGGCATCGGCGGGTTGATTAGTAGGATACAAGTCCTGGAATCTTGGTAGCACCAGATCGACGCGAACCCGAAGCTCGTTGGCCGGTATATCTCTGCAGTGGTACTTGCAGGAGAGTGGCTGCAAGATGCTCCCCTTTGCAACATCCTTCAACTCGCTGCCCACTTTTAGCAGGAAGGTGCATCCCGGCGTGTCAGCCTGCGATAACATGCATGGATAGGTCAGAGAGTGGGGTTATATTGAACTAGCTACAACTTGAGACGGTCAATAATTTACCGTGAGGGCATCGAGCTCGGCTAACGTCGACGGACCACGGGTGACGGTGGGCTCGTCGAGCAACGATAGCATCGACGGACCATCGGCCGCGCCGGACACGGTCGACGATCCATCGGGGGCAGGCGCGTCGGGCACGGCGACGTTGGGCGCGCCAGGAACGACCAACGTCGACGGAACACCGGCGGCGGCCGCGCCGGGCACGACCAACGTCGACGGTCCACCTCCGGTGCCTATGTTGATCGTAGGCATCAGCCCCTGTGCGCCCCCGGCGATGTAGCCACAGAGTTTTTCAAATACGGCGGGCATGAGCGCATGCATCTTTTCCCCGACCTTTTGCTCAATCCGCTTCTCCATGTTTTCTTCCAAGTCCGCCACCTTCTTCTTCAACAACTCCTCCTCCTCGTTGGACTGGCTCTTCTTCGCCTCCCGCGACTGCTTAGTCCTGGGCTCAGCCAAGCCATAGTTGGCGTGCTTCCTATTTAGTCCGCCGCCGGTGATACGGCCTAAGTGCGGCCTTTTCAGCGGGTCCTGGCTCTTTGCCTTGTTGTACCCCCCTGATAAAAGGCTTATCCCACACGACTTTGGCTGTCGACGTCTCCGACGAGGAAGATTGAGCTGTTGTTCTTCTAGCGGCAGAAGCAACATATGAACGGTTTAGAAATGGTTTCGTACTAGAATGAAATCATGGACTTGATGATGATGATTAGCATGAAATGGTAAATTTCTTACCACTAGTTTCTCAACATTCTTCACGCTATTGTCCGTGACCAAAATAACATCCTCCACCATCTTGGGGTCCGTGACAAGTTCCCCGGTCGGCGTTACTTTTCTGTACCTTGGCCTCATGAATTTCTGGAACTGCGCGTCATGGGCATACTTGGCGTAAGGGTTCTCAATCCCTTTTTCAATGTATGCCTGGTCCTCTTTCTCACAAACTGGCTCCTTCCCGTCTTAGCCACGACAGCCAATATTGTGGTGACCGATGTTCTTCGATGCTAGGTCCCTCCCCCAGTTCGTTTGATTCTTAGTGAAATCAAGCGACTGGTTATCTAGGAAAATCTTGAAGTCATCGGGCGTAATCCGCGGGAAGTGGCGATGGATCTCTTCGAATGGTTCCTCGTCCCTAATCATCGGCCTCACCATAGTCTTGTAATTGCTCAGGGCTTTGGTGAATCTGGTGAGGGCGAGTTTGTTCACCAGGTTTCCCTTCATATTCTCGTTGTTGTAGGGGGGGGGGGGACTCGTACCGCGCGTGCAGCCTCGAGATGAGTTGGGCGCGCAGAGTTTGCTTCTTCTTGAGAGTCGGCTCGTTGATATTGACGACGTCTCGAAGGATCGCGCCAAGTTGGAGGAAGTACTCCTTCACAAGGTCGTAGGCATCACAGGCGTGCCATTGGAAGGATCCACCTCCGTGAATTTCTCTCGAACGGTGCCGACCTCGTTCGGAGCTCGCTGCCGACGCTTCTTTCCCGCCGTGCTACTCTCTGAGGGACCCCTGGTGCCACTATCAGTGGTTTCCGCCTCGCCACCGGTGAGCCCGTCATCATTGTGGGGCTCGGCATCGGGGGGCTGGTCAGTCGTCCGATCGTCACCGCCATCATTGGCTCTCTCTTCCTCTTGCGACTCTCTGTCCATAAGCAGGTAGTGGTCCAATAACGCCGGATCCGTAGAAGAAGACGACATGCCTAGCTAGCAGTAGACAAAATATATACTAGGTTAGTCACCGGAAAAATTCGGCATGACCTCTGCTATAAATGGTCATGCCGGAGTGCCAGAAATTTGCTGGAACGGAAATGAATCAACGTTCCGGCAAAACATTGGCACTCAATGTACCTGCAACATTAATAGAATGCACATATGGCCACAAAAACAGCTTCTTGATGTCATCACATCATCCCAGGAGCATCACAATGTATCTGTCCACAAAAACTTCCAGGTTGGCCACAAAAACATCCCAGGAATTCATATCATGCGCCTGCAACATTTTCCCAAAACCCCAAAATGGCTAACATTCACAGCAGTACCACAAAAACAATGCTGTAGCGCCAAAATAACAACAAAAGCTGACAGTTGACAGCAGCAGTTAGCAGGTAGCAAATACAAAATAGTAGTTAGCAGGAAAATTCAGGCGCAGTTAGCAGTAGCAGTTAGCAGCAGGTAGCAGCAACAGTTAGCAGTTAGCAGCAGGTAGCAGGTAGCAGCAGGTAGCAAATACAACTTTCTGGGAGAAAATACAACTTTCTGTTAGGAAATACAACTTTCATTGAAGTAAAACCATTATTCCAATCTTGTTGTAAATTTAAAGTTGGAAGTGGAGCAAATACAACTTTCAGGGAGGAGAATTGGTCCTTAGATACTTGTTTTTCCACCCAATTCCCTAGACATTATAATGTATCAAATGATCAGAATATTACTGTCCAAAAAGATTTCGACCTTGGCATTAGGTCTTTGTCATTTAGAAGGGTGTTGGTGGGCCCTAAGATGGAGGAGTGGCTGTAGCTCAAGGCTTTGTGTGAATCGGTGAGATTGTCAAATGAAGAGGATGAATTAATTTGGCTTTTAACCTCTTCAAATGAGATTGATCATCAAGCAATGCCAGAAGAAAAACGAAGTGGCAGTACTGGATACTACTATCGTACACCAAAAGAAAGTGCAAATTTGGAAATCACATCTTTGTATTCTGTAATGAATCTAGAAGATAGCAATACATGTAGTGACCTTGCCCAAGGAAAATAATTATGTGTGTCTAGTACATAAATTTGATTTTATGTTTCTAAGAACAGTGGTCATTGCAAGTTAACCTAAGAAAGCACAAAGTCACCACATATGTGCAAAATTGATTCTTAATAAACCTATAGTTTCACAGTTGCTAGCTTTGCTTCAAAACATATATTTTGTCAAGGGACATGGTACTATGCAAGCACTGAACAGTGAACAGATACGAACAAAGATATTTGGCCTTAATCCACGCAGTAGGTTGCACTAGCCAATTCTCACATTCTTTTTTCTTTATGTTCACCCAACAAATATAAATTCATCATTCTTTGGATGTGTTTGTTATTCATGCCACCTCTGTTGGTTTAGTTCATATGATTAATGACAAACGTAAATGAAAAGACTACTTCATTTATAGATCATGCTTTAGTACCAGATTGTCTACACTTGCAAATTTGAAAATTCCAAAGTAAGGCCAACTATGGTACATAGGAACAATTGTACCTAAAAGACAATGAAATGAAAATGGAACATGCTAGATATACCTTGACATGAAGGAAGAAAAATTTGATATTATAAATGGAAACGACGAAAATTCAGGCCGCCATTTTCATTGTAAGACTAGTATTTTTCTTCGGATTATTTCTTGCTTATTCAATTCACAGGAAAACTGTTAGGTAGCTTGTACTGGTTCATAAAGGTAGGTAATTAATGATAGCATTCCAGTGATTGGACTATTTCATGTTTGTGACCTATTGGATTCAAAGAAGTTGCTACATATCAAATTCAATTCAAATTTCATAAGTTGGCACTAATTTTTAAGACTACCAGAACTACATAGTTCTTTCTCAAACTTGTATATGTTATTATGCGCAGACTGCAATTGCAAAAGGTAGCCAACTCCCATCTTTTATTATCTTTACTCGTTATATAGATGGTTTGATCTAACAGAGGAACTAGTATAAGCTCTTATAGTCCATCACAACTGACAGCAATTCGTTGTTATACACAGAAACATGGCAGCAACAGGGAAACAACAGGGATATAGCTCTTATATTCGCTTGAAAATGAGTTTGACATCTATAACATCTATAAGCTCTCGTGGAGGTCTAGGGATTGCAACAGGGCAGCAACAGGGCAGCAACATGGTACAGTTCGCCCCCATGGTTGGACGCTAGAAGGATTTGCAGCGATGTGCAGGGAAAGGGCCGTGTCTGGTTGGTTGGAGCAATGTTGGTGGCAAGATCTCGTGGAGATCTAGGGATTGCATCTCTCGTGGAGGTCTAGGGATTGCGCGGCAAGAAATAGCAACAACATTGGGTCAAGGGGCTAGGAAAGAGGAGGGAGGGGGCTGACCTGGACGCGGGGCGTGGGCGATGTGGCATGGACGACGACGGGTGTGGACGACGCGGCGGGGATGACGACGGGTGCGGTTGCCGGGGAAGATCTCCGTCTGCGTGCGGCTACTCCTCCTCCATGGGCGACGACGTCGATCAGCTCCTCCCTGCGGCTGCTACTCCTCCGTGCTCGACGACGGCGTGGGAGATTGGAGATGGTCGGTGGGGGCGATTGGAGACGGCGACGGGGAGAGGAGTTTGCGGCCAGCGGGGAGAGGAGTTTACTCGATCTCTTCGTATTGTGCAGGGAGAGAAGGGGAAAAGAACAGAGGACGTGCGGGCCCACTATCCAGTGAGCGAACTTACCACAGGCGCATACACCAGATGGCGCCTGGGCTACTTACCGCATGCGCATAACGCAAATATTCGCGTGCGCTAATACTTACCGCAGACACACATGAGTGAATATTCGCCTGCGCTAATACCTACGCTAGGCTACAGTTTGGGTGTCAATCCATTTTACCCTAGGCGGTTACTTTAGCTGATTCGCCTACGCTAATACTTACCACAAGCGCATATTTTACTTTATGCGCCAGCGTTAACCGTCTGAAATTATTTGATTAATAGGTTTGCGCATATTTGCATTGATATAACCACCCCCGAGTACATTGAGCATATCAGAATGCTACTAGGGGGATCCTACTTTGTTTTCCACTTCAAAAAAAGTAAATACGTATCAAAGACATACATATAAAATATTTATGGGCGCATCGGAATAGATTGATTTAGCGAGATATCGCGAGTGTTTCTCTCGGAATACACATACACATACGCTATTACAATGTTATATCGCACATATCGCGAGTATTTCTCTCTCTCAGCCTTTCGTCACAGTCTTTCTCTTGCCTTTCTTGGTCGATGTTGAATACATGACCGCCATATCGTGACTTCTTCTTGTGAATCGAAGACCTGCCCTAGGTAGTGTGGTCCTGCTTCTTCTTGTGGTGTATGGTGCATCGTCTTCACTGGGTTCTTCCATCATCGGGTCTTCGACTAAGCCGTCGAAGTCCTTCTCATCGGTGAATCCATCCATTCTGACGAGGGCCCTTTTTCCTCTCCTTACGACAACACGACTAGGCTTTGTCGGGTCGGTTATGAAGAAGCATTGCTCCACGTGCTTAGCCAATACCCAGGGCTCATTTTGCGCGGTGGGGTTCTTGGACTTGGGTTTGTTGGCTTCAGACATCGACATAGTGGTGAAATATTCGTCTTCTTTCGTGACGTTTGTAGCCCATCTGACATGGAACATCAGCAGCTTTACCCCAACATAGTCAAGATCCCAGATTTCCTCGATCTTTCCGTAGTATCTTCTAATCTCTTCGCCCGTGTAAGATTCCATCGTTATAGACGAGTTTTGATAGTCTCTACTTTTGTCTCTTTCCTCCGTGTAGAATGTGTACCCATTGATTTCGTATGCTTGATAAGTCATCATATTGGGCGCGGGGCCATATGACAAGGCGAATACAAATTTATCTTTCTGACATGTTATTGGCGGGGGATCGGCATCAATCTGCTTGTTGAACCATGTCGCGAAAGAGGAGTTGTGCGCTCTAAATATCTCACCTTCTGTCATCGGCCTACGAGCACTGTTTTTTATCGTGGTTTTGTACTCTTCTATCCAAGGGTCGACATCATCAATATGTTGTAACACTACTAGGTGGGGCCTATCAAAGTCGGCTCTCCGACCACAGGAGTCCGCGTCCATTAACCTTTTGCCAGTGTTGTGGCCTACGCCCATGAACCTGTCAAGGTGCTTGTTTGCGGGCAAACCAATAGCTGGCTTCTCATCGCCTAGAAAATTCTTGCAGAAAGAGATGCATTCTTCGGTGAGAAATCCCTGGACGATGGTTCCATCTGGGTGTGCCCTGTTACGAACGAATGATTTGATGATCCCGTTCATTCTTTCTAACGCCATCATGTTGTGCAAGAATGCCGGCCCAAGATTGGTGATATCGTCCACGATATGGACCGAGACATGTACCATAATGTCAAAGAAGGCAGGTGGGAAGTACATCTCAAGCTCGCATAGGATGGTGACGATCTCTTCCTGCAGCCTTCCGAGTTTCTTCACGCTTATCGACTTCTGACTGATGACGTCAAAAAAGTTATAGAGGCCAGTGAGCGTTTGACGGACGTGCGGTTCCATTATCCCTCTGATTGCAACCGGAAGTATCTGCGTCATCATCACGTGACAGTCATGAGACTTCATCCCGCTGAAGATTTTTTTCTCCGCGTCTAGGTATCTGCTTATCAGCCCCGCGTAACCTAAGGGAAATTTCACTCCGAGGAGGCATGTGAATATTTGCTCGAGCTCGTCGGGACTTAGAGTGAATCAAGAGGGTTTCAGGCGGTGAGTTTGGTGTTGCTTAGCCCTTTTCCGCTTGCGGTCGTCCATCTCCTCCACCTCATCCTCATCCTCCTCCGTCTGTTTACGCGTAGAAGGCGGTAAGTGAAGCTCGCTCCTGATATTCAGGACCATCAGGTCGTATCTTGATTTTGACCCGTCTTTGGTCCTATCTGGCATGTTGAACAGGGTGCCAAGCAAGCTCTCACACACATTCTTCGTGATATGCATGACATCAAGCAGTGAGGCACTCCGAGGATTGGCCAGGACCGCAAGTCCCAAAACATGGACCTCCTTTTCCATACCCGCAAGAGCGGTCCTTCTGGCGGAGGACACTTTTTCTCTCCTCGCTTTCGCTTCTCTCCTCGCTTCCGCTTCTGTACCTTTCCCGGCGGAGGACACGTTTTCCAATTCTTGAATAGAGTATCGATCTCTTCTCCTCTTCTCTTGCGTGGAGGTAGATCGAGCTCATCTTTACCGTTGAACAGGTCTCCACGCTTTCTCCACGTGTCGTTCTGTTGTAGCCACATTCGATGCCTCATGTATACGGTTTTAGAAGATCTAGGATCCTTGTGTAGCTGTACAAACGACATAAATTCCATGCACCTGACACAAGCCTTGTGTCCATGGCACACCTGACACGCAATATATCTGTATCCGAGATATTCCTGCACCGTCGTGATCAGGTCGGCTCTCATACGAAAAGGTTCTTCTTGGAAGGTGTCCCATGTTTCCACCCCTTCCTCCCACAACGTGTCTAGCTCCTCCTTCAATAGCTCGAGATACAGGTTGATATCGCTCCCTGGCTGGGTCGGCCCTTGAATTCGCATACTCATGTGTATGTACTTCCTCTTCAGACACAACCACGGGGGGAGGTTGTACATCCATACAAACACGGGCCAGGTGCTATGTTTGCTGCTCTGGTTGCCAAAAGGATTGAGACCGTCGGTGCTCGCACCAAGCCTGATGTTCCTTGGATCGTTCCCGAATTCTTCATCGAATGTGTCTAATGGTTTCCACTGACGTGCATCCGAAGGGTGTGTTAGCACTGGTTTTTCAACATGTTTTGGATCACTCAGCACCGCCTTCTTTCTGTCCTCGTGCCAGCACATGAGCTTTGCTTCCTTGGGGTCCACGAAGTACCGCTGCAGACGGGGAATGAGTGGAAAGTACCACACAACTTTCCTATGAGCTTTCTTCGTCCCCCTCTTGTAACGATCAACACTGCACACCGGACATTTGATCTAGTCTGCGTGCTCGTTACGATAAATTATGCAGCCACGGACGCAAGCGTGGTATTTTGTGTGCGGTAAATCGAGGGGCACACGATTTTCCTGGCCTCATGTAGACTACTAGCACATGTGTTCACTTCAGGTAAGTGCGTCTTGCTTGTGTCGGTCCATCCGTGTTTAGCCTTCATCTCTAAATGATCGAGAGCTACTCTCAAGCGTGAATCCTCCGCCCCGCGACTTGCGTCATACAACGGAGTTGCAGAGTCTATCTCTAGTTGCGTGATCTTAGATTTACGTCTGACGTCGGTCGACGTGTTCTTGAGAAGAAGCTCTTGAACATGAGGGTCCCGCACGGCTGAAGTTCGCGGAGTGTTCATGTCCTCGTCTTCATGTTGTTGATCACCATGACTCCCTTCTTCTTCATTATAGTCGTCTCCGTCGGTAGCCTCTTCGTCCTCTCCATTGCCATGTTCAGACTCTTCCTGATCATCTTCACATGTCGCCGCCCAATTGGTCTCGACGTGATCATCGTCTTCATCATCATCCATCCACTTAGTGTGGCCCTCCATGAAACTATACCTGAGCAGGTGCTTCTCCACATTACCAGAATCTGGTTTGAACAAGGACCCTAACTTGCATTTTCGACATGGACACTCTATCTCGGTGCAGTTGTTTTGATGCATCTCGGCCGTCGCGCGTTGCTCGTATCTATGCACCACGCTTGTCCTCATCGCAATGACCATTGCTACAAAAGGCAAGCGAGGTTTCAATAACTAGATCCGGTTTTCTCGGAAAATTTTGGCATGACCTTGCTACAAAAGGTGTAACACGGAGCGCCAGAAATTTGCCAAAAAGGAAATGAATCAACATTTCGGCAAAACATTGGCAACTCATCCTTATGAAACAACAATAAAATGCAGAAGAGATCGAGTTCTCCTGCACCAACCAATCTCACGCACCTATTAAGATGACACACAATACAAAATATATAGACGCGATGACGACGTCGAAGATCACCGGAGAGACGACCGATAAGAGAGTGATAGATCTAGAAGTAGCTAGTGGTGCATTTGTGGTGAGATCTAGTGTCCGGTTAGTAGACCTAGTGGAGAGATTTGGAAGAGGGCAAGTGGGGTAGCGTACTAGCTAAAATATATCAAACATGATTGGTTAAATTAGCTAAAAATGATGGAGGGATGTGGGTGATTGAGCTTGGAGCACTAATAGGTCGAGTTTGGAGTAGTGAGTGAGTGAGTGGGGTAGATAGGGGTGGTGGTGGGTGGCTGGCCGCACTTATTGAGGCCACAAGTTACCCCAGGCGAATAAAGTATCACATGGGCCTGCGCTAGGGGGTGCTACCCCAGGCCACAATTTACCACGTGCGCTTTTTACAATATTCGCCTGGGGTATTGAGTAATAGCGCAGGCGAACAAGACAATATTCGCCTGCGGTATAGGCACAGTGCCAGGGGGTGGTGGTGGTGTGCCCTGCCACATTTTACCCCAGGCGCATCTGCACTTGGTTCGCCTGGGGTAGCACACTTACCCCATACGCATACAATCTCTGTTCGCCTGCGCTAAGTAGCCCAGGCACATGGATTTACCTGTTCGCCTGTGGTACTGCGTGCTGCTATAAGCATTTCTCTAGTAGTGATCCTGACCGCAATGTTGGGGTCAGCAAGGTGCAGATCGATGGAGGCTCAATCCTCAACCTCATATCCACTAAGCTCATGAAGAAGTTGCAGATCACGGAGAGAAAGTTGCGGCCAACTGGGAATTTTAGGGTGTCATCCCGAGAAACAAACATTCCCTTGGCGAGATACTGCTACTAGTCACCTTCGGGACCAATGAGAAGTGCCACACAGAGACCATCATGTTTGTTGTGGCCGACATTACCATGCCGTACAACGGCATTCTAGGGCGCCCCGGGTTGGATCAGTTCATTGCTATCATCTATCATGCATACATCAAAATGCCATCATGCTTGGGGGTGATGACCATGACGACGGTGATGCCATGCATGCGTGCACAAATATACAAGGACATCACAACAACTGAACATTGAAGGGATGACAGCCGCGATCTCGACAGGCCCCACCAAGCAGGGAAAAGAGCTATTGCGGGGGAACCTAAGTACATCCTACATTCCGTATTAACTCACGCAGTCAAGCGCCAAGGTACGAGCTCGCACTAAGCAAGTGCCATAAATTTGCCAGGGGAACGTAAGTGTTTTCCCACACTCAGAGCCCTCCAAAAAGTAGCATCCTCCCGCCATAGCAGCAATTTCACATTTGCAGAAAGGCGTTGCAGCGCAATCACCTACGAGGCCATCACAAAATACGGCCTTTCCGGGATAGACTCGTGTATAAAACGCTGTAAGAAATCCCCCTGCGGGACTATAGATTAAATCCATGTTTTATTATACGATCATCTTAGCCGCTTATTTCCATCATGCTCCAAGCAAAATATGTAAAAAATATGCGGACATATCACGAGCAAGTGGCTGTGAGGTATCAAGTGATAATCGCCAAGAAAGAGTGCAGGGTCCGCTCTCGGGCATCGAAATAGCAGGACGCATGATCGCTCATGCTCAAGTTTGACTAAGTTTTTCATATATTGGGAGGGTAGAGGGATATGGTGGCTTTTGTACCGAATTTA